>OZ012741.1:502058236-502429102 GCA_963859935.3 Lathyrus sativus | reverse complement strand
CCACGCAGTGAATTTGTAAGTTATCTTTGATATCATAAAATCTATTTTTATTCTATAGCCTTAAGTGATACAAAAATTTACTCAATCTTTTGTAAACTTACTGAGATATTTATCATTTATCATTAAGTATTGTAAGTCTGGTGAAACTAAAAGAATACAAGTTGAAAGGGGCATATATTTAGAAGAATCAGTAAAGAAATCTCACTAATTGTGAGAACTGGACTAGCCACGTTGGTGAACTAGTATAACTATTGTGTGTAATTTCTCTCAACTTATATTCATTATTTATTATATGCCAAATCACTTCTCACATAGAACACCAATTACCTATTGAGATTTATACTTACCATTCCTCTCCAATGATTCCTTGAGAGAGAGTTTTCTAAGATTAAGCTTAAAACCAAATTTTCAAAAGGCCATAATTCAACCCCCTCTTATTGTAACATTCTTTTACACTTCAATTGGTATTAGATCTTTGGGATCTGAACTTAAAATAAAACTTATCAGTGTTAGAGTAAAACGATCCTAAAAGGAATGTCTGAACAAACAAAGTTTATAGTTGAAAGAGGATCCTCACACAAGCCTCCATACTTCAATGGCTCATATTACTGTAACACCCTTCTAAACCCCACGGATAATATATGAATAATCAGAGTAAATTTCCATGCATTTACAAAAGGGCATTACACAAAACTTTCAAAATATCAAAACCACCTGTCATGCTCATTACTATTTCAATATAAAATTATGCTTTACAAAACTTCATTTTGCATGTAGCAGCGGATTCAATTATACCATAATTTTCATAAAAGAAACATTTGTTTTTATCACATAAAACAACATCACTTAGGCACTAAGGCCAACATCATAATATTCCAATGGATATAAACACGTTTATAGAGTACATAATGTATATCTTAAACACAACCCAAGCGATCCCAGTGTTACATGACCAGAGCATGACTCGACCCAACATAATTAAATCACTAAACGGCTACACCAAAAGCGACCTCGTAACTACGAGCAATACTACTCCTTGATACCTGCACGATGTCATGTAGGACATCATTCCAGCAGAAGGGTGAGAAATATTATCATAATAACAATGCATATAATTATATATACACAAATACACAAGCACAAAATACATATATTCCACATTTTCTCACCACAATTCATTATAACTCATCATGTACAATACAACATATATATAATCAAATATGGATAATCACCAAGCATATTCATTATGCACGTATCCATAAATCTCAACATTCCACATGAACATACACATATTATGTTTACTCACTTATTCACAATTACACATTCACAATTCTCAAATCAACAATTCATGTTCATAAGCATACTTTCATACAATGATCACATATTCACAACTCTCAATTACACAAGTAATGCACATACGCGTATTCCACCATTCTCACCATAACTCATCAGATACTTCACAAAGCATATATATATATATATATATATATATATATATATATATATATATATATATATATATATATATATATATATATATATATATATATATATATATATATATATATATATATATATATATATATATATATATATATATATATATATATATATATATATATATATATATATATATATATATATATATATATATATATATATATATATATATATATATATATATATATATATATATATATATATATATATATATATATATATATATATATATATATATATATATATATATATAGGCAAATATGGACAATCATCAAACATATCCATAGTTCACAATTACACAAGTCATGTACATACACCTATGCATAACTTCATACAACAATCATATATTCATTCCATGAGACTCAATGCAACTCATGCCATATGGTACCAACACTTGTTATCATTTTTCGGTTTTTACACTTAAACCGGGTCCACCCTTCTAGACCGATAACAACAAAAGCCCGTTCCCTAAGCTTTCAAACCCACCCTTCTAGGTTTGGGACAAGCCACTAGTCTCCACGAAACTAGCAAACATTGCCTCTTGACTAAATGATGCATATGCAATCAACAACAAAATGCACTTAAGACCGACACACGTCTTAATCCCATGCATTCACATAATTCCTCCTTTCAAGAATTAAACAAGATTGCACATACAGCATATCATATAATCAAGTATTCATACTTTTCATCAACATATTTGTCAAACAATGCACGCATATCTTACAATATGCTCCCATGCATTAATTCACAATAATCGGATACAACAAATATGCATTCATAATTCAACCTAATTACCTTTTCAAACAATGCACACATATTCACAATATGTTCTCATGCATTCACAATATCGCATACAATCAATATGCATTTACACTTCAATATCATTACCACATTTATCAAGCAATGCACACATATTCACAATATGTTCTCATGCATTCTTCACATACAAACAATATGCATATATTTGTCAAAAGACTATATTTCACAATCGATTCCACCATCTAGGATTCACGCCATACGGCTACCCACAGCATACCATATCACAACATGCACAAGCTATACATTATATAACAAAAGTATTCTGCACAATAACACATCAATCACACACATTCGCGACGGTAAAAATCAACACAACAGTATGTTTTCAATTTTCTGCTATAATTGAACTAGGTACAGCCCTCAAAGCCATTTTTTCTAGAAATACAATCTCGTTAACTTACCAACGCTTCGAACGAGGGTCAAAACGGACTTACGGTTCAAGAGTTATGAATTTTCGAAGTTTTCCGAAAAACCAGAATTTTGCCTAAACACGGCTACGGGATTTTGCATTTTCGCCCGAAAATCCGACCGATTCAATTCTTTTTTTCGAAACAAACACATACTCATACTTACCTAACATATAGCAGTGAATTAGAACCATTAAACACGATTTCTACGACGTCCGATTTTCACTCAATTATCCAAAAATGTCAAAACTCACAAACTCAACCAAATTCAATCAAACGAAATCCAATAATCACGGCTAAACATTACCCGACTAAACTATGCAATTTATTTTGAATTCTAACCGTTCAAAACTCGATTCTACCGATTAAACCATTTATGCCCTAGAAATGAAAAATAGAGAAAACTACCAACAAATCCAACACAACTCATACATAATCATACACATTGATCAAATAATAATGTTTCTCACCCTTACCTTGATTGGATTGAAGCTTGAAGTTGATTCTTGATGATTTCTCCAAGTTTCCCCTTCTCTTCTCTTTTCTCCTCTTTCTCTATTTTTTTCTCTCCTTTTCTTTCTTTCTTTCTCTTATGTTTCTATCTCTTTTCTTTTCTCTCCAATTTCCCTTATATATCCTTCTATTTTCTTTCCATCATAATTCTTCTCTCAAAAATATCTATCAATTCATTTCTCACAAAATATCTCATCTTATCATTAATTAGAGAATATCTAATAAATCCACATTATTCTACCAAGTAGAATAAATTAATTAAATCCATTAACTCATTTAAATAAATCTAAAGCCTCCATACTTCAATGGCTCATATTACTACTATTGGAAAGGAAAAATGAGATTGTTTATAATCTCTCAAGATAATAACATGTGGTTAGTAGTAGAAAATGGCAACTTTGTGCCCATGATTGCTCAAGCAGAAACTTCAACATTAATTCCTAAACCTCAGGTAGAATTGACAAAGATGAAAATGACAAGGTACCCCTAAAATCTAAAGCTCAATTTATTTTATCTTGTGATTTTAGAAGAGAAGAATGTGATAGAATAGAGTAATGTATTATGCTAAAAGATATTTGGGATGCTATACAAATCCATCCTGAAGGTACCAAACATGTTAAGGAAGAAAGAATTGACATGGGAGTAAAAAAGTTTGAAACATTTGAAATGAAGAAAGGTGAGACAGTAAACAAAATGTTTGCAATACTAACCATAATTGTGAATGAACTCATATGTCTTGCAAAAACTTATATAACCAATGAAAGAGTTAGAAAGACACGAGAAATTTTCCAAAAACTTGGAGAGCCATGGCCACTGCTATCACACAAGCAAATAACTTAAAAGAATTACAGGTCAATGAACTCATAACATCACTTCATGCTCATGAAAGTATGATCATTGATGAAAAATCACAAAGGAAAGGAAAAAAGATTGCATTCAAAGCCTCACAAAAACTCATAGGCCCGTAATGAAACATTATCCTCACAAAACCATGAACAAAAATATAAAGAACAGAATCACACTTTGAGGATGAAAATGATATAACTTTGATCTCTAATAAAATTCATTAAATGTTTTTGAGAAGAAATCATAATAGAAAATGATTTCAAAATAGAAGAGACTATCATAAGATAAAAATTGATAAGAGCGATATCACTTGTTACAGATGCAACAAAATAGGACACTTCAAAACTAAACGTCCTCAAGGAAAAAAGACGAAAAAATGTTTTCTTTTCAAGACTAAATCAATGATGGCCTCTTGGGATGACTCTAAAAACTCAAACTCAAAAGTTAAGGATTAAGAATAAAATCTCTGTCTAATGACTAATTCAGACTCCGAGGAGTTAAATGTGGATCTATATGGTTGCAGGTGATGAAGATCCGCATATGAAGTTTTTTGATGATGACAATACTTGACAATAGCCTTCAACCTTGATGATGATAGAATAACCAAATCATATTATGAATCATCAACAAAGGGACTCAAGATCAAAGTGCTTGTACAATCAGAAGCTATATAGCAAAAGTCTTGAAGCTTTTTGGAGAAAGGTGCGGAAGGTCACTAGGTCATGTCTTTCAATTTGTTTGAGTGAACTAAGTTTTGTAAAAGTAGGGTAGTAGCTTAAGAGTGTTAAGTAAAATCTCTCTCTCTCTCTCTCTCTCTCTCTCTCTCTCTCTCTCTCTCTCTCTCTCTCTCTCTCACACACACACACACACACACACACACACACACACACACACACACACACACACACACACACACACGCACACACGCACAATGATTTTCTAAGCCAAAACCAAGTAACTAAAAAGATCTCAAATACCTTTTTCAAACTATTTTTAACCTTCTAATCAATTAGAAAGATATGCCAAATACCAATCGATTGGCAAAACTTTTCTAACAAGCCAATTGATTAGAGCACTATGATAATTGATCACAAAATTAATAAGGACACCAAATTAATGACTTGCAACGAATCTATATCTAAACCTTCCTTCCGGGCTTTCCAATCGATTATATTTGAGCTGTCTAATTGATTGGAGAGTTTTGTCAATCGATTAGATAATTAATTTGGCCCATTGATTATTTTCATTCTTGGTTTTTCTAACTACTATATAAGATAGACACACTCTCACTTCAAATCACACAACTTTCCAATGTTTTCATATTTCTTTGGAATTTAACTCTCTCCCTTTAGAAAATATTTTTTGTTCACTTCTGGTTGCCTTAGTGATAGTAACTGAAACTTTACTTGTGAGGAAAAAACTTTTATAAGTGGTTGTGCTGGTCGTTTATTTTCTTAAGGGTATGATACCTTTAAGAGATTGAGTTTGGTTCTTAAGATAAACCTGTCATAAAATCTTTGTGTTACGGTAAGAATCGGGTATGAAGCTATTGATCAAACTTGAATCACAAATATTTAAAGATTCACCACCGAGCTTTGATTTATCCATGGGAAATAGTAAAGATCGTAAAAAAATTCTAACTTTGCAATGTAACAACAACGCTAAGAGATTGTAGGGTTCGGGGGGTTGGTTATACCTAGGGAATGTGTTAGCATCCTAAGCATCTATAGTAATCTATAGGAACCTCTTGCTAGTATTTGTGTTATTGTTTGCTATTGCTTTGTCTTATTTTGTGTTTGGGTTTTATCGGTGAGGATAGAAACCTAAAGGTTTAGTCACTAAGTATGCTCATCGAAACTTCGCGGTCTTTTGCCTACATATCCTTACAAGGATGGAATCAGAGCATTTGTAGTTCACCTAACTAGGGATGAATGAACACTTGATTATGATTGTCATACCCCAACTTTGTCCTACCTTGTATATAAGTTTTTATATGTTCATCTGTTATAAAGAAAATCAAAAAAATATGTTACTTACACGACAAGATTCATGTTGGAATAGATCTTAGGATTAATATGTTGATATTTTGCAAATCATGGATAAAATTTTGTTCTCATGTGATGAAAAGGTTGTATTTGCAAGATAGCATTATGGATTTTTGAGCAAGAAATCAGAAAATCAAGGATATGAGTCACTGTGAATGGAATCATTACAAGAAGGGTACAAGCTCATGAAAAGGAAAAACCACATCCATAAGAGTAACATATAGAAAACTCATTTTCACAAAGATCCCAAAAGTTAAGTTCAAACTCTATTAAATTCAAGACGGACTCGATTGTTCTTGTTTATTAATGATTCAATTAGAGTGATATGATTTTCAAAAGAAAAAACTCAAGGTTATTTAAAAGAGATTTATTAGAAATTTAGTTTCTATAAAGTTTAAGAACCAAGAGTGCAAATTCCTAAACAAAAAAAGCATCACAAGTTCATACAAGAATTCTCATTAAAAATTCATACATAACAAAATGAAAGGGGCCCACACGGCCAGATGCTGTTTTTGAGAAAAATCAAAAATCAAATCAACCATCACAACATAAAACTCGCATCACTTGCTGCAGAGATACAAGGCTACCGGGAATCCTTCAAAACGGCCAACGACATACACGATACTTGGGCCCATTTTCCTTGAACCTGCAAGTCTGGAAAAAAAACATGATCAATTGTCTGTTTTTACAAACCAATAGACAGGGGAAGGACCGTACGCACAGTCTCTGCTTTTAGCCAAAAAAACCATTGTGTCATTAGCAAAAAACCGGTCCCACGCGTTACTACAAGAATACGGAGCAAACACACACAAAACCTACAACACGCGCATTAAACCTGCACAAGGAGACAAGGAGAGACCTACAAGAAAACAACACATACAAATCGTACGTACCAGCTCCAACACGCCACAAACGCGGAGTATACGACAACCAAAACGTATTGCATAACAAAAACCATCAGCTCACATTTCCTCGAAAAACTAGCACGCGACATTGCACGACAACCTCCTGCACATCCAAAAAAATATATAACAACAGAGAAATACAACACCAACAGCCAGCCAATACAAAGGACAGAAAGAGGATAGAAAAAGGAGAGAGGGCCATTACCTGAGATCCTTCATCTTATTCCAACTTTTTGACTGGCAATGGAAAAAATGCCTTGTTTTTGTGCTATGCGATGAGGTAAAAGATCCAAAACAGAGGCTGTTTCCGGTTCCTTTGAAGAGAAGGTGCGAGTTTTTACACTCTCTTCAACCTTAAATCAACACAGACCTTTAACCTTCAACCTCACCCAACGGATAAAAATACTTTCTCCTTGGCTTTCCTTTTCTAACCACCCACGCTTTCAATCGTCTTCTCCCAGATACGTTCAAATCTCACCAACGACCATCACCACCTTCAATCTATTTCGTCCTCAACTCTCCAAATCAAAACTCTATCACCACTTCAATCCAAATCACTGCCGTAAAACCCCCTGACCCTGCAACTCATCCGACATCAACAACCCAATCCTTCAAACCCCTTCAAAATATTCGCGAAACCTCCATCTCTTTCCCTCACTTCTTTTAGTCCCCACACATCAACCCGGAACCTATCTTCTACCTGACACGAATAAAAACCCCAGAACAAATTTTCATTGTTCTCTTCGAAAATCCCATTGAACCCCCTCTTCAACCACAACCCATATCTCCTCTTCAAACTCTCAAACAATAAACCTTCATAATTTCTTCACCCCCTCCCATACCTCCAAACAAAGGTCACTCACATACCTTAAATCCGTTTACAGATTAGATCCAGAAAGTAGAGAAGGAAGAGATGAAATAGATCAGGCCAATCAAACTCAAGAAGATGAATATGACCAGATGAAAGGCGACCCCAAACGTGGAAACTTGACAGACCGAGCTCAAAGTCGCGTCGCGAGAGAGTATTGTAGAAAGGTTGGAGGATATTGACTTTGGTTCTGTTTCCGGCTGCCATGTGTTCTTCTGCGCCATTTTTTCTTTTGCTTTGAATTTGAGTTTGGTTGTGGAAAGACAGGCGTTTTCCCCTTTCCTTTGGTTATGTTTCGTAGCTTTGTGTCATTTCTTTTAGTTTTTTTTGGATGGAATAAACTGTGTAAAGTTTGGGCCTGGCCCATACGGTTGTTCTACCACACATAATGGCCTGGGTGTTTCTACTATCCATGATTTCACTTTGGATTGATGATGGGTTTGATTCAGCCCAAATGATTCCTATTAGCACACCCGTGTCCAAATCCTCACCCCAGTCTTTTATTTTATTTTGTTTATCTATTTAATTTTATCAATTAATTAATCATGACAGTTTGTGTTTTAATGACTTTGTTCATCTAAATGCGTTATTAATTTTGCTAATAATTTCTTTAGTATTCATTGTTAGATTTTTTTACCACATCTTGATCATTTTCGATGATATTTATCCCTATTTCGTTTTTTTAGGTCAATGGCGAGACTTCCGTAATTCATTACCAGTCAAATTATTGATGAATACTGTTGGATCCGAGACCACCTTCTTTCTCTCCTTACTTTTTTTCATATTTCCGATTTTATTTTGACTTGTGGTGATTGATGAAGTCTTGTATCCGTAAGACGAGATCCCATTCTGTTTTGGTCTGTGCGACATAATTCAATTGGAGAACAATCCTCAATATCGTTTCTCTATCTTGTCCATAGCACGGAAATCAATACGCGACCTCTTATAGTTCGACTTCCCTCATAAGTCGAGCTAAGACAGTTTAGCGTCTCATTGTGTCCCGATTCGATTCATCCACGCTATCAAACCATCTTCAATAAAAGAATTCAGTTCTCTACGTATTGAACTAAAAAGAGGGGATTAAGTGTAGACTTTCTTCCTCTCTGAGTGTCAGGATGCTCACTGTAGTGTGGGTGGTCTTGATACTCGTCCTTCAATACGAAGACGCTTGTATTCTCCACACTCTCTCTCTTAAAACCTCGGTCCCGCACCGAGTACATTTTCAAACCCTTTTTCCTCCTAAAAACCTCGGTCCCGTACCGAGTGCATTTTCAAAATCTCTTTAATCAAAGAATCAATTTCTCTTTGTATTGAACTAAAAAGAGGGGATTAAGTGTAGACTTTCTTCCTCTCCGAGTGTCAGGATACTCACTGTAGTGTGGGTGGTTTCAATACTCGTCTTTCAATACAAAGACACTTGCGCTTCCACCCCTTTTTCTCCTAAAAACCTTGGCCCCGTACCGAGTACTTTTTCAAACCATTCCTCCTAAAAACCTCGGCCCCGTATCGAGTACATTTTCAACCCTTTTCTCCAAAAAACCTCGGCCCCGTACCGAGTGCATCTTCAAAACACTTTCAGTAAATCAAATTCTCTTTGTATTGAACTAAAGAGAGAGGATTGAGTGTAGACTTCTTCCTCTCCGAGTATCGAGATGCTCACTGTAGTGTGGGTGGTTTCGATACTCGTCTTTCAATACGAAGACGTGACTCTATTCACCACCCCTGTTTTCACAACTTCTTTCTGCAACCTCTTCTCCTAAAACCTCGGCCCCGTACCGAGTACATTTTCAAATCTCGGTCCCGTATCGAGTGCACTTTTCATAAATAAATTGATTTCTCTTTGTATCAAACTAAAGAGAGAGGATTGAGTGTAGACTTCTTTCTCTCCGAGTATCAGGATATTCACTGTAGTGTGGGTGGTCTCGATACTCGTCTTTTGATACGAAGACGCAACTTTATCCATCACCTATCTCTTTCCACACCTCTTCCCACAAATTCCTTTCACAACCTAAAACCTCGTTCCCGTACTGAGTGCTTTTTCAAACTCTTTTCTTAACAAAAACTTGAATGGTCGTGGAGTGGTTAGACGTACGCCTTCTCCTATCCCGAGTGCTGACGTTTACCGTAGGGTTCTCTGTCGCAAAGCACTTACCATTCAAAACCAAAAAAAAACATCTTTTATAAGAGAACGAAGTTCTCTTTGTGTTGAATTAAAAAGAGAGGATTGAGTGTAGATTTCTTCCTCTCCGAGTGTCAGGATACTCGTTGTAGTGTGTGTGGTATTGATACTCGTCTTTCAATACGAAGACGCTACGTTCGCTACACCATTTCATAACAAAAACTTTGAGATAAAGAATTGGGTACTACCTGCAAGAGGTTACTATCCAAGGACATATCTCACCCCTAAAAACAACTCTCACCAATCAAAAGTGACACCTTGCCTCGCATGGTGAAAACCTAATCATTTCAAAAAGGATATGATACGTCCGTTCTACCGCAAACAGGTAACGCATAAGTCTCCTCACATGCGAGCGGCAAAACACCTAAACTACTAGAATGCGCATGATAGCATCATCCATAAAAACATTAACAAACCGTAGGCCGAACTACGGCTGATCTGATTCTTTACTTCTTGTAAGTAAAGATACGTAGGCACAAGGGCCACAATCCTTGCCGAGCACATTCCCCATATATCTGTAGTTCCCCGAACTACGGCGGATCTGACTTTCTCATATCTATTGAGAATACTTAGGACTAGGACCGCGAAGTCCTACCGAGTCTTTTCTTCCCCCGTAACCTCTCTTTCTCCTATTTCTAGCCTTTCTCTCTATCTCTAGGAACACTCATAGAAAGCAGTAAATTTTAGCAAATATTATCACATGTCGACAAACAAATGGTTCCCATCGAGTACGATGGATGCGAGGGGTGCTAATATCTTCCCCTCGCATAACCGGCTTCCGAACCCGTTCTTGGTTGCGAGACCATCTTATCCATTTCTTTCTTAAGGTTTTCTCGATATTTTCCTTTCCCCTCATGGGATAAATAAAGTTCGGTGGCGACTCTTCTGTCTATCTTTTCGCCTCCTCGTTGTTGCACAATGCATTTTTCGAGTAGTGACAGCTGGCGACTCTGCTGGGGACCAACTTAGCGAGCCAAGCCTAATTTTTTTGTCGCATGTTTGATTTGTTTGCTTTTATCTGTTATATTATATTGTGTTCCTTTCTTACCTGTTGGGTTTATTTGGGATGGTTTGTGAGGATAAAGGCTTTCTACCCGAGCTTTATAGTATACACTAAGATTAGGAGGTGGTTTCTTTCTGATTTGCGAGACTTAGGACTCGTTGAGTTGGATCGAACCCACCGCTCAAATGAGACCCCGTTGGGATGATCATGTCTTACGTGTAGTTGTAATGGCGTTTTTATTTCCAGCCTGGGAATCTGTGATTCTGAGGACCTTTGTAGAACCTTATTCCAAAGGTTGCTAAAATATAACTCCGTGTTCATCCTTTGAAGGGATTACCATCTTACGAGTAGTCGCTTTGATGGAAAACGTTTGAGGGTTAGTGCATGAGACTTTGTTTAAAAGCCTTTGGGATACCCTCTTACAAAACCAATAGATTTCCCACCCGAGGTGAGAGATACTGTTTGTTAATGTCTTGCAGGATTTGGGATTTCAATCCTTGATGTGGATCTGTTCTCGTGTGCACTCATTGCATTGCATTCGCATAAGCATCTCTGCATCATTTTGCATTTTCTTCCCTACCAGATATCAAAAGCTTACCCATCCTCTGTTCGTAACTCGCAGTTGATTTCCCGACACTTCCATTGAATTTGTGAGAGCTGTTGAAGCGTTTAAAGAAAGAGGAGCATAAGCGCCTTGAAAAGCCAGTCAGACAATGCAAGTTGGGGTAGCTATGCCAGAGGATGATTGCCAGAATGTTGAGTCCCCACCAGGGTTTACTGTAACGAACAATCCACTCTATGATCTTCTGCCGGATGACCTTCCTCCACAAGTGAACGTTCCTACTCGACTCCAGAGGATGCCAATGACTGATCCCATGGAAGAAAAGCTTTGTGCCCTTGAGGAGACACTTCAAGCGATGAAAATTCCTGATACGCACGGCCTCGATGCTGCTGATATGTGTCTAGTGCTAGAGTTGGTGATTCTTCAGAAATTCAAGATGCCCAACTTCGAGAAGTACACATGCTTTAGTTGCCCAAGGCGTCATTTGGTGATGTACTGTCGAAAAATGACCCCCTACACTCATGACGATAAGCTGATGGTTCACTATTTTCAAGAAAGTCTGAGTGGGGCATCATTAAGTTGGTACAAAGATTTAGAAAGGAGTCATATCCAATCATGGAGGGACCTAGCCAGGGCTTTTCTAAAGTTTTACCAGTTCAATCTGGACACTCCTCCCTTCCGCATGCAGTTGCAAAGCCTATCTCAGAATGAAAATGAATCTTTTAAGGGATATGCACAGCGTTGGAGAGAATCCGCAGCAAGAGTGCAACCACCACTATCAGACAAGGAACTGATTGACATGTTCGTCAACAGTTTGCATGGCTCTTATCTTGAAAGAATGGCTGGTTGTACGCCATCAAGCTTCTCTGACCTTGTGACTGTAGGAGAGCGCATCGGAAGCTACCTCAAAAGCGGACAAATCCAAGACGCCTCAGGCAGCCAGGTTAGTGAGATTGAATCTTTCGACGATTTCCATGAGGAAGAGAAGGATGAAACTAGCGCACTCATAGCAAATGTTGAGTACTATCACGATGTACCAGCAAAAACCTATGGTCCCTCATCTGCTCAACAGGCATCACTTTCAGTGCCATGTTATCCTCATGAGAAATCAGCCATGTCTAAAGCTTCATCCCACAAGCCATGGATTTCTCCTCATGCAAATCAACGAGCCCATGGCCGAGGTCATCTGAATCAGCGTCGAAATCAAAATAGGCCTAGCAACAACTTGGAAAGAAGGATTGCTCCTCTTCATCCGGTCCCTATGTCGCACAGTCAACTTCTCCCACATCTGATTCAAAACTCATTGGTGGAGCCTAAGACTCTTAAGCCTGTGCCAGAACCTTACCCTCCAGGGTACAATCCCAATGTTCAGTGTGGATATTATGGTGGATCCATGGGGCACTCAACTGAAGAATGCAAAGCCTTTCAAGCCAAAATGCAACTGTTGATCGACAAAGGGTACATATCCTTTTCAAAAGGAAGTGTGGTCGTCCATGGCAACCTCTCAGCTGTCTAAGATCGAAGATTTCAAGGGTCATTTCTAGAAGCCTGTGGTCCAGACAGGCAGACGTCCTCAACATTGGCAGTCCTTAGGCGCTTTTATCGTTTGCATCTTGTAGTTTATTTTCTGATAATTGCTACTTGTTTTTAAACATTGTTGTTTTGAATGGTAATATTAATGAAGTGATTATGTATTTTCCGAATCAATTATGTCGCATTCGCTCATTTTTCTTCTTATCACAAACATAGACACAAACACTTTTATCCACTCCACTGTATCACTGTTATTTTAGCAAAGATTAGAGGGAGGATGACGAAAACAAAATACCCGTAATTGCAAATTGTATGCTTTCAGACATAATCTCGTTAATGATGTACAGACATTGTTTCAATCCCTTAAACACCGGAGATATAAGGAGTTAATCCCTAGTCAACCACTTTGAGCCTATAAGTAGGAGTTTCCTTCATATATTCAAACCCTTAAACACTCAACCTGGGGCAGGGTAGTGTTCAGTTAACCTGATTACACACTCTAATCAACAAAGACAAACCCAGAAGACGGTTGTTCGTCAAAGACCCATGACATGGCAGTCACAAAATCAAAAAAATTAAAAGTCTGCTAAGTCAAGCACCTCAAAGGGGACTTTGGCAAAAATCAAGGCTATCCCGATGGATCTGACAAACAAAATTAGTCCATGCAAAAGTTAGGGATCAATAAAGAAATCAAAAGAGGTCCTCAAACCCTCAACAAAAACAAAATAAGACTCAGTGGCCATTCAAATCAAGGGGCACTGACATCCTTCCATCAAAATAAGGTGAATGCCATCTCAAGCAAACCTTGAACCATCAAGCTTACATCGTCAAGGTAAACATGCACAGAATTAACTGAACGTAGGTACAAAATTAAGTTTGAGCCTAATATCATTTGTTTTATAATCGCGAACCAGACCATGTTACAACCCTCGAAAGACCTAATTGAGGCGAGGTTTAATCTGAAAGCATACTATTGCGAGGTTGCGTAACATGACTCCTCAATATTTGCTAATCATCAGCATTGGTGTCGCTATCCTTGCTATATCTTTCACACCAATCAAATTAGCACAACGTTTGGACTAACAGTCCATTCGTCTCACTATCATGACACTCAATAAACGACATTTTTTTTCAAAACTTGCATGAACTTTGCATTAATATTACCATTCGTGAACAAACATTTTTAAATTGCAAGTCAGTAGTTGACGTCGAGGAAATTCCAACACGAAGCAATCAAATAGGACTGAATCATTCAGTAGTCTGGATCAGAATTGAGCATACTTTGTAGCCTTATGGATCTGGGGTATTGCCATCCCACGAAGTTGGAATGAATCAGTCTGAGGCTAATCCCCAAGCATCAGTTGATCATGGGGCAAATCATTCAATAAGCGGTTGATCAAAAGTGAATCACACCAATCAGGGGCAGGCCACCCAGAGTTTCTTTGACTTGAGGATAAATCCCTCCAATGTTCAATCAGGATAAGTCAAGTCGCTTCAACGCTCTTTCAAGGGCAAGCTACTCCAAAAGTATGTTGAAGCCAACCACAAGAATCAGTTAAACAATGATGAATCTATCTGTGGGACAAACTCTAGGGCAAGCCACCTTGAGGTTATCTCATGGAAAGCTACTCAAGCAAGTTCATCCTCATCAGCAACTATTGAGTTCAAAACGAGTGTCGGGGAATCGTACCGTCATCTCACCCAATAACCTTAACCTTCCAAAAAGGCCTTGATGTCATTGGATCCGTCATCCCACAGCCTAAACCTGTCACCCATCAAAACAAACCGAAACCTCCAATACCAGTACCATCTAGTTAACCCTTCATTAAATACTAGTCCCATCTGGTCAACCCTTGATAACGCGAAATTGTGTATATACAATGACATACATTTTAACTAATCTATGACTGGTTTCACTCTGATTTCGGGTTTTTCCACGTTATTTGTCTAGTATTTTGCAGGTATTCAAAGTTCATGTTCAAATGGAGCAAGATGAAGAAAACAAGCAATTACAGATGAAAACCAGATGAAAATTAGATGAAAAACAGCAGATATGGATTTTGCCGATATGACGGTCGTCACATGACCATTACAACCGTCATGTGTATTACGACCGTCACATTCCATGACGACCGTCATGCAGATAAAATATGCAGTTAGCAGTCACGTGCTGTAAGTGCCCTCAAAGACCAAAAAGAGTGGACTACTAGCTCCTACTTTTTCTGACATCAATCCCACTTCCTAAAGTAACTAACCGTTGGGAATTCCATCTATAAAAGGAGGAGGCTGAGACCAGAAAAAGGGAGCCGCATTCAGGATCACAAAGTGCTGCCAAATTATTTTTTCATAGCGAATTTAAGTTTCAGATTTCTTTATTGTTTCCTTTTCCTTTCCTTGCAATTCCTTTTTGTACTTTTCAATTCTATTCTGTATAAGCTATTGGTACCAAGACTAAATCCTGCCGACATTTTGGAGGATTTCCCAAAGGCCAATCGAATTATTTACAGGTTTTTATTATAATTGTCAATCGTAATTTTATTTTCCCATTATGACGCTTGCTTATATTTTCTGCCATTGTTTACGTGTTATTAGTTTATATTCCATGTCTGGCTAAATTAAAGTAATCGGTATGTAATAGGTAGTCAGATGGGATTCGATAATAACCGGTGTATTCTTTCCTTTTCAAACTTATTTCCGGTTTTAGTTTTTAAATTGATTTTCTAAATAATTGTTCGTCGCGACAGCGAGAACTTATTTAAAAGTAGTTTTGCCACGACAGTGGGAAATTAATTAAGGTACGAACCAACAAGCGACAACTGAGGTCAAGACCCGATAGTAAAAACTAAGCATTCGTTTTAAAAACAGCGACAGCGCTTTAAAAAGGATTAGAACTTAATGGTTTTCAAAAAGTAATTTAAACCCCGAACGGGATAGCGACAGCATACGTTCCGCATTAGAGTTGCGACTAGCGTCAACAACCATCGTGAGACAAAGGTCTTTAAACCGTCATTTTCTTCTTAAACTATTTTTGAAAACACCTAATACGCCGATAACTTGTCGAATCCTTGAAGAACCAAAATATTGCATATCGATTCACACATTTATACCTTAAGTAACGTTTTTAGTTTCCCTTTATTATACACACTTCTTTTGCTTTTATTCCCCTAAAACCATACCAACCTAGCTAAACATAGTAACACCGAGAATACTAGCTTGATTACGAGTCCCTGTGGGATCGATATCTTTTATTACTACGCGATAGACTGTGCACTTGCAGTTAGTTCAGTTAGACATAGAAAGTCGCGATCATGTTTTTGGCGCCGTTGTCGGGGACCCGTTTAGTCAATAGTGTAATCCTTTGTTACACAGTATAGACTAGGTTAACTATTCTCTCTCCCTCTACTCGTTCGTCGGTTGTATGCCAAGTACTCGCTCACAAGGCGACATCTTACAACCTACAATCGCCGAACTAGAGCGCTTCTTACACTTAAGAAGGCGCATCCTTGAATATCAACGAAAACACAATATTTCCGATCTTCTAGCTCATACTCCTGTTGAAGAATCGAAGATGGCTGAAGGACCTCAGAACAAACCGCTGAAGGACTACGCTACCCCATCTCAGCTGGAGCCTCGAAGTAGCATTGTTGCCCCCGCTATTAATCGGAATGATTTTGAGCTGAAACTGTCATTGTTGTCAGTTGTACAACAACATCAATTCTCAGGAAATGCAACTGAGGATCCAAATGAACACTTAACGAAGTTTGTGCAATACGCGGACACAGTGAAGGCAAATGGAGTAACTCCAGATGCAATAAGACTTCGTCTCTTTCCTTTCTCTCTTAGAGCATGTCCTCACCACGGTTTAGAAGAATGGGTGACGATCCATACTTTCTACAATGGGCTTCTATATAACACCAGATTAACGGTAGACGCCGCCGCAGGCGGTGCACTTATGGATAAGCCATACGATGAAGCCTATCAGCTTATCGAAAACTTGTCTCAGAACCATTACCAATGGGGAGGTGAAACAACTCCATTAGAGAAACCCGCAGCGAAAGGTGGGATGTACAAGATCAGCAGTCTTGAAAAGTTCAACGCTAAGGTGGATGTTCTAACTTAGAAAATCGATAGTCTAACTGTAACACCACCTGCAACCGTAGCTGCTGTAACTCCAAATTGCGAGTTATGTGGAATCACCACTCACAATGCGCCTGAGTGCCCCTTATTGGCAGGAATTCCACCTGACCAAGTAAACTACGCTCAAGGTAACCCTTACGCGAATACTTACAACCCAGGATGGAGGAACCACCCAAACTTTTCCTACAAAAACGGTAATGCCTTGCAAGCACCGGCTGCTCCGCCAGGATATCAGAAACCAGCCGCAGCTGCCCAGACTGCCCCTAGGAAATCAAATCTCAAAGTGATGATGGAAAAAATCATATCTACTCAAGTTCAAACAAATAAAGAGTTCCTGAATCAAAACATACACACTAGCGAGCAGATTAAACAGCTGACCGGAAAAGTAGACGCTTTAGCCACCCATCATAAAATGCTTGAAACGCAGATATCACAAGTGGCTCAACAACAAGCCTCTGCAGCCGCACCAGCTGGGACATTTCCAGGTCAGTCAGAACCTAATCCGAAAGGTCATGCAAACACTGTCATATTGAGAAGTGGAAAAGAATTGGAAGGCCCAACAGATCCTAGGCATGAAGATTCCGTCATGCATCAGAAATCTAATAAACCAACAGAAAAAGGAGTCTGAAACCGAAAGGAAGGAAGGTGACGAGCAAGAGGCCGCCAAAGATAAAAACTCATATGTGTTTCCACCGCCATATAAACCACCGATTCCTTATCCTCAAAGATTCATAAATTCCAAAACTTCAGGACAATTTAAGAAATTCGTTGAACTTCTGAAACAACTGAATATCATTATTCCTTTCACAGAAGCGATAACTCAAATTCCGTCATACGCTAAGTTTCTTAAAGAAATCTTGTCTAACAAAAGGAAAATCGAGGATAACGAAATAGTTACACTTACTACCGAATGTAGCGCAATCATTCAAAATAACATGCCTCCTAAACTGAAAGACTCAGGTAGTTTCTCCATACCATGCGTCATAGGAAAGTTCGTCATAGACAAAGCTTTATGCGATCTAGGAGCCAGTATAAGTGTTATGCCCCTATCTATATGCAAAAAGCTGAACATGGGAGAACTAAGACCAACTAAAATGTCCATGCAATTGGCTGACCGATCAGTCAAATATCCCGTCGGTGTGCTGGAAAACGTCCCAGTATGCATAGGTCAATTCTATATTCCAACCGACTTCATAATCATGGACATCAAAGAGGACTCTGTTACCCCAATTATCTTAGGAAGACCCTTCCTAGCAACAGCCGGAGCTATCATAGACGTAAAAAAAGGCAGGCTAACATTCGAAGTAGGAGAAGAAAAGATAGAGTTCATCCTTACTAAGTTCTTGAAGGTACCAGCCATAGATGACACATGCTATATAGTAGATGTCATTGACGAATGCATAGGAGAACCGGAGAAGGAAGAAACTAAATATTCTGAAATCATGAAGATCCAAATCCCTGATATTCATGAAGATGACAACTGGCGTGCGCCATACAAAGATGATAGTCTGAGTGAGATCTTAGCACTAACTCCCAATCACATGCCAGGTCCGAAAAACCCAGTTTTAGAACTTAAAGAACTACCTAAAACCCTCAGGTACAAATTCTTAGACACAGAATTCAAAAGACCAGTAATAGTCAATGCAAATTTAGGACAGTCAGAAACTGAGCAATTACTAGAAGTCCTAAGGAAATACCCAACTGCGTTAGGCTATAATATAAGCGGTCTTAAAGGCATAAGTCCCTCCATCTGTATGCATCGAATTATGCCAGAGGAAGACTGCAAAACTTCAAGAGAACATTAGAGAAGGATAAATCCGACCCTAAGCACTGTAGTCAAAGACGAGGTGAAAAAGTTACTAGACGCAGGAATCATATACCCGATCTCCGACAGCCAATGGGTCAGCCCAGTGCACGTAGTGCCAAAGAAAGGAGGCGTTAATGTAGTAAAGAATGCGAAGGTGAATCGATAACCCAAAGAGTTGTGACTGGAAGCAGGATGTGTATCGATTACAGAAAACTGAATAAGGCGACTCGGAAAGATCACTTCCCTTTACCTTTCATAGACCAGATGTTGGAGAGACTAGCGAAACATTCGTACTTCTGCTATCTAGATGGTTATTCAGGATTCTTCCAAATTCCTATTCACCTCGATGACCAAGAAAAGACAACATTCACCTGTACTTATGGCACTTTTGCTTATCGCCGAATGCCGTTCGGACTATGCAATGCTCCAGCAACCTTCCAAAGATGCATGATGGTAATCTTTGCGGATTTCATAGACGACATCATGGAAGTGTTCATGGATGACTTCTCTATATGCGGATAAAGTTTTGAAGGCTGCCTGTCAAACTTAGAAATGGTACTCGAAAGATGCGCTAAAGTGAACCTTGTTCTCAATTGGGAGAAATGCCATTTCATGGTCCGACAAGGCATTGTTTTAGGACACGTCATATATGAAAAAGGGATTGAGGTTGACAAAGCTAAAATAGAGATCATAAAGGATCTTCAACCTCCGAAAAACGTACGAGAAATATGAAGCTTTTTAGGACACGCCGGATTCTACCGAAGGTTCATAAAGGATTTCTCGAAAATCACAAAACCTCTGACAGGTTTGTTGATGAAAGATGTTGAGTTCCTTTTCGACAAAGAATGCTTGGAAGCATTCAAAACTCTAAAGACAATGCTCATTACCGCACCAATCATGCAACCCCCAGATTGGCGACTATCATTCAAAATCATGTGCGATGCGAGTGATTATGTTGTAGGTGTAGTTCTAGGACAAAGGAAAGACAAGAAGCTTCACGCAATCTACTATGCCAGTAGAACTTTAGACCCTGCCCAAATGAACTACGCCACAACAGAGAAGGAACTTCTAGCAGTTGTGTTTGCACTTGACAAATTTTGTTCCTACTTGGTAGGAGCAAAAATAATCATATACACAGATCACGCTGCCATTAGGTACCTAATAAGCAAAAAGGATGCCAAACCAAGATTATTGAGATGGATCCTATTACTACAAGAGTTCGACTTAGAAATTAAAGATAAGAAAGGAACCGAGAACGTAGTTGCAGATCACTTATCCCAAATAGAAGGCATTAAACAATAATCAGTGCCTATCAATGACGACTTTCCCTACGAACGTCTGATAGCCAAATTGGAAAGCGATATGCCCAACTTAACCTCGGAAGAACCAGAACTTGAAAAAGCCGTGGAAGCTGTCTATGCCCAAGCCACTTTGCCTTGGTATGCCGACATCATTAATTACTTAGCCGCAGGCGTGCTTCCACCGGATCTAACTTATCAGCAAAAGAAGAAATTCGTCCACGACTTAAAGCATTATTATTGGGACGAACCTCTACTCTTCAAATGAGGCGCCGACGACATATACCTTCGTTGTGTCCCAGAGGAAGAAATAGAAGACATCATTTCCCATTGCCATTCAGCACCTTATGGTGGTCATGCTAGTACTTCAAAGACATGCGCTAAAATTCTACAATCTGGCCTATTTTGGCCCAGCCTCTGGAAGGATGTCCATATCGCTATACTCAAATGCGACTGGTGCCAACGCACTGGCAACATCTCACGACTCGATGAAATGCCTCAAAAAGGAATTTTAGAAGTAGAAATCTTTGACGTATGGGGAATAGACTTCATGGGACCTTTCCCGTCTTCTTTTGGAAACAAATATATACTCGTCGTTGTCGACTATGTATCTAAATGGATAGAGGTCGTTGCCGCTCCAACAAATGACGCGCGAGTAGTCGTCAAACTCTTTAGAAACACAATCTTTCCTAGATTCGGTGTGCCCAGACTTGTCATCAGTGACGGTGGTTCACACTTCATATCGCGAATCTTTCACAAACTTCTCTCTAAATATGGAGTCAAACACTGCGTAGCTACACCGTATCATCCGCAAACTAGCGGACAAGTGGAGGTTTCAAACAGAGAAATAAAACAAATATTGGAAAAGATTGTCGCAACCTCCAGGAAAGATTGGTCATCAAAACTGTGCGAAGCTTTATAGGCCTATAGGACCGCTTTTAAGACACCAATAGGTACCACACCATTTAAATTGGTTTACGGAAAATCATGTCACCTGCCAGTGGAATTAGAGCATAAAGCCTTTTGGGCTATTAAGACGCTGAACTTCAACTACACTGAGGCAAGAGAGAAACAAATCTTGAATCTTCATGAATTAGAAGAACTCAGACTAGACGCATATGAGAATGCCCGCATCTACAAAGAAAGAACCAAGAAATGGCATGATAAACGTTCAGTCCGAAAACAATTCAGTGTGGGAGACACCGTGCTCCTATTAAACTCAAGATTGAAACTTTTTCCAAGAAAATTAAAATCAAGATGGTCTGGACCTTTTGAGATAACCAAAATCCTTAAAAGTGGAGCTGTTGAGATTAGCGATAAAACCAACGCGCCGTTTATAGTAAACGGACAGCGTTTAAAGCATTATAATCAAAACGACAACAGCCACCACGTGAGCAGTGTGCAATTGCTCGAGCTTCCCGCTCAAACCCCCGAATAGCTTATCACCAAGCTATCGTCAGGCTTTTGACGTTAAAAACAGCGCTGATTGGGAGGCAACCCAATTTTCCCCGTTTTTCCCTTCTGATTTATTGAAATTATGTTTTCATTTTAATTTATAATTTTGCATAAAATTCTATTTTCTTATCTTCTACTATTTCCTTTACTTTATTTTTCTTATTTTTATCACCTTTTGCTTCTTAAAATCTAATCTAAGTAAATGTGATTTCAACTTTTCCAGGATTTTAAAGCCTTCCTACTTTTCTCCTATTTTATCTAACTAACCTCCGAGTATGGCTGACATTGACGTTACGACAATTGTATTTAGAGGACTAGCTCACAAGGCCAGATTTGAGGCACTGACTCAGAGAGGCATTGCTTTGACTCTGTACTTTGATAGATCCACCATGGATAAGCTAGGAATCCACGATAGCATTCAGTACCTGTTTAACCAATTAGGCTGGGAGCAAACTGCTCTAAAGACCCAATTTGCTACCTATCGTGAACTCACGTTCGAATTCCTTAGCTCCTTAAGCTATCTACCTGAATATGGCTATGGATCCACCAAAGAGCTAATAACCTTTAGAATGTTTGGAATGGACCACACCCACAACCGTACATTGTTAGCTAACATCCTAGGATTCCCTAGCGGATCTTATGTGTTTACCGACACCGAAGAGGATATTGATATCGAGTTAGAACAATTTCGGGGTACCATCACAGGTAACTATCACCCTGAACCTAATGACATGCACAATAACGAGATACATAATCCAGCACTTCGTTACTTTCATAGGATTTTAGCCCATACCCTCTTTGGGAAGGAGGAAAACGTCACTACAGTTTCTAAGGAAGAGTTGTTTATCCTGTTATGTGCTTCACAAGGCCGTCCTGTCAATGTTGTACCTTTTATGATGAGATCATTCACACACCTTAATCAGGAACCACATTCACCCATCTTAATAGGAGGCCTAGTCACCATGATTGCCCATGAAATTGTCCTTAGGTACCACCTAAATGGAGCCATTCATTTTGGCACCATCAGACCAATGGACATTAAATTTTGCTTCAACAGACGTATCTTAGGTAACTTAGGACCAGGAGCCTACGAATACCTTATCGTTGATCGACCTGTCCACTTTTTCACATTGCCTAACCATGAGCTGACGAGTATCCACAACAGAAACAATTGGCTTTATGAGTTGGACGAGCCTATGGGACCTCCATCACCTCAATCCACACCTCAGGCCTACATGTACGACAGCGATCACATATCAGAAGCATATGACTATATGTATTATGAATATTATGTGTCCGAAGTGGAGACAGATCCTGAGACCCCTCCGAATTACCATAACTTTCCTGATCCCACTCCTGAACAACGCACAGACAAGTTGGACAATGTTCTAAAAACTATGGAAGATTTCAAGCTGGAATTAACCACTGTAAAAGATGAACTAACACGACTTCACATGGATGTCATTACTTTTATGGACGTAGTTAGTGACTAGTTTGATGACATTACTCAGCAGCTCGACAAATTGAAGCAACAAAAGGATTGATGTTTTAGTTTCTTTTGAGTTTAGTTTACTGCATTTCGCATTATTTCCCATTTTTAAATTTTGCAATTGTTTTTTTTATTATTGTACTACATTAAACAAGTATTTCAATTAATGTTATTTCATTTTCGTTTCGGTATTACTTTAATCTTGGTTGTTCCGTTAATTTCTATTTTTATCTGGTCTCTTATATTGCAATATCACAAAAATCGCCATTTAAAACTGTGAAAAATGCCCCCTATGCAAAATTCTGCAATTCTGCAAAATTTGCTGATGTGACGGTCGTCACACATCCCTTACGGTCGTCACGCCTACAGAACCCAACTTCTGTCAAAAACAGGGGTTACGAACCCTTCCCCCTCTACTCTCTTAACTTCCCACTTTCTCACATTCAAAACCCACTACCACGTTCCAAATCCCTCATTACTCAGCCACTTCTTCAACTTCCATTTCACCCCTATAAATCCACCTTGCCATTTCCCTGTTCTCCATCCACAGAACCCTCACTTCTTCCCCTATCTGAACCACTCTCACAAAAATGGCAAGGCAAAACTGTGAAATCCCCAATCTGAGTAACATCCTCTTCAGAGAAGGCGAGTCCGGAGAAAGGCAAAGGACCAATTACATGACTTTCCATCAACGGTCGCTTCAACTGACCCGCTATGCTCACATTGAGTCTTTAACCGAGCTTGGAATTCTGGACGGTGTCACCTGGATACTGCAGAGGGCTGGCATTTGGCATCTCTGCACAAACCCTCAACCTACCTACGAGTCACTCACATTGGAGTTCCTCAGTTCCTTCACATACGTGACTTCGCCTGGCGAAATAAATCAGCTCACCGGCGCCGTTTGCTTCCGCATGTTCGACACCGACTACCAAATCAACCAGGATCGAATCGCCGACATGCTGCAGTTTCCTCACGGCGACGATGCTCATCGCCGCCCCTCCGATCAGTTCTACCATGAAGCTTTCACCCTTTGGAACCAACTGACCGGCACCACAGCTAATAGTTGGGAGACTCTGAATGCCACCCATATCCACAATCCAACCATCAGATACTTCCATCGGGTGTTAAGCAACACTATCTTCGCTCGAGATAGTAACCACAAAGTCAATTCGAAGGAGTTGTTCTTTCTCCGTTGCGTGTTTGCTTCGGAACCCGTTGACGCCGCACCGTTCCTCTTGGCTCACTTTCAAGCCAACTGCAACCGCGGCTCAAAACCGTTCTACTTTGGCGGCATCATCACGTCCATCGCCTTAGGCCTCGGCCTTAGCAACCACCTCCAGAACCTTCGCTCGATGCCTCCTGTTTTTCTCGACATCGACCATTGCCGCTCCTCTCACCTCATCAGATCCAGAGTAGATGGCAAATATCATCCGGTAGTGCGAGGCCGCACTATCCAAAGCATTATCATGCCCTCTCGTACCCGAATGCATCCTCAGGACAGAGCCAACTGGCTCTTTGATCCGAATGCCCCTGCTGCTACTGCTGCCTGTCGCTACTGCGAAAATCGGCGCCGGCTGAACAGAAGAGTCGCCACCGTGCGTTATTTATCCCACGGAAGGGAAAGGAAACGCTCAGAGTAAACCTCGCACAACACGGGAAAGGTATGGTCATCGCAACCAAAACCTGGATTCGGGAGTCGGTTACGCAAGGGGAAGGTATTAGCACCCCTCACGTCCGTCGTACTCGACGGGATCCACGCTTGTTTTCGGGTATGGATTGTTATTCTATCTAAACTATAGGTCAAGGGTGAAAAAGAAAATAAAATGAAAATAAAAATGACTCGGCAAAGTATCGCACTTTATGCCTACGTATTCCCGTCTGGAACGAGAAATCAGAGTCAACGTAGTTCGCCTACCTACGGGAAAGGAGGGGAAGGTTGCTCGCTAGGATATCGCATCCTATGCCTACGTACTTCCACACAGCATGGAAGATCAGAGCAAACGTAGTTCGGGCCACGTACGACACAAGCTTGTCCTTGATTGATTTTATTCCTTCTGAAAAAGGTTTTTCTGATTAACAGTCCAAGAGGACAAAAATGACGTCTTGATGAGTTCACGTTCTTTTACGGAAGAAGTGTCTTTTATTGTGTTTGAAATCTTTATGTGTTTTTCTGTTTGTTTTGAGAAAGAAAGAGACAGAACTCTAACCTACGGTTGCGAAGGGAATCAAACTAACCTAATGTTATCATGCATGGGTTAAGACCTAGTGTCTATCATGCTCCTCTCTTGCACAGAGAGAAACAGAGATCCTAGGGGATAGGCAGAAACAGAAACAATATCAGATATATACAGTAAAACAGTAAAATGCATGGATGCAGCAATACAAGCGAGGCAAGGGAGTCCCACTCAACCTCGAACCTAGAAAACAATAGGCAAAAGTGAACAGGCTTCACTTTCAACCCAACAGGGTAAACAGCAAACAATACAGTCCAGAAAACCAATCAATACATCAGAAATGAAATACAGCAGCAGAAGAAACAGCATCAGCAGCTATGAATCAACAACTGGCTTCAAGCAATCTCCAATCAGCTACAGGCTTCAACAAGCATCAATATCCATCTTCATGGCCTTCAGACAAGGGCTTTGATCATCAGTCTTCTATCTGCAATGGCTTTTCTTCAAGTTCAAACCTCCAGGATGAGGGATTAGTCACAAGAGTGAATTGGGTGTTAAGCAATCAGTTGACTACCAAGGGTGGTGAACAGACTGCTTCTAACACAAGAGACATTTTCTCTCAAGAGTTCTATCTCATAGACACTATCACCAAGCCTTCCAAAGGAAGGGGGTGAGTGTCTTGGAGAGACTCTGAATCACAGAGAAGAATGGATGCAGACAAGGCAATCCATGTTTGAGAAACAATCATTCTAATCTAGAGCTCTGCCTGGCTCCTAAACTCCAGTCTCCTCAGCAACTGATAGCAAGAAAACTCCTCCTCAACTCTGACAGTTGATCTTCAGCATTTGAATCTTCAATGGCTTCATCTCCACAATTCTTCAGCTTCCCCAGGGTCCCAGACAAACCCAATACCCAAACAAACAATCAATAAACCCCAGAGGGCACACCACACCAGACAGCAGATATACAGGCAGTAATAATAGCAGTAGGGGAATCCTAACTTTTTCTAAGGGATCTAATAACTACCCATAGCCCCTATAGTCCCATAACTAATCTATTCAAACCCTAAGTCCTAAGGGAGAAAATTGAACTTCCTAAGTTGTCACCTAAAAAACCCTAGTTTTGTTCATGATATTCAAGCATTTATTAATCACCTAAAACTAGCCTCTAAAAATGGGAACTAAAATATTTCTACAAGCTTAACATCTCATCTAAACAATATGAAAAGAATGATCAAAAAATATTAAAGCATGTGAGAGAACAAAAACCATAAAAATAATGCATGAAATGAATCTATTTAATATGACATTTATTTAGAAAATATGTAAAAAATATGAAATAAAACTAAAAATGAAAATTTATTTTCCTATAATATTCTAGACATTTTAATGAAAACATGGTAAAAAGAATGAATTAAAATGCATTTTTTTATGAATTATTTATGAATTTTCAAAGATGGTAAAATATTAAAATGAAATAAAAAAATAAAAGTGAATTAAATGAACCAGAGGGGGTATGAAAAGAAATTCGCCCCAGTTGAATTCAGGATGGGCCCTCAGACTAGGGGTGCAGATAGCGTTTGGACAAGGCCCAGAATTCTCAGCAACAAAGGAAAATAAAAGAAGCGCCAGGGGGGGGGTGAGAAAAGCAACAGATACTACGTTCAATATTGGTTTGGGCCTATTACTGGGGGTGGGATTAGCAACAGAAACTGAGGCCCGCCCGTTTCAATTAATGAAACGGTGCGTTTGGCACCCAGTCAATTCCCTCCAAATCTGAAATCAAATAATAGCCACACGATGGCTCTCCAAGTCAAGGGTCCAAGGCAAGATGTATGGCCACGATTATGTCTTCCCCAATGGCTCTGTTAGAAACTAGGGTTTCACCATGAAACCTCCATGCACGAGCAAGTTCAACTCAACTGTTCTCCTTATCCAGGCCACGAACCACCATGCTATAAACATGAGAGTTGCTCTAAACCTCTCCCTCTTCAATCCTATGACCTTAGATCAATCTGAAACTCAATAAAACTCTCAACCCGATCGAGGCAAATTCTGATCACCATGGATATACACTGATAAGCATCATCACAATTCTCAATCAAACTTAACCTAAACTAATCTACACATAATGGAGATTAACCTGAGCTATCCAACTAACATTCTAATGGCTTAACCTAAGAGATCTTCACCCTAACAGTTCATTGCACCTGCTCACAACCATCACCAAACCTCTCCAAATTCATCTAAACTAATCTCCTAACCACCTAGATTGCATCTAAACTAACAACATCATGCCAAACTAACTAGATCGAGCAATTTGAGTGAAAACTTACCTAGTGAGAAATCTTGAAAAAACAGCTATGGAAGATGTGGATCTGAAGCTTCTAGGTGTTGGATCTTGATCTATCCTTGGTGTAGGTGATTCTGTATGCAATATTCTGGTGATTCCTTGCTTGAATTTTGCTGTCCACTTGCAACTTCAATCTTGATGCTCTTGAAAAAAAGTGCTCGAAAATGAATGATTCACACCAAAACTTTGCTCAAATTATGATCTATGATGATGATGGAGTCAGATTGAGTTGATTTTGATGAAAGTTGATGGAGGTTTTGAGAGAATTGTGATGAAACTCCAATGAAAAAGTGTGTGAAACTTTGTGGAATTCTTGGTGCAAATGAGGCCAACCCTTGCCAAATTCTCCTTTCATGAATATATAGACCCCAAATGAACATTCTAGATCCATCTTGCACATTCCCTTGTTTTCAAACTTTGGCTCATTTTTGATTATGTTTCTTAAATGATAAGCAACCATGGATAACCTCATTTTTTCCTTCTAAACTCAAAAAAGTGTGTGAACCATTGTTCTTAGAATTGTTTTTCCATTCAAAATCATATATTGGAAGTCTCCATTTGGACTTGTAAATCTCCCAAACCATTTTCCAACTTGAAATTATTCACTTTATAAGCCTTTTTAGTTCATATTTTGACCTATCATGCAACTCCATGCTATGAGCTTCTCCAATAACTTGTGACCTTCTTTCTAGACTTAAAATCCCATTTGGAGCAAGTTTGATGTTGTAAGTTTTTCCATTTGAGGCCTCCTTGTATGAGTTTTGGGTATAGGTTAAAATGACCTGTAATTCACAAATGCCCAAAATACCCTTTGCTTGTCAAGACCATAAGTTGAGTTCTCCACATCATATGAAGGCATGCCATACCATTCTAGAAAGCTAAGACAATGAGGAACAACTCTTATGTTGACCAAGAATTCATTTGAAATCTCCTTGAGGGGAAAAACTAGCTTGGAAGTCAAGTCACTTTCACAGACAAAAATTCAGACACCCCAGATGACCTGTAACTTGTAAGGACCACAACTTGAGTTCTATAAATCTCCTTGAGGTCTTCCACCACTCAAATTAAAGGTCTTGAGATCCTCTACAAGTTTCATGTTGGCCAAGAAGCCATTTGAAGTTAGCATTTTGACTTATCTTGCTTGGAAATTTGACCTAAACTAGGGGATTTTACAGAGAAACCCTAATTTAGTAACTCCTCTTCTCCTTGATTTCTCTGGAATTCTCCTTGTCATATCTCCATATCTTTATTCTCCATGTCCAATATTGATCCCCACATCTCTCCAATAGACTTGAATGCCCTCTTAAGTCAGTCAATTGACCTAGGGTTGACCTAGGGTTGACCCAGATGAAACCCTAGTTGACTGTCTTCAACTATAGCTCTTGTGCCTTCATCAATGACTTGTTTTCTTCTCCAAATGACTTTGTAAGTCTCTCAAGATGTCTAGATACTCTCCATGCCTTCATTTCACAGCTCACAACCCTCTTGTTGATCCTCAGATGCCCTCAGCTAGGAGATGGACTCAAGGCTTGATCTGCTAAACTCTTTGCTTTCAAATTCTTTCCTGATGACTTGAATGAGATTGAATTAGAATAATAACCTCTTGATAGGCCTCTAGAGATGAGAATAATGATTGGTCCCCTGTTGACTGACTTGCTATGCTTATGCTATGCAGATGGTTAGTCTATGTACATGACTCTATATGCAAATGATAATGATAATGAAACATAAATCCAAGGAATAAGGTTGAGCAAATTTTAGGGTGCAACAGCTGCCCCTATTCAAGCGACTTGGACCCGATTGGATGAAGAGCCCGGAGCCTTCAGACATTCGCGGTACGAGACGGTTGAATACTAGTGAAACCAGAAATTTGCCAACCGCAGAAATAAACTGCGCTCCTGCTTGAGGAATGACATTCGTCCGCTGAATCTGACTGTTAGAGTAACCCACTGATCTCGCACGACCGTGCTGGGGATTATCTTCATCGTTCTGAAGAGGATTTTGTCATACCAGATTGCTTGCTTGTCCAGGTTAGGACTCTGTCTGTCGTCGATACGAAGAAATCTCAACTAAAACTTGTCCACGTTAGGACTCCACTTGCTGTCAACCCAGGAAAATCTCGGCAACTCCGCTGGGGATAATTCACCTGCATTTCAATAAACTGAATCGTCCACGTTAGGAAAAACTCTCTTCCACGTTAGGAATAACACCTGTCCACGTTAGGAATCACATCGTCCACGTTAGGAGTAACGCTTTTATCTTTCCACGTTAGGAAGCAATCTTCTTTCCGCGTAAGGAGAACTGCATCAATCTGTCCACGCAAGGACTCCAATGCCATTTGACATGTCCGCGTCAGGACTCCAATCTTTCCACGTAAGGAATTCCACTTTGGTGCTGAACCTGTCCACGTCAGGACTCAACTTATCGAATCTGTCCGCGTCAGGACCCCAATTTCTCCGCGTAAGGAATAAACTTCTTCTTCCACGTTAGGAATATCTTGATATGATCTGTCCGCGTCAGGACTAAACTTTCCACGTAAAGAATCAATCTCTTTTCCACGTAAGGAATCACCATTTTTCCACGTAAGGAATAAGACTTCGTCTGGATCTGTCCGCGTCAGGACTAAATTCTTCCACGTTAGGAATGCACTTGTCTCCCTGTAAGGAATCCATCTCGATATGTCCGCGTAAGGACTCAATCTTTCCACGTAAGGAATACCAACTTCTTTCCACGTTAGGAATCACTTCTGTTGGTATGTCCGCGTAAGGACTACATCTTTCCACGTTAGGAATAATAATCTCTTTGATCCGTTCGCGTTAGGACACTGATCTCGTCTTGATTCGTCCACGTTAGGACTCAGGCGTCTTCGACTCGCTGAGGAAATAAGATTTGTCCACGTAAGGACTCACGCGTCTTCGACTTGCCGGGGAATATCCGCGTTAGGACTTACACTTTGCCAACAACACGAAGAAAGATAAATTTGTCCGCGTCAGGACTCTTGTATCTTGTCATCACAAAGAACTACAAACTTGTCCACGTCAGGACGCACATTTCACCATTACAAATAAAGATATCTGCCGAAAACAAAATGATCCACGTCAGGATACCAACACGAAGAGTAACCAATCTTTTGTCAACATCATGACCTCCCTTTCCCCAAATTTCGAGAGACCGAATCTATCCACGTCAGGATTAACACATCTTACCAATCCGGTAAAACAAACCTGTCCACGTTAGGACGCCCACTTCTGAAGAAATCCCGTCATTCTAGGAGTAAATGGTCCACGTCAGGACTTAGTTCTTCAATGATCCTCACCCACAAACTTCTTAGCACTGACGTGACAGCGACTTTGAGGCGGACTCTACTGGGGATGTCTGAAAACCCACTATCGGACACCTGCTTCGAAATTCTGATTCATGCGACTCGTTGATGACAAACAAACTCTGCTTGGGGATAAGAAGACACTTATCCTGGCCACCCTGGCTGGGGAAAATAAGATACATTTGCATAAGTGACTCTGCTAGAGGCAAAGAGAGTTTTATCACGATAACTCTGTGGGGGAATACCGCTGAAATTGACATTGTCATTGAATATCTCCTGCCGAGATCTTGACTGTTTGGTGATTTATTTGAGCAAGAGCTCTCTCCACCTGAACTACTGGAGTACAGAAACTACTTCAGCAAAATAAATGCTGGAAGGGTAACGCCGACTCGCCGGGGATAGCCTGATGCTACAAAATTATTCCGGCAAAATAAATGCTGGTGTGATGAAGTCGACCCTGCTGGGAATTTGGGAACTCAAACCACACGTCTTGTTGAAGTAACCCCCTGCTGGGGAATAGCGGACGTGCCTGATATGATTGAGCCCCTGCTGGAGAGTGAACTAATATCACACGGTATCTCTGACAAAATAAATGACAGGACCCACCATCAACTCTGCTTTGGAGAGTCTTGACCTTCGAATTCCACTGGAAGGAAAGAACACTCGCTGAAAAGAGAGCTCCGCTGGGGATGGCTGGATTCTCTCGGGGAAAATTTACTGACTCCGCCGGGGGAGAACGCAGGACCCTGCGGGGGGAGATGAACCTGTCTGAGTACAGCTTTACGATCTCGGAATCGCCAAACTCTGCTGAGGACGAGTAACTTCTCTGGAGCACGTCCTTTGGATAAGCTACGGCTAGCTGGAGAATTCTTATCCTTCTTCAGGAAGAACATGCATGACCTGCGTGAGGATCAAGCCTTTCACTATTGCAATCTTTTGATCACCTTCCTCGTACAGTTATGAAACCTGCAACAACACAAGCAAAGCACGACAAGCCTATGCAATCCAAATCGATTCAGGTTAGTGACTGTTACACTCAGTCAATTCAAAGCTTTAACGATTGCTGGCAAGGGCCAGTGATGTTATACTCATGCTAGCTTCAATAAACTTAGGCGTTTTATCATGCGCAAAACAGTAAAGAACAGGCATCAAGTACTGAATAACACATTTTCATTGATTGGGCCCCTGAATGGGCGGAGTTTTTGTACACGGGATGTAACTCCTGAAAAGAGGAAGCTACGCAAAGCAAATATACAAGTATGCAAGTATTCACAAGAAGCATAAATATTGACAAATTAAACTTTGTATACATGTCGGCAACCGGATGGAGATGAACACCACGAACTGATCCTCCCATGACTCGTCCGACTCTAATGCTTTCCCGGTATCCGTCCTCTGAAGAGGTTGTATCCGATAACCGGCTCCTCAAACATATTCTCCCGCGTTGATGCTCATTGAAAAATCAAATTCGGACCGCAGTCATTTGCTTTTCACATCCCTAACTTTTGCGTGAACCGCCCTTTACGGGTTTTCAGTTCACCGGGATACCCTTTTTTGCCGAAGCCGCCCAGTGTAGGTTTTCAACTTCGCGGGTGTACATTTTTTCAATTTTATCCCTAACTTTTGCCCGAACCTTTCATTCTGTTTTTGGTTCGCCAGGATGCCCCATTTTTGCCTGGACTCTCTTTTTTCTGTCCAGCGGGTCTATTTTAAGCAAAGTATTTTTTAACTGCGTCCGAATTCACAGGTGATGCAAAGTCTTCCCCGTCCATGGTGGACAACAATAAAGCTCCTCCTGAAAAGACCTTCTTGACAACGTATGGCCCTTCGTAATTGGGGGTCCACTTGCCCCTGTGATCTGCTTGCGGCGGGAGAATCCTTTTTAGCACAAGGTCGCCCGTCTGAAAGCTTCGCGGAAGTATCTTCTTGTCGTACGCTTTCTTCATTCGTCTTTGATACAAACGACCGTATGCCAGAGAAGCTAGCCTCTTCTCATCCATCAAACTCAGTTGGTTCAATCTGTTCGTTACCCATTCTGCCTCGTCCAGCTGAACGTCTCGCAATACCCTCAGAGAAGGGATCTCCACCTCCAATGGTAATACCGCTTCCATTCCGTATACCAACGAGAACGGAGTTGCCCCGGTTGATGTGCGTACCGTCGTACGATAACCGTGCAAAGCGAAAGGTAGCATTTCATGCCAATCCTTATACGTCACCACCATTTTCTGGACTATCTTCTTGATATTCTTATTGGCCGCTTCGACAGCGCCATTCATCTTGGGTCGGTAAGGGGAGGAGTTGTGATGTTCGATCTTGAAATTCTGACAGAGCTCCTTCATCATTTTGTTGTTCAGATTAGAACCATTATCCGTGATTATCCGCTCGGGAATTCCGTATCGGCAAATGATATCTCTTTTGATGAATCTAGCCACCACTTGCTTCGTTACATTTGCATAAGACGCTGCTTCCACCCACTTGGTGAAATAATCGATTGCTACGAGGATGAACCGATGCCCGTTAGAAGCCGTCGGCTCAATCTTTCCAATCATATCGATTCCCCACATCGAGAATGGCCATGGAGATGACATCACATTCAAAGGACTCGGAGGCACATGTATTTTGTCAGCATAAATTTGGCACTTATGGCACTTTCTTGCAAATTTGAAACAATCAGTTTCCATCGTCAGCCAAAAGTATCCTGCCCGCAGCAGTTTTCTCGTCATAGCATGCCCGCCAGCATGCGTACCAAAGGCACCTTCGTGAATTTCCTCCATGAGAAGCTTTGCCTCCTTCTCGTCCACACAACGCAACAACACCAAGTCGTGGTTCCTTCTGTACAAGACGCCATCCGGGTTCAAATAGAAATTACCCGCTAATCTCCTGAGAGTCTTCTGATCTTGACTGGATGCCCCAGCCGGATACTCTTTATTCTTCAGGAAATTAAGGATATCAAAATACCACGGTTTGCCATCAGACGCTTCATCAATAGCAAATACATAAGCTGGCCTGTCCAACCGAGAGATAGTGATCTGGGGAGCTTCGTTCCAGAAATTGACCTTGTACATGGAAGACAAGGTGGCAAGGGCGTCAGCCATTTGATTTTCTGCCCGTGGCACGTGATGCAATTCAACTTTGTCGAAGAAAGGCAACAATCTCCTTGCATAATTCATGTAATGTATCAAATTGGGCTGACGTGTCTCCCATTCCCCTTTGATCTGATTCACCACCAGAGCTGAGTCTCCGTATACGTCTAAATGTTTGATTCGCAAATCAATGGCTTCTTCAAGCCCCATTATACAAGCTTCGTATTCGGCCTCATTGTTGGTAACAGCAAAGGTCAATCGGGCAGTAAACGGGATGTGCGACCCGTGCGGCGTAGTGATAATTGCCCCTATTCCGCTACCGTAAGCATTCACAGCTCCGTCAAATATCATCTGCCATTTGGACCCCGGCTCTGGTCCTTCGTCTGGTAACGGCTCTTCACAATCCTTCATCTTGAGGTACATGATATCCTCGTCAGGAAAGTCAAATCTCATCGACTGATACTCTTCAATAGGCTGCTCCGCCAGATATTCAGACAACACACTCCCCTTTATTGCCTTTTGCGAGACGTATTGAATATCATATTCGGTCAAGATCATCTGCCACCTGGCAATTCTACCTGACAACGCCTGCTTTTCGAATATATATTTGATCGGATCCATCTTCGAGATAAGCATGGTTGTATGATTCAGCATGTACTGCCTCAAACGCTTGGCGGCCCAGGCTAGCGCGCAACAAGTTTTCTCCAGCATTGAGTACCGAGATTCACAGTCTGTAAATTTCTTACTCAAATAGTAAATTGCATGCTCTTTTCTCCCCGTCTCGTCGTGTTGACCGAGAACACAACCCATGCTTCCCTCCAGAACCGTCAAATACATTATCAAGGGTCTCCCTGCCACTGGGGGTATCAAAATAGGAGGCTCCTGCAGATACTTCTTTATTTTATCGAACGCCTTTTGACAATTATCGTTCCACGTTACAGCTTGATCTTTCTTCAACAGCTTGAATAATGGTTCACACGTGGCCGTTAGGTGAGATATGAACCGAGCAATGTAGTTCACTCTCCCCAAAAACCCGCGCACCTCTTTCTCTGTTTTAGGCGTCGGCATTTCTTGAATCGCTTTTATTTTAGCAGGATCGACCTCTATTCCTCTTTCGCTTACTATGAACCCCAGGAGCTTACCCGATCTCACCCCGAAGGTGCATTTGTTAGGGTTCAGTCTCAGCCTGAACTTCCTAAGCCTTTTAAATAACTTCAGCAGATTCACCAGATGCTCTTCCTCCGTCTGGGATTTGGCAATCATATCGTCAACATAAACTTCAATCTCTTTATGCATCATGTCATGAAAGAGAGTTGTCATCGCACGCTGATACGTTGCCCCAGCATTTTTCAAACCAAAGGGCATCACTTTGTAGCAAAATGTTCCCCAAGGCGTTATGAAAGTAGTCTTCTCCATATCCTCTGGCGCCATTTTAATTTGATTATAGCCTGAAAAGCCATCCATGAAGGAGAATACAGAGTATTGCGCGGTATTATCGACTAATACGTCAATATGAGGAAGTGGAAAATCGTCTTTTGGGCTTGCTTTATTCAAATCTCTATAATCCACGCACATTCGAACCTTGCCATCTTTCTTTGGCACTGGTACAATGTTAGCAACCCATGAAGGATACTTCGTCACAGCCAGGAAACCAGCGTCCCACTGTTTCTGCACCTCCTCTTTGATCTTCATTGCCATATCTGGTCGCGTTCTGCGAAGCTTTTGTTTGACCGGCGGGCAATCTTCTTTCAGTGGCAGACGATGCACAACCATATCTGTATCGAGCCCTGGCATATCTTGATACGACCAAGCGAATACATCATTATACTCTCGGAGCATTTCAACCAGTCTTCGCTTGATATCACTCTGCAGTGCGGCTCCGATACGAATATTTTTCTCAACCCCTTCCGACCCCAAGTTGATAATTTCGATAACCTCGTCGTGAGGCCGAATGGCTCTTTCCTCTTGCTTCACCAACCAAGACAGTTCTTCAGGAACGTCGCTATCTTCGACAACCTCTTCTTCGGTCTGGAATACCGGGTGCTCGAAGTCGGGACGAGTCATAGGTGGCTCAAAGATGTCATCTGAAAATGTTATCCTGCAAAAGAAAGGGTTAAGTGCTTCAAAATGCGTATAAAGCGGATAACCACGTTGCCATTTTGTTGAAAAATACAAAACAAGAAAGACAGGGATTACAGTATTTACACATGAAAAAACGCCATTTATTTAATGATTAACGAAGCAATGTTTATAACAACACAGCCCTAAGCAAATCCTGATGCCCCGGGCAAGACATCAGATTATTCAACAATTAATAAAGCAAAGCATTACTGTTTAAAAGTCACAGGAACAAGCTCCTGAATAGACCAGTTGCACAGTCCTTGTCCTGGCGTGCTTGGCTGAATCCAGGCATCCATATCACAGTCGCTGTCCCCTTCATCGGATTCTGAAGCAGCATTGACAGATTCGTGGCATACTCCACTGGCAGAGATGGTGATTGACTTTCTGAAATGAGGGGCCCCCACAGAAGGAGTTGATGACGACGGTCGGTACCCCAGTCCGAACCGATCCATTTTCACCGGAATGTCCAATACTTTGCCCCAGCCTTTGGCTTCTCCTGCCTTCACTAGCGCTTGAGCCTCTTTATACGAAGAAACAGCTATCTCTGGCACTTTGCTTGGCCCGGGACTCTTGTCCTTTATGCGCAAACCTTCGAATGCCTGGCATGGCGTCTCATGGATCTCCCCGTCGACTTCCACATATTTAAACGAAGAAAGATGGCTGACCAGGATGTCTTCTTCTCCGCACACGGTGACTACACTGTCTCCGACCATATACTTTAACTTCTGATGCAGGGTTGACGTGACTGCCCCTGCCCCGTGAATCCAAGGTCTTCCCAGCAAGCAGCTGTACGCAGGCTGTATATCCATGATATAAAACTCCGTTGCAAACACTTCCGGCCCCACTTGCAGAGGCAATGTAATCGATCCGAAGACTGTTCTCCGCGTGCCGTCAAACGCTCTGACCACCAAATCACTTGGTGTGCACAAAATCCCTCGAACATCCAGCTTCATCATAGCCTTCTTAGGCAGCACGTTCAAAGACGACCCGGTGTCAACCAATACGTGCGACATTGTCGACCCTCTGCACTCAACAGATACATGTAATGCCATATTATGATCCCTTCCTTTCGGAGTCAAGTCGAAATCAGTAAAGCCCAGACTGTGGCCTGCATTTACGTGTGCTAATACTCCTTCTAGCTGGTTCACGGAGACATCCTGGGGTACAAAAGAAGTGTCCAGGACTTTCAGCAAAGCGTTCCTGTGGGCTTCCGAACACAACAGCAATGACAGAATAGATATTTTGGACGGCGTTTGCTGCAGATGCTCCACGATTTTATAGTCGCTTTTCCGAATTAAGCGCATGAATTCTTCGACATCCTTAGATGCTGCTTCTTTTTCATTTGCTTGTACCGGAACATTTTCAACCGTTTTCCCCTTTCCTTTCGCTAGCCTTTCGGCTTCCACTTCAGGAGATATAAAGATCCTGCCGCTCCTCGTCATGCCTCCTGAGCCCACAACATTATCCACAACCTCCGCTGCCTGCTTGTTAACATCGATTTTAATCCCGTCACAATACACCTCTAGCCCATATGACCATGGGACCGCTTTCGTGTTCTCATACGGGATTGGCCCGGCTTTAGTTATAGTAATCGGTGGTCGCTGAGCTGGTGCTGAAATAGTGATCGTCTTCCTAGGAATTGTCACTGTAGCAACATCACTCCGATTATCCGCTACTGCCCCTGCCGGCTCATCAGTTGCTGTTCTATCAAACTGCAATACACCTTCATCAATCAAGGCCTGAATGCCTTTCTTCAAATCCTCACACCCCCCAGACAGGGCCCAACAATCTAAGCAGTACTCATTACAACCCGGGTAAACACCTCCTTGCAACAGTCGGCTTTTAATCTTGCTCAGCGGCGTCTTTAAATCCTCAACATTCATAATCAGATTCAGACCTTCCTCAGTCAGCACGGCATTCGCCCCATGATTAGGCATGGGTTTCTGGACTATATTCGCACCGGTCGTTCCGAAGTTGATAGACTTGTTGTCCAAGAGATCCTGCACAACGTGCTTAAAAGCATGACAACCTTCTATATCATGGCCCGGGGCCCCAGAATGAAACTCGCAGCGCCTATTTGCATCATAGCCGAACGGGGGAGTTCCCGTTATCGGTGCCAAGGTTCTTTTCTCCACCAGATTCAATCCCAACAAGGTCTGCAATAAATCAGCATAGTTAGAGGGAGGCTTCTCGAACACCCTTCTCGGCTTACCACCCTGGAATTTTCTCTGAGCTTGCTGTGCCCCCTGCTGAGGCTGCTGCTGCTGTGGCATCGGTTGCTGCTGAACCTGTTGTTGTTGCTGAATTGGTTGCTGTTGATACGGGATGGTGACACTCGACACTTGCTGCTGCTGACGATATTGATTTCTTCCCCTGCCTCGGCCTCGGCCTCGGCCTCCAAATACAGCACTAGCTTCGCCCTGACGGCGCCCACCATAAGCTTTCCTATTACTGCCAGATGCAGCTGACTCGTCAACTTGGAACTTTCCTTGCTTAATGTTCCGCTCAATCTTTTCACCCATCAAAATCAGATCTGAAAAACTAGCCAGAGACGTATGAAACAACATATCATGAAACAGCCCGGTGAATGTACCAACAAACATGTCGTTCATTTCTTTATCTTCCACAGGAGGACGGACCCTGGCAGCCATATCGCGCCACCTTTGCGCGTATTCTTTAAAACTCTCCCCCTTCTTCTGCGAAAGCCCGGCCAACTGGACCCGATTGGGTGCCAGGTCACTGTTATATTTGTAATGGGCTACGAACGCCTCCGCTAATTGCTTCCAAGTCTTAATATCAGTGGGCTCCAACCCCATGTACCACTCTAAGGAAGGACCCGATAGGCTATCCTGAAAAAAATGCATGAGCATTCTTTCGTCAGTGGAATATGCAGACATCTTTCTGTAATAAGCTCGTACATGAACCTTCGGACATGTATCTCCTTTGTACTTATCGAACGCAGGCGCTTTGAACTTGATTGGCACCCTCAGCCCAGGTACCAAGCCCATAGTTGCCATGTCCAGACCCACAGCACTCTGATTTAGGACTCCCTTCATTTGCTCTTCCAGCATTCTAATCTTTTGAGAATCATCCATCGGCCCTTCAAAGCCTCCTCCAGAGAAGGCGTCTTCCTGTTGATCCTCTTGCCACATACCGTTTCCAGCCCCGTATCCATCATACGCATTATTACGTCCGGCTCTGACCTGATTCATCCCCGGAACTCGGCCTCTGTTGCCATACCCTTGAACACCTCCAGCAGGACCACCAGCCATAAAACCAGCACCGTTTCCGTTTCCAAAACCTCCGTAGCCCTGATTGACCATACCATAACCATCTTGCCCAAAGCCTTGAGCATTAAAGCCATACTTGCCAGTATTGTCGAATCCCTGATCGTTGAATCCGAACCCAGCGTTGATAAAACCATTGCCTCCGAGATTATCTCCCACATTGACATCACCCAGCCCAGCGTTATGGACAGCAGTTTCATTTCCACCTCCGACGTTACCATTCACAGCAGCGGTAGCGTTGTTGACGTTAGCAGCATTCACATTGACGACAGGCGGAGCCACTGGCGTTGGAGTGCCATCTCCATGAGCAGTATCAACCCGGACAGACTGATGATCTTCGTTACCATGACCAGCGTTGCGAGCCAACAGAGGCTGGACCATGGCCTGCAAATTCTCTTGCCCTTTTGCTATAGCCTCCATGGTCTGCATGAAGAGGGCGAGCTTCTCGCGTACATCCTGCATCTCATTCTGAATCTGGTCCATGACTTTCCGACAGTTGGATCGTGTAGAATAGCGGTGCGGATGTTGATCTGGAATCCTGTTAAGCACCTGAATCAAAGCAGGAGATAAGACACCATTCAAAGATTACCTGTTATGCAATATGAATATGAATGCAATGCAATGTGTCTGTGCATTAGGGAAGTTCATTCCCCCAGTTCTAGTGCGAAGGTGCCGGTGCGGTGACAGTGTTGACAATAAGAATACCGGAGCTGAATCATAGAAAGCCTCATATATAACAGAGAGAATCAATAAGCCCAGGGTACAATATCACTGAGAGTACAAAGATGGCATGACCTCAACCAACAATCCTGGTGATGGTCAGCACTATGCAAATAAAGCATACAAATAATGGAACGATCAGATCCTCCCAAAGGTCTGGTACTCCTCTATCAACTTCTTGGTCTCCGGATGGCTTGGTCGATCAAGCAGCCCTTCAACAAGCTGGTTTCTCTTCTTAAGGACACGGCGTACGTCTTCAGCAGTTTCTTCCCATGTTGCTTCTCCGAAACAATCTTCTAACTTTCGCTTCTGGGACACTGCTTCATCTCTGGATTTGATTGCCTTGTTCAGTGCATGCTGGACACTATACCGGTTCATCACTTCTTCCTCACACTTCTTGATGCTAGACTTCAACTTCTCTTCGAGGTCGGAAATTTGCTGCTTTAGCTTATCTTCCCTCTGCTTGTTGTTGGTGAGTGTAGCATTCCAAGTCTTATTGCAAGAAGATATCTCTCGGTGTGCTGCGTCAAGCGCCTTCTTTTTGGCTTCCAGCATGTCATGAGAACTTCTGAACTCTTGCCCCAGACGTTCACGCTTCTTCTTTTCCTCGGTCAACTCAGCTCCTAACCTGTTTACCAGCTCAATCTGTTGTTGGAAAGCATATACGGCCTTGTTCTTCTCACTGCGTGCCTGGGCTAGCTCTTGCTCTAACCCTTCATTAATCTTCATTAAGGCTTCTTTCTCCCTCACAACTTGTTCATAGACTTCCCTAGAAACAGTGGTCGGCTCTTCTACCGGAATAGGATCAAGAATTGGTGCCTCTGGAAACGGCATCTTCAACTGACTAGCCCTCTCCTGAATCCAAGCTCTATAAGGTGCATAGGCCTGACAGTCATTCTTTCCCAACAACGGCTTCCCTTTGCGGTTAATACGCGTCCAAGCATGTCGCAACTTGGCTAATAACTCCCCCTTCACGTCACCGGTGAAGTACAGAGATTCCTGTACTTCTTCCTCCTGAGGTGGATTCTTCAGCGCATATCCGAACTGGCGAATGAATAGAGAAGGGTTGTAATTGATACACCCTTTTCTTCCAATCAATGGGACATTAGGGTACCCAGCACAGCTAAAGATGAGCTCAGATCCCAACAGGTCTCTATCAAACCACTCCATATCTTCCGACGATAGCCTCATCAAACGCTCCGGCCAACCAACTGGAACTGTAGTCTCTGCAGCAGATCCTCTCTTAGGAAGGTGACTCTCAAACCACATACTCAATAAGGGCACACACAGATGAACATTCTTCCCTCTTCCCTTCTCATTCTTGTAATGCAGCGAGTGGTAGAGATCTCCGAGTAAGGTAGGTACAGGATTACCAGCGGCAAACAAGTAGAAAGCATCGAAGTCCACAAAATCCGGTATATTGGGGAATAGTACTATGCCATAAATGCACAAGGCCAACACAGCATTGAAAGCAACCCAGCACCCATTCTTGGCGTACTCTTGGGCTTTACCCACTAAGAACTGAAATGAGAAGCCTGGAACTCCACGGGAAACAGTAGTCACAAGTTCAGAAGCATCAACATGCAAGGCTTTTGCCAATTCCTCCGGCTTGGGTTTGGCATCATAATGAATGAATGGAACCTGGTTCTGCACAGGCAGCTCAACATACTCAGCGTATTCCTCCAGGGTTGGTCCCATAATAAAGTCAGAGAACGTAAAGCACCTCAAAGCAGGGTCGTAGAATTGCATCAAAGCATACAGCCCATCTAACTCTACCTCTGTAGGTTTGCACACCAATTTCAATAATCTACCATAGCTCATCCGGAAACTCCTACGAACACCCTCATCAGCAAGAGAGATCAACCCCAGTAAAGGAACAATATCAGGCGTAGGCAATTTGTAAGCAACTGTTCTCCGTAGGCTAGTCATGATCAAATACTCAGAAGTCCGGGCACTAGAACTAGGGAAATGCAAATGCACCTGCAGCACAGACACACGTTAGCGAAATGCAAATGATAATGTATATGCAGGGATGCAATGCAAGTAACATTCAACAGGGACCAAAGCTGCAGCTGAATAGCCTAAACCCAATCAAGAAAGGTCTCAGATAGACCATCCAGAAGTCATCAAACCCTGGTCTCAGATAGACCTAAAATAGAACTCCAACACTGGTCTCTGACAGACCTCAAACCATAACTCACTGGTCTCTGATAGACCTCAAATCCCATCTATAACTGGTCTCTGACAGACCTCAAAACACCTCTCAAATGGTCTCTGACAGACCTCAGAATACATCTCCAACGGGTCTCTGACAGACCTCATAATACATCTCCAAATGGTCTCTGACAGACCTCAGAACAAATCTCCACATGGTCTCTGGCAGACCTCATAATACATCTCCATAAATAACCCGGATCTCTGATCAAGAAATAACCGGTAATCTGGAGGTCTAGTTACCTGCATAACCCTGAATCCCCTCACAGGTGGGTGGCCCTATAACTGGCACAAGGTACGGCATCCTATGCGGTCGTCGGCGTCACAGACTTTCAGGGTTGATGATACGATTCCCAGAAGGAGTGGCATCATCAAATCCTGAAGAGGCCTCACTCAGCCAACTTCCAAATGATCGGTCCCCAGAGTCGACAATCCAACTAACCAGCAACCCACGCCAACCAAAGGAAGGGACAGGAGGCCAACCAGAGGAACCTCGTCTGAGTGTAGATTTCATGGGACACCAAAGCAAGCAAAGCAAGCGGGCGCCCACTAATTTCTACTCTAATTCTAGGTGCACTCAAGCCCAGGTCCGGCTTACCTCTCAATATCAGAACACCCGTCACACCCCAGATACAGCAATAATAAACAATATATATAAAGCTGAAAAATACAGGGTTAGAAATATACAATAACTCCATACAAAATCCTCGACGGGAAAACAAGCGTTAGGATTGACTCTCTCAAGGGACGTTGGATCCCAAACGCATAAGAACCATCGCAGTTCTTAGCAGCCAGGGGACGTTGGATCCCCAGCAGAGTCGCCAGCTGTCGCTACTGCGAAAATCGGCGCCGGCTGAACAGAAGAGTCGCCACCGTGCGTTATTTATCCCACGGAAGGGAAAGGAAACGCTCAGAGTAAACCTCGCACAACACGGGAAAGGTATGGTCATCGCAACCAAAACCTGGATTCGGGAGTCGGTTACGCAAGGGGAAGGTATTAGCACCCCTCACGTCCGTCGTACTCGACGGGATCCACGCTTGTTTTCGGGTATGGATTGTTATTCTATCTAAACTATAGGTCAAGGGTGAAAAAGAAAATAAAATGAAAATAAAAATGACTCGGCAAAGTATCGCACTTTATGCCTACGTATTCCCGTCTGGAACGAGAAATCAGAGTCAACGTAGTTCGCCTACCTACGGGAAAGGAGGGGAAGGTTGCTCGCTAGGATATCGCATCCTATGCCTACGTACTTCCACACAGCATGGAAGATCAGAGCAAACGTAGTTCGGGCCACGTACGACACAAGCTTGTCCTTGATTGATTTTATTCCTTCTGAAAAAGGTTTTTCTGATTAACAGTCCAAGAGGACAAAAATGACGTCTTGATGAGTTCACGTTCTTTTACGGAAGAAGTGTCTTTTATTGTGTTTGAAATCTTTATGTGTTTTTCTGTTTGTTTTGAGAAAGAAAGAGACAGAACTCTAACCTACGGTTGCGAAGGGAATCAAACTAACCTAATGTTATCATGCATGGGTTAAGACCTAGTGTCTATCATGCTCCTCTCTTGCACAGAGAGAAACAGAGATCCTAGGGGATAGGCAGAAACAGAAACAATATCAGATATATACAGTAAAACAGTAAAATGCATGGATGCAGCAATACAAGCGAGGCAAGGGAGTCCCACTCAACCTCGAACCTAGAAAACAATAGGCAAAAGTGAACAGGCTTCACTTTCAACCCAACAGGGTAAACAGCAAACAATACAGTCCAGAAAACCAATCAATACATCAGAAATGAAATACAGCAGCAGAAGAAACAGCATCAGCAGCTATGAATCAACAACTGGCTTCAAGCAATCTCCAATCAGCTACAGGCTTCAACAAGCATCAATATCCATCTTCATGGCCTTCAGACAAGGGCTTTGATCATCAGTCTTCTATCTGCAATGGCTTTTCTTCAAGTTCAAACCTCCAGGATGAGGGATTAGTCACAAGAGTGAATTGGGTGTTAAGCAATCAGTTGACTACCAAGGGTGGTGAACAGACTGCTTCTAACACAAGAGACATTTTCTCTCAAGAGTTCTATCTCATAGACACTATCACCAAGCCTTCCAAAGGAAGGGGGTGAGTGTCTTGGAGAGACTCTGAATCACAGAGAAGAATGGATGCAGACAAGGCAATCCATGTTTGAGAAACAATCATTCTAATCTAGAGCTCTGCCTGGCTCCTAAACTCCAGTCTCCTCAGCAACTGATAGCAAGAAAACTCCTCCTCAACTCTGACAGTTGATCTTCAGCATTTGAATCTTCAATGGCTTCATCTCCACAATTCTTCAGCTTCCCCAGGGTCCCAGACAAACCCAATACCCAAACAAACAATCAATAAACCCCAGAGGGCACACCACACCAGACAGCAGATATACAGGCAGTAATAATAGCAGTAGGGGAATCCTAACTTTTTCTAAGGGATCTAATAACTACCCATAGCCCCTATAGTCCCATAACTAATCTATTCAAACCCTAAGTCCTAAGGGAGAAAATTGAACTTCCTAAGTTGTCACCTAAAAAACCCTAGTTTTGTTCATGATATTCAAGCATTTATTAATCACCTAAAACTAGCCTCTAAAAATGGGAACTAAAATATTTCTACAAGCTTAACATCTCATCTAAACAATATGAAAAGAATGATCAAAAAATATTAAAGCATGTGAGAGAACAAAAACCATAAAAATAATGCATGAAATGAATCTATTTAATATGACATTTATTTAGAAAATATGTAAAAAATATGAAATAAAACTAAAAATGAAAATTTATTTTCCTATAATATTCTAGACATTTTAATGAAAACATGGTAAAAAGAATGAATTAAAATGCATTTTTTATGAATTATTTATGAATTTTCAAAGATGGTAAAATATTAAAATGAAATAAAAAAATAAAAGTGAATTAAATGAACCAGAGGGGGTATGAAAAGAAATTCGCCCCAGTTGAATTCAGGATGGGCCCTCAGACTAGGGGTGCAGATAGCGTTTGGACAAGGCCCAGAATTCTCAGCAACAAAGGAAAATAAAAGAAGCGCCAGGGGGGGGGTGAGAAAAGCAACAGATACTACGTTCAATATTGGTTTGGGCCTATTACTGGGGGTGGGATTAGCAACAGAAACTGAGGCCCGCCCGTTTCAATTAATGAAACGGTGCGTTTGGCACCCAGTCAATTCCCTCCAAATCTGAAATCAAATAATAGCCACACGATGGCTCTCCAAGTCAAGGGTCCAAGGCAAGATGTATGGCCACGATTATGTCTTCCCCAATGGCTCTGTTAGAAACTAGGGTTTCACCATGAAACCTCCATGCACGAGCAAGTTCAACTCAACTGTTCTCCTTATCCAGGCCACGAACCACCATGCTATAAACATGAGAGTTGCTCTAAACCTCTCCCTCTTCAATCCTATGACCTTAGATCAATCTGAAACTCAATAAAACTCTCAACCCGATCGAGGCAAATTCTGATCACCATGGATATACACTGATAAGCATCATCACAATTCTCAATCAAACTTAACCTAAACTAATCTACACATAATGGAGATTAACCTGAGCTATCCAACTAACATTCTAATGGCTTAACCTAAGAGATCTTCACCCTAACAGTTCATTGCACCTGCTCACAACCATCACCAAACCTCTCCAAATTCATCTAAACTAATCTCCTAACCACCTAGATTGCATCTAAACTAACAACATCATGCCAAACTAACTAGATCGAGCAATTTGAGTGAAAACTTACCTAGTGAGAAATCTTGAAAAAACAGCTATGGAAGATGTGGATCTGAAGCTTCTAGGTGTTGGATCTTGATCTATCCTTGGTGTAGGTGATTCTGTATGCAATATTCTGGTGATTCCTTGCTTGAATTTTGCTGTCCACTTGCAACTTCAATCTTGATGCTCTTGAAAAAAAGTGCTCGAAAATGAATGATTCACACCAAAACTTTGCTCAAATTATGATCTATGATGATGATGGAGTCAGATTGAGTTGATTTTGATGAAAGTTGATGGAGGTTTTGAGAGAATTGTGATGAAACTCCAATGAAAAAGTGTGTGAAACTTTGTGGAATTCTTGGTGCAAATGAGGCCAACCCTTGCCAAATTCTCCTTTCATGAATATATAGACCCCAAATGAACATTCTAGATCCATCTTGCACATTCCCTTGTTTTCAAACTTTGGCTCATTTTTGATTATGTTTCTTAAATGATAAGCAACCATGGATAACCTCATTTTTTCCTTCTAAACTCAAAAAAGTGTGTGAACCATTGTTCTTAGAATTGTTTTTCCATTCAAAATCATATATTGGAAGTCTCCATTTGGACTTGTAAATCTCCCAAACCATTTTCCAACTTGAAATTATTCACTTTATAAGCCTTTTTAGTTCATATTTTGACCTATCATGCAACTCCATGCTATGAGCTTCTCCAATAACTTGTGACCTTCTTTCTAGACTTAAAATCCCATTTGGAGCAAGTTTGATGTTGTAAGTTTTTCCATTTGAGGCCTCCTTGTATGAGTTTTGGGTATAGGTTAAAATGACCTGTAATTCACAAATGCCCAAAATACCCTTTGCTTGTCAAGACCATAAGTTGAGTTCTCCACATCATATGAAGGCATGCCATACCATTCTAGAAAGCTAAGACAATGAGGAACAACTATTATGTTGACCAAGAATTCATTTGAAATCTCCTTGAGGGGCAAAACTAGCTTGGAAGTCAAGTCACTTTCACAGACAAAAATTCAGACACCCCAGATGACCTGTAACTTGTAAGGACCACAACTTGAGTTCTATAAATCTCCTTGAGGTCTTCCACCACTCAAATTAAAGGTCTTGAGATCCTCTACAAGTTTCATGTTGGCCAAGAAGCCATTTGAAGTTAGCATTTTGACTTATCTTGCTTGGAAATTTGACCTAAACTAGGGGATTTTACAGAGAAACCCTAATTTAGTAACTCCTCTTCTCCTTGATTTCTCTGGAATTCTCCTTGTCATATCTCCATATCTTTATTCTCCATGTCCAATATTGATCCCCACATCTCTCCAATAGACTTGAATGCCCTCTTAAGTCAGTCAATTGACCTAGGGTTGACCTAGGGTTGACCCAGATGAAACCCTAGTTGACTGTCTTCAACTATAGCTCTTGTGCCTTCATCAATGACTTGTTTTCTTCTCCAAATGACTTTGTAAGTCTCTCAAGATGTCTAGATACTCTCCATGCCTTCATTTCACAGCTCACAACCCTCTTGTTGATCCTCAGATGCCCTCAGCTAGGAGATGGACTCAAGGCTTGATCTGCTAAACTCTTTGCTTTCAAATTCTTTCCTGATGACTTGAATGAGATTGAATTAGAATAATAACCTCTTGATAGGCCTCTAGAGATGAGAATAATGATTGGTCCCCTGTTGACTGACTTGCTATGCTTATGCTATGCAGATGGTTAGTCTATGTACATGACTCTATATGCAAATGATAATGATAATGAAACATAAATCCAAGGAATAAGGTTGAGCAAATTTTAGGGTGCAACACTGCCCCAACTCAAGAAAATGCCCAAGGGCCTATTGGTGAAGTTCAAGCAGATTGAACAGAGATGACCAAGCTGAGGCATCATAACCACCTCCTCCCGAAGGTCCCTCCTCACGTCGCCGCCTTTGTCCTGAAGCCGATTACACAAACGCGGATCTCCTTCGCTTCATCGAACAACAGAATCAGATGATGATTATGATGGAACAACAAAACCGGCGGGCCGAACAATTCGAAGCTTGGTAGAAAGCACAACATGATCAAATGAGGACCTCCATGCAGCAGCTACAAGACGGCCAAGCCGGCCTGATCGATGACATGGTCACTCTCAATTTGCGAGTCGACGGCCTCCGGGACTACATTTACCACACCGGAGCTCTGAACCTCGATGCATGCACCGAAAGAGCCATAGGTAGAGGCAGAGACAGAGGCAGAGGCCGGGACTAGTATTACTATTTATCTCTTGTATTTCGTTTTTCTTTCCATTGTACTTTCCCTTCCGCATTTTTTCAAATCAGTGAGGACACTGATTGAGATAGTGTGGTAGCGGAGCTTTATTTCCCTATTTCCCTGTTATTTCCTATTCCGCTTGTACTTTCATTCAGAAATTTCAATTTAAAGTATTTTAACTTTGGTAAATAAAGCTCATTTATATAGCTCTTTCCGTTACGTGAACTCTCTGCACTTTATTCTACATATACAAAAACTTTTATCCTCCTCAAAGCATCACGTGACACGCCAAAGTTTAACCAAGTTTGGAATTCCCGAGAAGAAAATTCTAACAAAACCATTACCGTCCTGACACCTTAGACCTCTGGTTTATGCGAGTCAGTTTCACTACTTGTACCAAAGCCTCAAGTTTCAACTCAAATGGAGCCCCCAGTAGTTTATACGAGCAGTCAGCACCATCCTAAACACTTCTAAGTAAGAAACCGATGCAAATAAGTGTGTGATCTCTAGTCTGAAATGAAAAAAAAAATCATGAAAAGAAGAAAAGCCATATAGCGTGAATATAGAGACATGTTCCTTCTAAGTTAGGTGCTCCTCACCCGAGCATTTAGCCCAACCGTACAAAAACTCTTCAAGATCAATAGCAGAATAAGCATATGTGCAAAGAAAAATCGAATTAGCAATGAGATCAAAAGTCACTAACAGGTTTACTTGTCATGAACGTGTATGGACAACGGGCTTAATGTGATTGCGCCAGAACGAAACTGGGTAAAACTTGTTGTAAGAAACTTGACGCTGAGCTGCAGTAGAATGATTGGGACTGGCTTGCATAAAAGTGAGGCCTTCGAAGACTTACAGTTCAGTGTCATCACCGTATACGTTTTGTTTCCATTGGACTCCCAGTTTCCTAACTTGACGTCTGAGAAGTCTTTTCGAAAGAAGAGCATGCCGCGTGCTTACTAAGTTTTTAAATTTTTCCTAACTTTACTTAAGGACAAGCAAAGATTCAAGTTTAGGGGAGTTTGATAACGCGAAATCGTATATATATAATGACATACATTTTAACTAATTTATGACTGGTTTCACTCCGATTTCGGGTTTTTCCACGTTATTTGTCTAGTATTTTGCAGGTATTCAAAGTTCATGTTCAAATGGAGCAAGATGAAGAAAACAAGCAATTACAGATGAAAACCAGATGAAAATTAGATGAAAAACAGCAGATATGGATTTTGCTGATATGACGATCGTCACATGACCATTACGACCGTCATGCGTATTACGACCGTCACATTCCATGATGACCGTCATGCAGACAAAATATGCAGTTAGCAGTCACGTGCTGTAAGTGCCCTCAAAGACCAAAAAGAGTGGACTACTAGCTCCTACTTTTTCTGACATCAATCCCACTTCCTGAAGCAACTAACCGTTGGGAATTCCATCTATAAAAGGAGGAGGCTGAGACCAGAAAAAGGGAGCCGCATTCAGGATCACGAAGTGCTGCCAAATTATTTTTTCAGAGCGAATTTAAGTTTCAGATTTCTTTATTGTTTCCTTTTCCTTTCCTTGCAATTCCTTTTTGTACTTTTCAATTCTATTCTTTACAAGCTATTGGTACCAAGACTAAATCCTGCCGACATTTTGGAGGATTTCCCAAAGGCCAATCGAATTATTTATAGGTTTTTATTATAATTGTCAATCGTAATTTTATTTTCCCATTATGATGCTTGCTTATATTTTCTGCCATTGTTTACGTGTTATTAGTTTATATTCCATGTTTGGATAAATTAAAGTAATCGGTATGTAATAGGTAGTTAGATGGGATTCGATAATAACCGGTGTATTCTTTCCTTTTCAAACTTATTTCCGGCTTTAGTTTTTAAATTGATTTTCTAAATAATTGTTCTTCGCGACAGCGAGAACTTATTTAAAAGTAGTTTTGCCACAACTGTGGGAAATTAATTAAGGTACGAACCAACAAGCGACAGCTGAGGTCAAGACCCGATAGTAAAAACTAAGCATTCGTTTTAAAAACAGCGACAGCGCTTTAAAAAGGATTAGAACTTAATGGTTTTCAAAAAGTAATTTTAACCCCGAACGGGATAGCGACAGCATACGTTCCACATTAGAGTTGCGACTAGCGTCAACAACCATCGTGAGACAAAGGTCTTTAAACCGTCATTTTCTTCTTAAACTATTTTCGAAAACACCTAATACGCTGATAACTTGTCGAATCCTTGAAGAACCAACATATTGCATATCGATTCACGCATTTATACCTTAAGTAACATTTTTAGTTTCCCTTTATTATACACACTTCTTTTGCTTTTATTCCCCTAAAACCATACAAACCTAGCTAAACATAGTAACACCGAGAATACTAGCTTGATTACGAGTCCCTATGGGATCGATATCTTTTATTACTACGCGATAGACTGTGCACTTGCAGTTAGTTTAGTTAGACATAGAAAGTCGCGATCAACCCTCCGCTAAATACCAGTCCCATCTGGTTAACCCTTCGCTGAATACCAATTCACGTCCGATATATGTCAGCTTTTAAACTAGCTCCCATCTGATCACCTTTCCTTTAGCCTACTATTTCAGAAGTCCTTGTCTGGTAAACCTCATTCCGAAGTGCAGCTCCCATCTGGAAAACTACAACATTAGCCCTCCTTTGGCAGCTTAACCTTTCGCCAACCAATCTCATCTGGTCTACCCTCCGAATACCAGCCCTCATCCGGTATTTCCAACCCAAAGTCCAACCTGTATTTCCAACCACCTACATTTCCAATCACTCGTCCGTAATCATATGCATCATACTGTTAGATGCCCAATTATGCTTATTTGAGCTATCAAATGTGGGCATCTTTCGCTCCTTTTTGTCTAGTTTCTGTTCAAAATCGCCTTGCTTTTGTTGATATGCAACATTATATGAAATGCTCTTGGTCCTTTTAATTTGTGTGTTATTGTACAGTATTTAAGCATGAAAAAGTAGAATTTGAAGACACAAGAAAGTTGACAAAGGAATCAAGAAAGAACAAGAGCAAAAGCATGTTCGCTAGGCGAACATCTGGCGAGTGTTGCAGCGAGCTGTTCGCTAGGCGAGCTACTAGCGAACACTCCCAGACTTGGATAGAATCAAATTGGCATCATTCACTGGCAGCGAGGAAGGTGGTGAAGAACTCGCTAGGCGAGCACCTAGCGAGCAAGTAGCGAAACATTCCATAATCTTATCCTCAGTCCTCGCTAGCATGTTCGCTAGGCGAGGCTGTAGCGAACATTCGCTGTGAGCTCGCTAAGCGAGCAAGGTCACGAGCGTGACAGGACAACAACTTTTTCTATAAGTAGCTATATGTACTTTTTGAGACCATACCATATTTTTACTAGTTCTGTTCTAGAAGAGATTTTTGTGACCTAGAAACAAAATATCTCTCGTTTCTTCATCTCTTAACATTATTCTACAAAAAGAAGGTGAATTCTCGTCCAAGTTGGATTCTTCGACTCGGATGTTCATCAACCTTCTTCCAAAACTTCTTTTGCAAGCTACCATGAAAATGAGTAGCTAAGTTCTTCATTTTGTCAAGGTTAGATGTAGGTGATCATTAAGCTTTGTATGTATATGGATGATCTTCATTTGTAAACTCTCTGATGATGAATATATGGTGAAATCCTTGCTTTATTTATAACTATTTGTGTTGGTTTATGATTGAAAGATATTTTCCAACTCTTGACCTAGGTTTTCATCCATCTATTTTCTTAAGCTAGAAATAGTTTTGAATGTGGTTGTTCATGAAAATGTTAAACCTAAATGTTGTCATTTTGATAGATTGTGTGAGAAATTAACAATGGATCAAAATGGGAAAAATCACAATGTGAGTTAGAAATAACCAGATTGCGAGGATGTTGTAAATGTGTTCATCATCTAAAGGAGTTTATGCGTATTGTTGATCGAACATATACAAGCAAAGTGATTACCGAACTCTAACTTTGACAATCTTTATTAAATCGTAAAACCAATCTTTTACTGTAATTTATTACTTTTTATGCAAGATACCGTGACTAAAAACCAAACCCCTTTTGTTACTATAAATTTAAGAACTTGACAACTGTCGAACGACGGAAATATCTCAGATTCCCTGTGGAGACGATAACAAAAACCCGACACTTTACCACTGTCCTAACAAAATGGCGCCATTGCGGGGGAATTTGAATTGATATTGCGAGCATCACAATAGTTGTTGAATTTTTTACTTGTGCTTGTTAATTTGTTTGGTTTAGTGTGCAGCTTTCGTTTTATGCGAGGGCAGATTCCTGAGGACCAAATTCTTTTTAATCCCGAGATCGAAAGAACCGCAAGGAGACTGAATAGCAGAACAAGACGGAGGAGGCAACTTGCTAGAAAACGACAAGAACAAGGAGAAGGTTCTTCTACAACACCACCACCTTTCATACCTATCATGGATCCACCACCACCACCGCCCATTTCCACACCATGTATCAACAATCCAAGAAATACTACTCAGTTTGCCAACCACACGGGAAGGAAAGCCGAGATGAAGAAGGGAACTCTTAATTTGCTATACGGAAGTCCATTCACCAGAATGGACCATGAAGACCCCTTTGCTTTTCTCACCAAATTTTACGAGATGGCATTGGCGGCAGGAGTTGATCAAGCTCAAGAGCTATCATTGTTCAAAAGACTTTTTCCACATGCTTTGCTCGGCAAAGCCAAAGATTGGTACTTGGATCAAACACCGACGGTCATGACGGATTGGAACGTGTTGGAAGAGAAGTTCATTGAAAGATTTTTCTCTCACAACCGATTCATGGAATCCAAAACGGAAATTTCCGTGTTTTCTCAAGGAGCCAACGAATCATTGAACGAGGCATGGGAAAGATTTAAATCCATGCTTCGAAAGTGCAAAGGTCATGGCTTTGATGAATTGACGCAAATCCACATTTTCAAAAACGGCCTTCAACCAAATTGTAAGACTTTATTGGATGCCACTGCGGGTGGTTCTTTGTTGTCTAAAAGCGCCGATGAAGCTACGAATATCATCAACCGTATGGCTCTAAATGACCTTCAAAGTCAAAGTAGAGGAAACACTTTGAAGAAACCGGGAGTGCTTGAACTTGGGACAAATGATGCTATCCTTGCATAAAATAAACTCATTTCACAACAAGTGGAACTCTTAACTCAACAAATCAAAAAGATGAAAGAGCCTTCAAAAGCTAAACAAATAGCTTGTTGTGAGCTTTGCAAGGGTGAACATGACACCGGATTTTTTCCACTTCGAAGAGGTAAATTATATGGCAAATCAAAGAGACTACCAACCGAGGCAACAACAACAACAACCACCTATCAACAACATTCTCAAAATCAACCACAACCACACTATCAACCAAATTAAGGGTACCAACCAAGGAGTAACTATCACCATAACCAAGGTTATGGGGGTGGTAATTCTAGCTGTCAAAATCCTTATCAACCTCAACAATTGCCAGTCGTAAATTCAAAGTTGGAAGACACCTTGACGCAATTCATGCAATTGTCAATGGCTAATCAAAAGATCAACGATGCGGCAATCAAAAATCTTGAAACTCAAGTCGGACAACTTGCTAAGTAACTAGCGGAACAACAATCTGGACCTTCTTTTTCGGCGAACACGCAAACAAATTCAAAGGAGCATGTAAAGCAATAACGACGAGAAGTGGAAGGGAGTTGGTTAATGAGAGTAGAAAAAGAGATGAGAGTGAAAAAAGAGAGGATGAGAGAAAAGATGAGGAGAAAAAAATTGATGATAGAATTGATGGTGAAGTTGAGGAGGAAAGTGAGGAAGAAGTTGAAAAGAATTAAAAAAAGGTTGAAGTTGAAAATAAAGAAAGTGTAGAAGTAGAAAATAATAAAAGTGAAAAAGTGAAGGTGGAGGAAGTGAAGAAGAAAAAAGAGCGGAATTCTAGAGCGTCTAGAGGAAAGGAGGTAGTGAGCACTACTCCAGTCCAAAACCTGTCATATCCACATGCTCCATCTAGGAGGGAAAATGAACGGCATTACGCCTAGTTCATGGATATTTTTAAACAACTTCATATAAACATTTCGTTTGCCGAAGCCTTCGAGCAAATGTCAAAGTATGTCAATTTCATGAAAGACATACTTACTAAAAAGTGGAGGTATACGGAACCAGAAACAATTGTTCTTGATGCTAGTTGTAGTGCCATCATCCAACGGACTCTTCCAAGAAAAGAGGTTGATCCGGGAAGAGTTAATTTGCCGGTAACTATCGGTGATGTATATGTCGGGAAAGGGCTAATTGATTTGGGGTCAATAATTAATTTAATACCTTTGTCTATTGTGAAAAGGCTTGGCAACATTGAAATGAAAGCCATCCGGATGACGTTGCAATTAGCCGATAAGTCGACTACCCATCCTCATGGGTTAGCTCAAGACGTATTAGTTAAAGTTGACAAATTCTTCTTTCCGGTTGATTTCATTGTGATTGATATGGAAAAGGATGATGATGTTCCGCTAATCCTAGGCCGACCTTTCATGAAAACCACGCGAATGATGATTGACGTTGATGAAGGTTTGATTAAAGTGCGAGTCCAAAATGAAGAAGTCACTTTTGATCTTTTCGAAGCTATGAAGCATTCAAAAGATAATCGTGATAGTTTCCGAATTGATGTAATTGAAGAAGAAACTTTGGAAGTATCTAAGCATATTCATGTGACATCTCCTGTGGAATTATCTCTTGATGACTCTTTTGAAGTGTTCACAATTGAAGAAGAGCAAGCTCTTGAGGAATGTTTAAGGGAACTTGATTATCTTAAAGAGTTGCAACCATGGGAAGTCGATGAGGAAGTGTTGAAAAAGGAGTTCCATGAAGAAAAACCACCAATTGAATTGAAAATGCTACCTTCTAACTTGAAGTATGCATTCCTTGATGAAACCGAAGAAAAACTGGTTATCATAAGCAACCTTTTGTCTGAAAATGAAGATTCCTGTTTAATTGATGTGTTGAAAAAGAATAAAGAAGCCATGGGGTGGACTCTTTCCGATCTCAAGGGAATTAGTCCTTCTTATTGCATGCATAAGATTTTAATGGAAGAGGATTTTAAGCCGGTGGCTCAACCTCAACGCCGCTTGAATCCTACTATGAAGGAGGTTGTAAGGAAAGAAGTTGTTAAGCTTTTGGATGCGGGAATGATCTACCCAATTTCGGATAGCCCTTGGGTGAGTCTCGTGCATGTGGTTCCAAAAAAGGGTGGCATTACCGTCATTCAAAATGAAAAAGATGAATTGATCCCGACGAAGGTGGCAACGGGGTGGAGAATGTGTATTGATTATAGGCGGTTGAATACTGCAACTCGAAAAGACCATTTTCCACTTCCGTTCATGGACCAAATGTTGGAAAGACTTTCGGGGCAAAAATACTATTGTTTCCTTGATGGCTATTCCGGGTATAACCAAATTACGGTTGACCCAGCCGATCACGAGAAGACAGATTTCACATGTCCGTTTGGAATTTTCGCATACCGCAAAATGCCCTTTGGGTTATGCAATGCTCCGGCGACTTTCCAAAGATGTGTGCAAGCTATTTTTTCCGACCTCATTGAAAAAACAATGGAAGTCTTCATGGATGACTTCTTGGTATTTGGTGGATCTTTTGGTTTATGCTTGGATAATCTGGAAACGGTGCTTGAAAGGTGTGTGAAAACAAATCTTGTGCTTAATTGGGAGAAATGCCACTTCATGGTAACTGAGGGGATAGTGCTCGGACATAAAGTCTCTTCAAAAGGGCTTGAATTTGATCGAGCAAAAGTTGATGTGATTGTGAAGTTGCCTCCTCCGATAAATATGAAGGGAATCCGAAGCTTTCTTGGGCATGCCGATTTTTATCGGTGCTTTATTAAAGACTTCTCAAAGGTAGCTAGGCCTTTGAGTAATTTGCTCGCCAAAGACCAGATATTTCTCTTAAACAATGAGTGTTTACATGCTTTTGAAGTTTTGAAAGAAAAGTTGGTTACCGCTCCAATTATAGTCGCTCCCAATTGGAATTCAAATTTTGAACTAATGTGTGATGCGAGCGACTATGCTATTGGAGCAGTATTGGGCCAAAGTAAGGAAAAAAATTTCATGCTATACACTACGCAAGTAAAGTTCTAAATGAGGCGCAAATTAATTATGCCACCACCAAAAAAGAATTACTTGCGATAATGTATTCGCTAGAAATATTTCGGTCTTATCTTATTGGGTCTAAGGTGATTGTGTATACCGATCATGCGGCGATTAAATATCTGCTCACCAAACCGGATTCGAAGCAAAGGCTCATCCGTTGGATCCTCTTGTTACAAGAATTTGATATTGAAATTAAGGACAAGAAAGGATCGGAAAATTTGGTGGCGGATCATTTATCTCGCCTTGTTAATGTGGAGGTTACATCTTCTGAAAAGGAAATCCGAGAAGAATTTCCTGATGAAAAACTTTTTAAAGTTCAAGTTAGGCCGTGGTTTGCGGACTTTGCGAACCATAAGGCTAGTGGTTTAGTGCCGCACGACCTAACTCCGAACCAAAAAAGGAAGTTCCTCTTGAATTGTAAGTATTATGTGTGGGATGACCCATACTTGTTTAGGTTGGATGGTGATAAAATTTTGAGAATGTATGTTACCGGCGATGAAGCGCGAAGTATTCTATGGCATTGTTACAACTCGCCTTACGACGGACATTTCAATGGGGCAAGAACGGCCATTAAAGTCCTCCAATCAGGATTTTATTAGCCTACTATTTTCAAAGATGCAAATGCTCATGCGCAAAGTTGTGACAGTTGCCAAAGAAGTGGAGGGATAGGTAAGAGAGATGAGATGCCTCTACAAAACATTCAAGAAGTTGAAATATTTGATTGTTGGGGTATTGACTTTGTTGGACCTTTCCCACCATCTTTTGGAAATTAATATTTGCTTGTCGCGGTTGATTATGTTTCAAAGTGGGTTTAGGCGATTGCCTCACCTCGGGCGGATTCTAAAACGGTCATAAAATTTTTAAAGAAAAACATCCTTTCCCGTTTCGGAACCCCCCGTGTGTTGATTAGCGATGGAGGATCACACTTTTGTAATGCACCATTGGAAAACGTTTTTAAAACATTATGGTGTAACACAGAGTGGCGACTCCATACCACCCACAAGCAAACGGGCAAGTTGAGGTCTCTAATCGTGAGATTAAGAGAATCCTTGAAAAAACCATGTCTAATTCTAGAAAAGCATGGTCGCATAAATTGGACGAAGCATTGTGGGCGTACCGCACCGCTTACAAAGCTCCAATTGGGCTAACTCCTTTTCAATTGGTGTTTGGTAAAACTTGCCATTTGTCGGTCGAAATGGAGCACAAAGCCTTATGGGCCTTAAAATTTTTGAATTTTGATAAAGAGTTAGCCGGTGACAAAAGAAAGGTACAACTGCTTGAGTTGGAGGAGATGCGCGATGCTGCATATCACTCAAGTTGGTTGTATAAAGAAAAAGTCAAAGAATATCATGACAAGAAGCTCCGGAAAAAAGGAATTTGTGCCCGGGCAGTTGGTATTATTGTTTAATTCTAAGTTGAGACTGTTTCCCGGAAAATTGAAGTCAAAATGGTACGGGTCATTTCGTGTGAAAGAGGTAAAAACTTTTGGGGGTGTTGTCATTGAAGACATGGAAAAAAAGGACAGTTGGACGGTAAATGGCCAACGTTTAAAGATATATATTGGCGGTCTAGTTGATCGAGAAAGTTATGCCTTCCTTCTGGATGTTCCAGTGTGAGCATCCTGGACCGTCGAGCTTATCCGACGTTAAACAAGCGCTTGTTGAAAGGCACCTCAACATTGTAAGTATTTGTTGTTTTGGTTGTGTTTTATTGGTGTCTACAAGGTGGAAGCATGTTGAAAATGAACTTTGGTTGCTGTCCTGCAATTTGTGAAATTCTGTCATGCTCGCTAGCACGTTCGCTAGGCGAGCATGCAGCGAGCATTCACTATCTGTTTGCTAAGCGAGCATGCACGTATCTGGCATTTTAAGTTGATTAGTGGGCCACTCTTGTAGGCTCAAAATCTGTTTTTCTTTTGTAACTTAGTCATTCTCGTTCACTCTCACTCTCACACTTCCAACTGCACTTACACAACACAAGAACTCACCTCTCTATTCTCTTGCAAGCCCTAATTTTTTGTGTCTCAATCTCTCTGCTGCAATCAGGTTTGACCTTTCTCCTCTCTTTTGTTCTTCATTGTTTAAATTGTAGAAAAATTAGGATTTAGGTTAAATGTTGCAAGTTAGGGAATTGAGAAATTTTAAGTTTGCATGTGTACTAAGAACAATGCCTTTCATGTTACATTAATTAGTTCTGGAATTATGTTCAAAAAACTTGGGATTCTTGATGTTTGGGGTCCAAAATAGTGGTTGATTTTGAACTTTCGCAGCACTCACTAGCTTGTTCGCTAGGCGATTCAGTAGCGAGCATTCACTATGAGCTCGCTAAGCGAGCAAGCCAGCGAGCATGGCAGAACTTGTTTTTTTTTATTTATGATGACTGATAATCTTGTGTTGCTGTTTGTTGGTGTTTTTTGTGGTTTGTGTGCAGATGGCCTCAGGTAGTCATGGTAAGAAGCGAAAAGTTGTCAGCACCTCCCGTCCGATTCCGATCCAATTTGATACCGAAAAGTTCATAGGGGCAAAACAAGTCGTCCGCTTTGTGGCGTTACAAAAAAGGAAGATACTCCCTGAAAAGAGGTTCATAATTGACCCACAAGGCGAATACAGAACTTTTGCGGGACTGATTAACAATAAAAGGTGGGACAGGCTGGTTTCTCCACTCGAAAACTACAACATTGATATAGTGCGTGAATTCTACGCGAACGCGCTGCCTAACGACGACGAGCCCTTCACATGGACGACAAGAGTGATAGGCCGTTAGGTCACTTTCGACAGGGATTCCATTAAACGAGTGCTTGGTGAACCGCTCCATCTGGGAGCAAATGAATTGGACACATACACCAGAAACCTGAGGTTGCACAGAGATACAGATGCCATTTCCGCAGCCCTGTTGCTAGAGGGTAAATCGGTTGAGCTAAACCAATCTGGACATCCTATGAGATATCATAGGGAGGACATGATTCCTATAGCTCAGTTGATTTTACTTCTGGTTCTGACAAACATTGTGCCAAAATCCCACACATCGACCGTGCCGATCCCAGTGGCACACCTTGTCCATTGCATACTCACAAATGTCCAGATTGATGTGGCTCAGATTATTGCTAATGAGCTAAAGTCAATTGTTGAGAGTGGTCTAAAGTCGGGGGCACGAGTTAATTACCCCCTTGCTTTTCCTTGCCTCATTATGGCTCTATGCTCCCAGTCAAGGATGAAGCTTCCATCCCGCAGTTTGGTGAAGATCTCGACCGCTATTGATGACAAATATGTGGATAAGTACTGTAAGCCAAAGAACTACAGAAGTGGTGCAACTGCTAGTACCAGGACTACTGATGGTCCCGACGCTTTTTCTCAAGGGTTCGACCCTTTCCAGCAGGCAGTGTGTAACTACAACTGGAATTGGATGGCGGCAACGCAGTGAGCTATGATGGATATTCACGATTCTGTGTAGGTACTGCAGCTTCAGATCCGTGACCCCTCCGTTGAGCGTCCTATGATGACGCTGAGCAGTTTATGCAGCACGCGAACTGGCCTGTGGACAGGCCTGTTTTTGGAGAGGGGGTGGGTGCTAGTGGTCCTGCTGATGATGATGTTGATGTTGGTACTGATGACGATGGTTCTGATGATGTTGAGGGAGAGGAAGATTTTGATGATGATGGTTCTGATGATGAGGAGTCTGATTCCGAAGAGGACTAAGTTTTTATCTTTTTCAGTTTTAGTGTTTTGTTTTATTTTTAGATATTCTGTTTTGATTTCGGTATTTTGGGTTGTACTTTTTGGGGTGTTTTGTCCCCCACGCACATTATTTTTATTTTAATGTATAATGTTTTGTTTTAAATTATTGTGTTTTGTTTTAAATTATTCTGTTTAATAATTTTTATGGTTGTTGGGTGTCAAAACCTTCTAGATTGGTTGCTCTCTGAAAGAAGTATCCAATAAAGGTGCATCCGAGCTTGGATGACAATGATAAAATAAACAAGCGAATAAGGCTAAGGTACATGGTTACCTTCGGTTAGAACTCTAGAATGCATGAAGAACTTTATTCTTGTTGTAATTGAATATTGTTCTTTTTGCAACATAATTGAATGAATGATTCACTTAGGACTTAAGACCACAAATTGTGAGGAAACCTCCATTGTACAAATAAATGCTGAATTCTAATAAACTGTGTTGATTCTCTTAATTCATGCTTTGTCTTTTATTATTGTGAATTTGTGGAAGCAATTAGAAATGATCAAGGCACTTGTTTATTTCAAGCACAACCAGTTCCAAATACAAACTACCTGTGAGCAGAGAGTATTTGTTAACCCCTTTGAGCTTAAACAGTTGAATCTCAGCTTGAAACAAAGCGAGACTTCAAAAGTCTTTTTCTTGAAAACCTGAATTTTTTTTATTATTGTTCTTTTTCCGTAACAAGTAAAGAGCATTCACTTATAAAGGAAGTAGAAGATAAGTTGGGGAGAACGAAATTGTAAGTTGGTAGTTTGCCACAACTCTTGAAAAACCAAGCAAGCATTGAAAAGAAATTAGAAAAAGAGAAACACTTGTTTTGTGAATACGGTGTGAAAAAGAAAAAAAAAGTGATCAAAAGAAAAGAATGAAAATGAATGCTTGCTTGGAAGAAAAATATTGAAGAAAAAAATGGAGTTGTGAAATAAGAGTTGTGAAGGTTACAAATGAGAAATAAGTTAAATGAAGTTGAGATGTGTGAATAGTTGTACAGTGAATGTCTCTTTTGCGTCGGCAACTTCGTTTTCAATGGCTTTAGATATGCCCCTTGTTTGTTAACCTAACCAAGATACAACCGGAAAAGACCTTAGTGATCTTCGTGCTTCCGCATTTTCATTTATAATTGTTAGACGTTGTATGAATTGAATTGAGTTTAGCATTGTTTGTTGGAGAGTGAAATTGCACCCGCGGTTGTATACGCGTGATCTCTTCAATCCTTATTCAAAGAGGAGTGATAAGGTGATTCATTCAGGATATCTTTGTTGTTGATTGATACACGTTTTGCATTGCTATAAGATTTTAGTTTTTGTGTATTGTGTTGTTCTAACCATTGGAGACTTGTATCTAGTTGAATCGCTTGTGTTTAAGCCATTTGATCCAATTTCGGAAAAACCTTTTTCTTTAAGCAAATCCTCTTGTTCTTCAAGAGGCATACTTTGCTTGAGGGCAAGCAAGATTCTAGTTGGGGAGAGTTATTAGATGCCCAATTGTGCTTATTTGAGCTATCAAATGTGGGTATCTTTCGCTCCTTTTTGTCTAGTTTCTGTTCAAAATCGCCTTGCTTTTGTTGATATGCAACATTACATGAAATGCTCTTGGTCCTTTTAATTTGTTTGTTATTGTGCAGTATTTGAGCATGAAAGAGTAGAATTTGAAGACACAAGAAAGTTGACAAATGAATTAAGAAAGAACAAGAGCAAAAGCATGTTCGCTAGGCGAACATCTGACGAGTGTTGCAGCGAGCTATTCGCTAGGCGAGCTCGTAGCGAGCTGCTAGCGAACACTCCCAGACTTGGACAGAATCAAATTGGCATCATTCGCTGGTAGCGAGGAAGGTGGCGAAGAACTCGCTAGGCGAGCACCTAGCGAGCAAGTAGCGAAGCATTCCATAATCTTATCCCCAGTCCTCGCTAGCATGTTCGCTAGGCGAGGCTGTAGCGAAGGTTCGTTGTGAGCTCGCTAAGCGAGCAAGGTCGCGAGCGTGACAGGATAATAACTTTTTCTATAAGTAGCTATATGTACTTTTTGAGACCATACCATATTTTTACTAGTTCTGTTCTAGAAGAGATTTTTGTGACCTAGAAACAAAATATCTCTCATTTCTTCATCTCTTAACATTATTCTACAAAAAGAAGGTGGATTCTCATCCAAGTTGGATTCTTCGACTCGGATGTTCATCAACCTTCTTCTGAAACTTCTTTTGCAAGCTACCATGAAAATGAGTAGTTAAGTTCTTCATTTTGTCAAGGTTAGATGTAGGTGATCATTAAGCTTTGTATGTATATGGATGATCTTCATTTGTAAACTCTTTGATGATGAATATATGGTGAAAACCTTGCTTTATTTATAACTTTTTGTGTTGGTTTATGATTGAAAGATATTTTCCAACTCTTGACCTAGGTTTTCATCCCTATTTTCTTAAGCTAGAAATAGTTTTGAATGTGGTTGTTCATGAAAATGTTAAACCTAAATGTTGTCATTTTGATAGATTGTGTGAGAAATCAACAATGGATCAAAATGGGAAAAATCACAATGTGAGTTAGAAATAATCACATTGGGAGGATGTTGTGAATGTGTTCATCATCTAAAGGAGTTTATGCGTATTGTTGATCGAACATATACAAGCAAAGTGATTACCGAACCCTAACTTTGATAATCTTTATTAAATCGTAAAACCAATCTTTTACCGCAATTTATTACTTTTTATGCAAGATACCGTGACTAAAAACCAAACCCATTTTGTTACTATAAAGTTAAGAACTTGACAACTGTCGAACGACGACAATATCTCAGATTCCCTATGGAGACGATAACAAAAACCCGACACTTTACCATTGTCCTAACACATACGCATCGCATTCAACTTCATAAGCATCTTGTATCTTATGCGTACCCAAAATCATATCATACTCCCCCAGCTCTTGCATCTCCGCGTTCTAGCATTTTCATTTGCATTTCCATTTATGGAACGTCATTATCATTAAGCATTCACATGTACGAGATCAGGGTTCAAGGTAAAATTTCGAAGATTTCCAAGGCTATATCAGCCCAGTCAGGGGCATTCTCCGCAAGACCCTGGGTGTTCCCCACGAAGTGTGCAACTTTTTGTTGGATAAATTCAAGAGCTTCAAAGTGATCATCAGCCTAGTCAGGGGCATTATCTGCAAACATGGGTCCTCCACAGAATTTAGGAGTATCGAAAGCAAAGTTCATCCCGGTCAGGGGCATATTATGCAGGGCCATGGGAATTCCTCGTGGGAGTTATTATCATCCATCTTTGTGGTAGTAGCTTATTGTTTCGCTCCATCATCCTTTTTGGTGATGGGTCTGACATCCTTTTTGGTGTCATGACTAGCGTTTGTTCTCCATTATCCTTTTTCGTAATGGATCCCCTTCATCCTTTTTGGTGTTAGGGTTGATTGTGTTTCGCTTCATCATCCTTTTTGGTGATGGGTCTGACATCCTTTTTGGTGTCATGACTAGTGTTTTCGCTCCGTCATCCTTTTTGGTGATGGGTCTGACATCCTTTTTAGTGTCATGACCAGCATCTGTTCTCCATTATCCTTTTTGATAATGGATCCCCTTCATCCTTTTTTGTGTTAAGGTTGTTTGTGTTTCGCTCCATCATCCTTTTTGGTGATGGGTCTGACATCCTTTTTGGTGTCATGACTAGCGTCTCTGCTCCATCATCCTTTTTGGTGATGGGTCTGACATCCTTTTTGGTATCGTGACTAGCGTTTGTTCTCCATTATCCTTTTTGGTAATGGATCCCTTACATCCTTTTTGGTGTTAGGGTTGATTTTGTTTCGCTCCATCATCCTTTTCGGTGATGGGTCTGACATCCTTTTTGGTGTCATGACTAGCGTTTGTTTCCCATCATCTTTTTGGTGATGTTGACCTTTTCCTAGGCATTCCTTTTCTTTTCGGACAAATTCAGGGTCTTCTTTATATCTAATTGTCTTCTACCTTGAAAGAGTGAGCGCCATAGCCGTTCATCTTACTTGGTTTAAGCCAATTAGATAGGGGCATCTATCATACCCCAAATTTGTCCTACCTTGTATATAAGTTTTTATATGTTCAACTATTATAAAGAAAATCAAAAAAATATGTTACTTACACGACAAGATTCATGTTGGAATAGATCTTAAGATTAATATGTTGATATTTTGCAAATCATGGATAGAGTTTTGTTCTCATGTGATGAAAAGGTTGTATTTGCAAGATAGCGTTATGGATTTTTGAGCAAGAAATCATAAAATCAAGGATATGAATCATTGTGAATGGAATCATTACAAGAAGGGTACAAGCTCATGAAAAGGAAAAACCACATCCATAAGAGTAACATATAGAAAACTCATTTTCACAAAGATCCCAAAAGTTAAGTTCAAACTCTATTAAATTCAAGATGGACTCGGTTGTTCTTGTTTATTAATGATTCAATTAGAGTGATATTATTTTCAAAAGAAAAAACTCAAGGTTATTTGAAAGAGATTTATTAGAAATTTAGTTTCTATAAAGTTTAAGAACCAAGAGTGCAAATTCCTAAACAAAAAAAGCATCACAAGTTCATACAAGAGTTCTCATTGAAAAGTCATACATCACAAAATGAAAGGGGCCCACACGGCCAGATGTTGTTTTTGAGAAAAATCAAAAACCAAATCAACCATCACAACATAAAACTCGCATCACTTGCTGCAGAGATACAAGGCTACCGGGCATCCTTCAAAACGGCCAACGACATACACGATACTTGGGCCCATTTTCCTTGAACCTGCAAGTCTGAAAAAAACATATGATCAATTGTTTGTTTTTACAAACCAATAGACAGGGGAAGGACCATACGCACAGTCACTGCTTTTAGCAAAAAAACCATTGCGCCATTAGCAAAAAACCGGTCCCACGCGTTACTACAAGAATATGGAGCAAACACACACAAAACCTACAACACGCGCATTAAACCTGCACAAGGATACAAGGAGAGACCTACAAGAAAACAGCACAGACAAATCGTACGTACCAGCTCCAACACGCCACAAACACGGACTATACAACAACCAAAATGTATTGCATAACAAAAACCACCAGCTCACATTTCCTCGAAAAACCATCACGCGACATTGCACGACAACCTCCTACACATCCAGACAAATAACAGCAGAGAAATACAACACCAACAGCCAGCCAATACAAAGGACAGAAAGAGGGTAGAAAAAGGAGAGAGGGCCATTACCTGAGATCCTTCATCTTATTCCAACTTTTCATTTGGCAATGGAAAAAATGCCTTGTTTTTGTGCTATGCGATGAGGTAAAAGATCCAAAACAGGGGCTGTTTTCGGTTAATTTGAAGAGAAGGTGCGAGTTTTTACACTCTCTTCAACCTTAAATCAACACAGACCTTCAACCTCACCCAACGGCTAAAAATACTTTCTCCTTGGCTTTCCTTTTCTGGCCACCCACGCTTTCAATCGTCTTCTCCCAGATACGTTCAAATCTCACCAACGACCATCACCACCTTCAATCAGTTTCATCCTCAACTCTCCAAATCGAAACTATGTCACCACTTCAATCCAAATCAGCGTCACAAACCCCCTGACCCTGCAACTCATCCGACATCAACAACCCAATCCTTCAAACCCCTTCAAAATATTTGTGAAACCTCCATCTCCTTCCCTTACTTCTTTCGGTCCTCACACATCAACCCGTAACCTATCTTCTACCTGACACAAATAAAAACCCCAGAATAAATTTTCATTGTTCTCTTCGAAAATCCCATTGAACCCCCCTCTTCAACCACAACCCATGTCTCCTCTTCAAACTCTCAAACAATAAACCTTCAGAATTTCTTCACCCCCTCCCATACCTCCAAACAAAGGTCACTCACATACCTTAAATTCGTTTACAGATTAGATCCAGAAAGTAGAGAAGGAAGAGATGAAATAGATTGGGCCAATCAAACTCAAGAAGATGAATATGACCAGATGAAAGGTGACCTCAAACGTGGAAAATTGATAGACCGAGCTCAAAGGTTGGAGGATATTGACTTTGGTTCTATTTCCGGCCGCCATGTGTTCTTCTGTGCCATTTTTTTCTTTTGCGTCGAATTTGAGTTTGGTTATGGAAAGACAGACGTTTGCCCCTTTCCTTTGGTTCTGTTTCGTAGCTTTGTGTCATTTCTTTTAGTTTTTTTTAGATGGAATAAATTGTGTAAAGTTTGGGCCTGGCCCATATGGTTGTTCTACCACACATAATGGCCTGGGTGTTTCTACTATCCATGATTTCACTTTGGATGGATGATGGGTTTGATTCAGCCCAAATTATTCCTATTAGCACACCCGTGTCCAAATCCTCACCCCAGTCTTTTATTTTATTTTGTTTATCTATTTAATATTATCAATTAATTAATCATGACGGTTTGTGTTTTAATGACTTTGTTCATCTAAATGCGTTATTAATTTTGTTAATAATTTCTTTAGTATTCATTGTTAGATTTTTTACCACATCTTGATCATTTTCAATGATATTTATCCCTATTTCGTTTTTTTAGGTCGATGACGAGACTTCCATAATTCATTACCAGTCAAATTATTGATGAATAATGTTGGATCCGAGACTACCTTCTTTCTCTCCTTACTTCTTTTCATCTTTCCGATTTTATTTTGACTTGTGGTAATTGATGAAGTCTTGTATCCGTAAGACGAGATCCCATTATGCTTTGGTCCGTACGACATGATTCAATTGGAGAACGATCCTCAGTATTGTTTCTCTATCTTGTCTATAGCACGAAAATCAATACGCGACCTCTTATAGTTCGACTTCCCTCATAAGTCGAGCTAAAACGGTTTAGCGTCACATTGTGTCCCGATTCGATTCATCGACGCTATCAAACCATCTTTAATAAAAGAATTGAGTTCTCTATGTATTGAACTAAAAAGAGGGGATTAAGTGTACATTTTCTTCCTCTCTGAGTGTCAGGATGCTCACTGTAGTGTGGGTGGTCTTGATACTCGTCCTTCAATACGAAGATGCTTGTATTCTCCATACTCTATCTCTTAAAACCTCGGTCCCGCACCGAGTACATTTTCAAACCCTTTTTCCTCCTAAAAACCTCGGTCCCGTACCGAGTGCATTTTCAAAATCTCTTTAATCAAAGAATCAATTTCTCTTTGTATTGAACTAAAAAGAGGGGATTAAGTGTAGACTTTCTTCCTCTCCGAGTGTCAGGATACTCACTGTAGTGTGGGTGGTTTCGATACTCGTCTTTCAATACAAAGACACTTGCACTTCCACCCCTTTTTCTCCTAAAAACCTCGGCCCTGTACCAAGTACTTTTTCAAACCATTCCTCCTAAAAACCCCGGCCCCGTACCGAGTACATTTTTAACCCTTTTCTCCAAAAAACCTCGGCCCCGTACTGAGTGCATCTTCAAAACACTTTCAGTAAATCAAATTCTCTTTGTATTGAACTAAAGAGAGAGGATTGAGTGTAGACTTCTTCCTCTCTGAGTATCGAGATGCTCACTATAGTGTGGGTGGTTTCGATACTCGTCTTTCAATACGAAGACGTGACTCTATTTACCACCCCTCTTTTCACAACTTCTTTCTGCAACCTCTTCTCCTAAAACCTCGGCCCCATACCGAGTACATTTTCAAATCTCGGTCCCATATTGAGTGCACTTTTTATAAATAAATTGATTTCTCTTTGTATTAAACTAAAGAGAGAGGATTAAGTGTAGAATTCTTTCTCTCCGAGTATCAGGATATTCACTGTAGTGTGGATGGTCTCGATACTCATCTTTCGATACGAAGACGCAACTTTATCCATCATCTATCTCTTTCCACACCTCTTCCCACAACTTCCTTTCGCAACCTAAAACCTCGGTCCCGTACCGAGTGCTTTTTCAAACTCTTTTCTTAACAAAAACTTGAATGGTCGTGGAGTGGTTAGGCGTAGGCCTTCTCCTATCCCGAGTGCTGACATTTACCGTAGGGTTCTCTGTCGCAAAGCACTTATCACCAATCAAAAAGAGAACGAAGTTCTCTTTATGTTGAATTAAAAAGAGAGGATTGAGTGTAGACTTCTTCCTCTCCGAGTGTCAGGATACTCATTGTAGTGTGTGTGATCTTGATACTCGTCTTTCAATACAAAGACGCTACGTTTGCCACACCATTTCATAACAAAAACTTTGAGATAAAGAATTGGGTACTACCTGCAAGGGGTTACTATCCGAGGACATATCTCGCCCCTAAAAACAACTCTCACCAATCAAAAGTGACACCTTGCCTCGCATAGTGAAAACCTAATCATTTCAAAAAGGATATGATACATCCGTTTTATCGCAAACAGGTAACGCATAAGTCTCCTCACATGCGAGCGGCAAAACACCTAAACTACTAGAATGCACACGATAGCATCATCCATAAAAACATTAACAAACCGGAGGCTGAACTACGGCTGCTCTGATTCTTTACTTCTTGTAAGTAAAGATACGTAGGCACAAGGGCCACAATCCTTGCCAAGCACATTCCCCATATATCTGTAGTTCCCTGAACTACGTCGACTCTGACTTTCTCATATCTATTGAGAATACGTAGGCCTAGGACCACGAAGTCCTACCGAGTCTTTTCTTCCCCCATTACCTCTCTTTCCCCTATTTCTAGCCTTTCTCTCTATCTCTAGGAAAACTCATAGAAAGTAGTAAATTTTAGCAAATATTATCACATGTCGACAAACAAATGGTTCCCATCGAGTACGATGGATGCGAGGGGTGCTAATACCTTCCCCTCGCATAACCGGCTTCCGAACCCGTTCTTGGTTGCGAGACCATCTAATCCATTTCTTTCTTAAGGTTTTCTCGATATTTTCCTTTCCCCTCATGGGATAAATAAAGTTCGGTGGCGACTCTTCTGTCTATCTTTTCGCCTCCCCGTTGTTGCACGATGCATTTTTCGAGTAGCGACAATGATCAAGGTCCAAAGGGGGAGGAAAGTGTTAAATCCTTAACACTTACTTGACTTAACAAAGTTAAAAGAGTTGTAAGTTCTACCCTAAGTCTAAGTTGGAAAACTAATGACTCTAACAAGGTCAAAGGGGAATTGGGTATGGCTAATCTACCTATGAAATTGAGTCAACAGAGAGACTTTCCCTTGTATCAAGGAATAAAAGGCAACTTAAGGATGGAAGCTAACAAGATAACATCACTTGAGGGAATAACTTAACAAAATTAAAGAAGGTATGAGATGAAAGGATGATATGAATAAGTATGATATTCAAACATGATACTAATTGAAAGCATTCAAAGTAAAATTCAAACATGATGTTAGTTGAAAAATATAAAACACATGGTTATAACCAAGGCATAAGGATAAATGTGACAACATTTAAAGCAAATCTTAACAAAGTCATAAAGGATAAGGTAACAACCAAGCATAAGTTTCAAAGAGTTTATAAATCACTGTGACAACCAAAGTAAGTATATTCAAGCATAGATGTTACAACATATAAACAATCATGAAGTATAGTTCTAACAAGACTAAAGCATCATGGATAACAAGTTTAAGTTCATAAACTAAGGCAAGCATGCATTAGCGTTTAATAACACCTCTTGATAATGAATACAAGACAAATATGAATAATATATAACAACACTTAATCATGAATACAATACAAGTATGAATAAGTTATAACAACACTTAATCATGAATACAAAACATTTCAACATAGATAAGTCAGTACAATACTTAAGCATGGTTAGATTCAATATTCAAGTATGACATGTATAAGTCAAAGCATCACTTAATATGGATAAAGTTCAAAGATAAGGTAAGGCATGTACAATTCAAGACATTACTTAATATGGATAAAGTTCAAAGATAAGGTAAGGCATGTACAAGTTAAGACATTACTTTACATGGTATCATTCAAAATTCAAAATAAACATGCATAAGTTAAAACATCAATTAATCATGAAAAAAATTTAAACAGAAGTAATGGTAACAACCAAGCATACTTGAACAAAAGGACATGTTTATGATAACAACATGTGGATGAAGATGTAAACATACAAGAGATGACATGTGAGAACACTTAAAGATGGTAAGTTCAAGGTTTAAACATCATGTGAACAAGTTAAAGCATCATTTAAACATTTAAGCATGGATACAAGTTGGACATGTAAAGATAAGTAGGTAACAACCAAACATGGATATTAGGGTTCAAACATGGTCATAAACAAGTAAGAACATCATAAAAGTCTTGGGCATACAAACATGTGTTCAAAGTCATTTTCAAGACAAAATTCAAGTAAGCAAGCACACATAAACATGGTGAATTTAACATAAATACAAACATGCACATTGAGGTCATGTAAACATGGAAAGAACATCTCATGTTAAGGCAAAGTAGTCAAGCAAAAGCTCATGGTATGGACATGGTTCAACATACACTTTCATCTAAACATACACTTGAAAAAGTGTCACAAAGTCAAGTCGGAAGATGAATAATCATTATCACAACATCATACAAGGCTTATATAAATCACATGTGGTGAAAACAAGTCTTTATACATAAGAGAAGGCAAGGAAACATTCAAAAGCAACAAAGGAGTTCTTAAGAAACCCTAAAAATGGTCATACACTTTGAACATGTACAAGTGTCACAAAAATAATTATTTTTGGTAATTAAAAATCATAAAAAGAAACTAGACATCATATTGAACATTTTGAAAAAATAATGGGTTCAAAATGATAAAAAAAAAGAGAAAGTTATGATCAATCAAAATTTGTGAAGAAAAGTGAATAAAACAAGTCATAAAAAATAAGGAATGTCCTCCATGGGTGTTGAACCCAGGTCACTAAGCTTTTGCCTCAAAACATTAGCCATCCCTACCATGCGCTGATTGTGAACATGTAGGGAAACATTAATATATATTTAAAAGCAGCTTCAGAAATTCAAAACAAAAATAAAATAGCGCAAAAGGCAAAAGGGTGACCAGTTAGACTCGAACCCAAGACAAGGAGGACAAGAGAGTACTATAGTTGCAAGTTAGACCACTAGGGTGGTGATACATCCAATGTATCCCCCCATAAATTAAATGATATTCCTAACAATTCCCTAAGCCTGGCCAGACAAAGGGCGCCCGTGGCTAGGCATGCCCAAGAAATCAGGTTTTGTGTCATTTTGCAAGAAGGGGATATCTTCTTCATTTCTTCATGGAATTAAGTGAAATAAAAAAGAACGATAGCTACATAAAAAAGCCAAAATTTGCAAGTTCTATGTCAAACTCAAATACAGTCCATAATAGCACACAAAAATAGTTGAAACGCAACATATAAGGCATATTAAACATGTTTGAACTCAAGAAACATCAAAGCACAACATATTTTGCAAAGTTTAATTTCATTAGGAACTTACATCTCGAAGCACAAAGCCAAACTTCCAAGATACTTGTTACAGAAATGAATGAATGTCTTCGACACCTCTAATACACCTTTATGAAGCCTTGTGGATACTTGAAAACAAAAGGAAATCACTTGGACATAAAATGACCTCTTCTTGAAAAATGGTCAAACGTGACCAAGATGGAAACCTCACCAAATGGTGGTACAATCAAGAAATCTTACTTGGAACAACTTAAGGATATATATTAGAGTGTGTTTTTAGTGTTGGAAGGTTTTGAAATGGACAGAATCAAGACATGACTTGTAAAATGCAAAAAAAGTTAAAATATGAGGTTTCAAGAGTTGTCTTTTGGATTGGATGTTTTTTTATGGCTGTGATGATTTGAAAACCTCTAAGACATGTTTTGTGATTAAAAATGATTTTGAGAAGCTTTATGCAAAATGGTGTTTTAGGCACAAGTGAGGGTTTGGCTTGCAAGAGCTGCTGCAATAGGGATTAACGAGGGTTTTTCTGATGTTTTCTATTGTGTTTGAAGCTTATAAGGAGCCTATATTTATAGGGAAAGAATGAGAGCAAGTGGTCTGCAGAATTGCAACTTGGTTTAGTTCATGGTTTGGTTGAAATTCAAGTGTAGTTTCATGAGATTTCATGGTTCCATTGCCAAGTACAACCTTTTCTGAAGTTGCTCGAAAGTTAAAAAGTTTACTTCTATGCAAAGAAAATGTTTGAGTGCAAAGAAACAGTCGCAAATCTCAAGAAGAGTGTACTTTGTGATTAAAGCTCTTTTATCAAAATGGCAATGTGAACTTTCTTCCCAAAATGGAATAAACACTTGGATAATGTACCAATTCAATGGATAATGGTGCAAAAGTCGTGCAATCTTTTGATTTGGGATGGATTTGCAAGTCAAGTAATCTGCAATCAAGGATTATGCAGAATCATTAGGTTTTGCAACTTGCATCTTGATGAAAAATGGCCCAAATCTCAAGTGTGAAAGGCTAACTTCCTCTCTTTGAAACTCCTAGCTCAAAAATGCTATGGAGGAGTTCTTATACTCTTTGAAAATATAAGATCATTCTATACAACTTTCATGTTTTAATTTTTTCATGATTCTTAACGGATCATGGTGAAAACTAGCTCTAAAGTTTGGTACTTTTTATGAACACAATTTGCCTCAAAAAATTTCTAAGTGTTTAAACTTTTTCACAAACCTGATGGCTTCATAAATCAAAATCTAAGAACTTTTTGGAGATGGACTAAAATTGACAAAGTTTTAGTATGTCATGAGGGCTTCAATTTAATCTTTAGATCATAAAAATTGGATGTATAGATTGGAAGTTATGACTTTCTAAAGTTGGGACCAAACTAGGATTCTTCTTCCCATACTTATAAAAATTCAAGTTTCTTAACCTTGCCCCTTTTGCAAGAAACCTATAAAACCTTGGTTTTTAATGCTCTAAATAATTGATCAAACATGTCTTGATGAAATTTAGCTCAAGGACTTCAACTTTGACCAAAGAACCAAAAAAATCAAAGGGTTGACTTTGTCAGATAAAACTTATGTATCAGATGAATTCAATTGTGTGATCTTCAATGATATTGCATCTTGAACTTTTCAATAATCATGGGTGGACTCCAAGGATGTATTTAATTGTATTGAATCATGTACCAAGGGTTGGAATCATGCTTTGGTCAAAACTCAAAGGCACGATTGACTTTTCCTAATAAAATCCTAATTTGGGGTCAGATGAATTTGAGCTTCCAAGAACTTGTAATATGACCAAATTGAATTTGATTCTTGGTGAAGAGAGGCATCTTGAGTGTATACATACTTGGTAGTTTGATGATCAATTCAATACATTGATTGATCAGGCGAAGATCCTCTTGATTCCTCTTGATGCAAAACTCCAATTCAGATGAAACAAGGCAAAGGCAAATTGAACAATATCAGGGTTAGAAATGCAATGTGACATGCTTCTAGAATGATGATGGAATCTAGGGTCAAAACTTGGGGTATGACACTCTATTTTTTTATTTATTAACCTTTGCCAAAAAAATGCTTTGTTTTGGTTATTGAGATCAACCATAAATCTCTAAACGGTTTGTTAACTTAGCCTGGGATAAAAGCTGTAATTGATTAGGGATAAGCTTGTAAAAATCTCAAGATCATATTGTTTTAAGATTTGTGGCCATAAACTTTAAAAGCTTAAAGTTTATAGTCAAATTCTGAAGAATATCTTTTGGTGACAGAACTAGGCCAACGTTCGGCCAAACTTATATAAACCTCTGGTGCAATCTTTCTAACCCTATCCTTTTATTTCATGCAATCTAATTTCAGTATTTGATTACCGCTGCAAATTACTCACCTAAAAAAATTTATAATACGATCTTAATTGAGAAAAGTTTAAAACTAATAACGAATTTTAAATACCACAATTCACCCCTTCTTATGCTTGAAGTCAAATTTCTATTAGGTGGCATCAAAGCCCAACTTCTGTTAAGGACTAATTGTCTCAGAAGGAAAAATATCTTCAAGATATTCACTAAACAAACCTCCATCCTTCAATGGATAAAGTTACAATATGTGGAAAGAGAAAATAATACGAGGGCCAATTAGAAGATCTATGGAGTTTGATGAAGTGGACCATGTGTGCTCGAAAGTTACTACTAAGCTAGGGTTAAAAGGAAAATACAAGACAAAAAAGCTAAGTTTGAGATACATTGGTTTTTACTATATTATAATTAAGGTAGGTGATATGGCCTACCAATTGGAATTACCACCTTCCTTATCTAGAATAATGATATATTTCATGTATCTGAACTTCAGAAATTTGTACTTGATCTGTTTCAACCTATCCTTCCAAATACAATTGAAGTTGCAACATATTCTGCCTTCCAATCTCAACAAGGCCGAATAGTGGAATATGCGATGAAGTTACTAAGGAACAAGATGTACAAATAGTGAACATGATGTGGGAGGAATATCATCCTGAAAATTACACGTGGGAACTAGAAGTAGAGATGCGAGCCATATATTAACATCTCTTAAGATAAATATCTAAATTTCGAGGACGAAATTTTATTTATGGGGGATGGGAGTTTAACATTCATTACTTTCTAAAACTTGAGTTACCTCTTTAGTTGGCGCCACAAAGTTACTGAGACTCAGAGAGAGAGAGAGAGAGAGAGAGAGAGAGAGAGAGAGAGAGAGAGAGAGAGAGAGAGAGAGAGAGAGAGAGTAGATTTCCATGATTAACCCAGGGATTCATCTTCCATGCAAATAGAAAAGCTTCATCTTGCTTTTAGTAGGATTGATCATTGTAAAGAATAAATGAGCATCAATTCTATTTATTTTCACCAAAGCCTGAATTCTCCACTTTGAGGTGGGGATCTTAGGTTTAATATTGGGGTAGATTAAATTTAGGGGTTTGCATATGGGAATTGGGTATTTTAGGTTGTGTGATTCTTTTTTGCATGTTTGATTTTTGTTTTTTCTTGTGTTAAATAGTTTGATGTGTGTTGCATTCTTGTTTTCTATCCCAATCGATGATTTCATGGGATTTATATTTTGGGAACTGATTATGGTGAAGTGGAACTTTAGGTGATGGTTGGATGCAAGGACATTTAGCAAAAAGTTGTTTTTTTGTTTTGTTTTGGATGAGTGGTAGTGGAATACCACCTTTTGGTATTCAAATGCGAGTGTTAAAAATCTAAAATCTTGACTCCTGGATGAGTGGTAGTCAAATACCACACTTTGGTATACAAATACCATTGTTAAAAAATTTTAGGCATAATTGAAAGTAACATAACTTGAGTTTGGGAACTGCGATTTAGGCAAGACCAACTGTGTTAGAAAGTTAATTCAAAGAAATATCTTATGGTAAAGTTTCATATTAATTGTATGTATGTGTGATATTTGTGATTAATAAATGATAGTGAGGTAAAGTAAGGACCCTACATAACCATATGACATGAATAAAAGTAAACCAATAGTGAAATCTTGGATAATTAGATGTATCACAGGATAGAGAGTACACAATAACATTGGTTTTGAAAGAATTGATTGAAGTACATGCAAGGGATGGATAATTTCTCAATGTGCCCGAATGGAGCTAGTAATTAGAAGGGTAATCCAGGAAAATATGGTATGTCGCGATATAAAAACATCCTTAGCAAAAACGATTAGTAGAAAGCCACGGATTCCATAAAACTAGGCTCGATATAGTAAGCGATAGTAGGAAGTTGAAGTTCTACGAGGCTAACCGTCTTTTGAGATTTACATGGACGTTAGAGTTAGTGTATCGACATTCCTACTTTGTATGAGGCTAATTGACTAAATGATATGAATAATCCTTACGTTGGCCATCACTTACAAATGGAAGATCCGACAAGTGGATGTCAACAATGCTTTTTTGATTGGCACACTTCATGAAGAAGGCTATATGACTCATCTGGAGTTTTTCTACCTCTTAAAGTTTGCCTTAGTTAATGTTTTGTTTCTTGTCAATTTAGTCTTTTGGTTTGTTTTTTGTAACTGAGTCTCCTTACACAGTTGTATTCTAGGGTTGGGTGCTAAACTATTTTAAAGTATACATAAATCAAAATATTTGCTTAAAGTGAACACAATATAGTTTAGTTAATTAGTTGAAGTTTTGGATTAGGAGATACATGAAGGCATAGTTCAAGTCGCGCCAAGGCTTGATTCAAATAAGCATTTAATTTTGTCAATATTTGAATTTTTGAAGTGTGATTCAAATCAAGGAATTGACTGACTCGAATCAAAATTGAATGTGAAAGTCAGAAATTGATTATGTGTTCTTGATTTGAATCATGAAAAAAGGTGACTCGAATCAAATATGGAATCTTAAAAATAATATTGTGCTGTCGAAGATATGCGTGTTGTAGTCGAAGTTTGTTCTAACATGCATTAGTCAATATTGCTAGGCTGTTAGCATATTGGATTGGGCCTTGCTTGTAAGCCCAAGTGTTTAAGTTAGCTTGTACCCTAAGTTAGCTTGTAATGGATAATTGTTAAAAAGATCATAAGATTAATGTGCTATTTTCCTTATAAATAGGATGCTAGTTTCTCAATCTTAACATAAGGAAAAATAGGAAGATAAAATCCTAATTTCAAGAGAGAAAGGTTATTTTGTTATTCTTGTATACTTGTAATCTTATTCTAAGAGAAAGGAAAGAATAACTGTTTATAACCAATCCTTGTTGTTCCTTGTTTTTTTACCTTATTTTCTTTGTTAAACCCTAACCCTTGTGTGTTTCTTGATAAGGAAGAAACTGTTTATACTTTGTTTAAAGGTATCAGATTCACAATAAATTGGTGCGGTGAGTGTGAAAAAGATGTCTTCAACAAAGTATGAGATCGAAAAGTTCACCGGAGTGAACGACTTCGGCCTGTGGCGCTTGAAGATGAAATCCCTACTGGTTCAGCAAGATTGTTTGGAAACGTTGAAGGGAGATGCAACCATGGACGCTACATTAATGACAAAAGAAAAGAAGGGCATGATCGAGAAAGCCCACAACGCAATATTGTTGATCCTTGGTGATAAGGTTCTTCGACAGGTATCAAAGGAGACTACAACATCGGGATTATGGGTGAAACTTAAAAGTTTGTACATGACCAAATCTCTGGTGAATCGACTCGACCTGAAGCAAGCTTTGTATTCATTCAAGATGAGTGAAGACAAAGTGTTGGCTAAGCAGTTCAATGTATTCAACAAGCTGAGTCTTGATCTTGAAAATATTGATGTGAAGATCGATGGTGAAGATCAAGCATTATTGCTGCTGTGTGCTTTACCCATAACACATGCTCACTTTAAAGAAACTCTCTTGCATGGAAAGGAGTCCCTGACCTTTGGAGAAGTTCAATCAGCTTTGTATTTTAAGGACTTGAACGAACTAAAGGAGCATAAACCTTCAACGGTGGGTGAAGGTTTGACCGTTAAGGGAAAATTCTTGCGAAAGGATGGTAAGTTCGACAAGAAGAAAGGTAAAAGTCAACAGAAATCTTATAGTGGCAAAACATCTGGTATTCGATGTTATCACTGTAATAAGGAGGGTCACACAAGAAAGGTGTGCCCTGAACACCTGAAAGTTCATGGAGGTAATGGAAACATAGCCATTGTTCAAGATGACTTCGACTCATCTAATATTCTTATGGTTTCAAGTGGTGACTCGAGAAAAGAGTGGATTATGGATTCAGGTTCCACTTGGTACATAAATCCAAACAGAGGATTGTTTGAGGAGATATGTGATTAAGATGGTGGATCTGTGCTGCTAGGAAACAACAAATCTTGCAAAATTGCAGGTATTGGATCTGTGAGATTCAAGCTCCATGATGAGTCAATAAGGTTATTGACTGAAGTCAGGTATGTACTTGACTTAAATAGAAATTTGATTTCTCTTGGTGAATCCGACAGAAAGGGATACATTTTTTAAGGAGAGAAAAGTATCCTAGGAGTCGTGAAGGGGTCGAGGAAGTCTTGAGAGGCGTGAAGAAACAAGGCTTGTATACCCTTGAGGCTGAGGTTGTAAGTGGTTCGACAAATGTTGCATCCACGAAACCTGTGTCGAAGACAGAATTATGGCACATGAGATTGGGTCATGTCAGCGAAAGAGGCCTGGTCGAATTAGGGAAGCAGAACCTGCTAGGAGGTCACAAAGTCGAAAAGTTGGAGTTTTGTGAATCTTGTGTATTTGGTAAATCCTGTACGGCGAAGTTTAACAAAGGCAAGAAAAGAACACATGGATCCCTGAATTACATTCATGATGATCTTTGGGGGCCTGCAAGGAATCCTTCACACTCAGGTGCAAGGTATTTTCTATCCATTGTTGATGACTATTCCAGAAAGCTATGGGTATTCATTCAGAAGATGAAGGATGAAACTTTTGAGAATTTCAAAAGTTGGAAGATTTTGGTCGAAACTCAAATTAGCAGAAAGGTCAAGAGGTTGAGAACCGACAATGGCCTTGAATTCTGCAACGAAGCGTTCAACACTTATTGTGTTGAGTATGGGATTACAAGGCATAAGACTGTAGCAGGTACTTCTCAACAAAATGGCTTAGCTGAGAGATTCAATCGAACAATCCTTGAGAGGGTTAGATGCATGTTGGTTAGTGCTGGATTGAAGAAGGTGTTTTTGGCGGAAGCTGTTTCGATAGCAGCTTACCTGATAAGTAGATGTCCCTCGACTGCCTTGGGAATGAATACACCTAAAGAAGTTTGGCCGGGACATCCACCTAGTCTCGACAGACCGAGAGTATTTAGCTGTGTGACCTATGCTCATATTAGGCAACACAAGGTCGAACCTAGAGCTCTGAAATGCATGTTCATGGGATACCCTGAAGGAGTTAAAGCTTATAGGCTATGGTGCCTAGAGCTGGGTCATAGGAGATGTATCACCAGTCGAGATGTAGTTTTCAATGAAGAAGAGATGGCTTTCAAGAAAACTGATAATGCTGACAAAGAGCTAGAACAGGGAGAGATTCCTGTTGAGGTGGAGTATGTTGATGCTGAATTGCGTACCCCAGATAAAGTCAAAGAAGACACAGAAGATGTTATCGAAGATGAGAATACTGATAATGACTACCTGTTAGCAAGAGACAGGTCGAGGAAAGTCATCAAGCCACCTCAGAGACTGTGGGTATGTAGATCTTATAGCTTATGCCTTAATCTTTGCAAGTGAGGTTCTAGGCGAAGAACCTAGAGACTATAAGGAAGTTATGAGGAGTCGAAAGAAGACTGAATGGCTGAAGGCCATGGATGATGAGATGAAATATCTTTATGATAATAACACCTGATTAAGAAACCTGCTGGAGCCAGGTTAGTCAGCTGTAAATGAATTTTCAAAGTTAAGGAAGGAATCAAAGGAGTAGCGTCGAAGAGATACAAGGCAAGATTGGTTGCTAAGGGGTTCACTCAGAAAGAAGGTATCAACTTCAATGGTGTGTACTCTCCTGTTGTGAAGCATAGATCCATTCGAATGTTGCTTGCCACAGTGACACAGTTTGATCTTGAACTGGAATAGATGGATGTGAAGACTGCGTTCTTGTATGGTGACTTAGATGAAACAATCCTGATGAGGCAACCTGAAGGGTATGTCAAAAACGGGAAGGAATATTATGTGTGCAAGTTGAATAGATCCTTATATGGACTAAAACAATCTCCTCGACAGTGGAATAAAAGATTCGACAAGTTCATGGAATAGCATTGTGTGTAATATCTAAATCTCAGATCTAGTAAACGAATTTCTTCATTTTTAGTTTGAAATATGGATCCGGCCATGGAGTATTTTACCAATCCAAATACTCCTCTTACCAAAAGAGACACTCTACTAGTTTTTTCACCAATAAAACCCCCATTGAAGATCCGACTATGGAACACAGTCACGTTTGAGCATTTTCAGAGAAGTCTGGTGAGGTGGTTAGAAGGTAAAATAGCTGAAGGTGAAAAGATTAGAAAAATCGAAAGACTTGTTAAAGAGAGAGATGGCATGGTTTGAAAAGCTGTAAAAAAACGATTATGATTGTGTCATAATGATGTATGGAGAAACTGATATTAAGTTGATGGTTGTAATCTCATAGTATTATTGATTTGTTGAATCATTTAAATGTTCATTGTCTTGTTGTTTTATGAGCAGAGTCTTTGTTTCGTAGTTGTTAGTAAAAGTTGTATTGAATTATAAATTAATGTTAGGTTACAGACAAATCAAATGCAAGCTAAAAACTTTACTAACAGATTAACTTGAAAAACAAATAAAATTATCTAGATGGGTCGGTTTGACGGGCCGACAACATTTGGACATTTACTACGCATATGGCCTATTTCTCTGCAAATCCCATACCTTCTCTTTTCCTTTTCAACATTGTCCATTTCGGTTATAATCATATTACTGGTTGGACGTACCTTCTTATTTCTTCTCATGAAATCGTCGTGGAAAAGAGTAAATCCTTCATATTTTGGCAAGTTCTTCTTGTGGGGTAGTCCCATGAAGCTTTCCTTGTAGACTTTGAATACGCTAAGAACTGTGAAGACTTCTGGAATGTGAATGAGGTAGTCCTGACGTATGCTAGAACATGTTGCGATAACGTGGGAGCAAGGTAAGTGAAATGTCTAAAATCTCCCACAGTCACACCACCGATTCCTCAGGTTAACGCTGAAAGTACCTGTTAGACGACCATCATTCTAATTAATTTTTTCCTGCACTATGAAACAAAATCTTTCGCGATCAAATTTCATGACATTATGTGTGTTAGCCTTGGCTACTTCATCATTCATTCCCTTGTTGAAACCATCTGTGAAAACTTTGTCAGAAGCCAGCATTTTGGTCCATTGGTGGCCTCTCTTACCAAAGAGGGAACCCATGTGATAATATGTAGATTGGATTAATGCAGTGATTGGAAGGTTTTGGGATGCCTTTAGTGAAGGTGAGAAAATACTTAGAAGGGGGGTTGAATAAGTATGTAGAAAAACTTAGTAATAAAAACTCAAGGATTTTTATCCTGGTTCGTTGAACTCAACTACTCCAGTCCACCCTATCAAGAGTGATTTGCCTTTCTCAAACAAGGACTTAATCCACTATTAAATCAACTGATTACAATAGTAAGCATTAAGAACAACTGTTCAAAGTCTTCTCAAGAACTACTGATCCTACCTGGATCTTCTTAAGGTTCTTTTACAATCAAATGTAAGAATAATGCAAGTGTTTAAATATGCTTCTAATCAAGCTTTATCACAACTATGATTTTACACTTAAGATTTTAAGAACTATGAGTTGAATTCAGCAAGTGAGTATAAATTGTATGAGAGCTTGTAATGGATTCTTTCAAGTATTTCGTCAACTGAAGAAGATGAATGGAGTCTTGCTTTTATAGGCACAGAGGTCCATGAAGTCTTTCACTTTGAAGGTTGTGTACCAAAAAGGTCTGAGCCTTTTTGTCTTCACATCACATGACATTTCCTAGAAGTAGAATGCACAGAAAAATCCTTTTTGTCTGTGTTCTTGTGTCTAGCATAAATGAGGAAAGAGTCGTTTGGTCATTCCAACGGACATAACTTTGAATTCTTCTTCAATAAGTTTCAGCAAAGTATCAGAGCCTTGACTGATCAGAGCCTTGACTGATCAGAGCCTTCTGATGTTCATCAGAGTTTGCTGAATCAGAGTCTTTGCAGCAAGTGTGCTTTCAGCGTGTAATTCTTCAGAGCAGAGTTTGGGATCAGATCCTCAGTACTGGCAGTGTTAATACTATCAGAGTCTTCTGAAATAACTGTGCTTAAAACTCTTCATACAGAATTCTTCAATGCTTCAGATGTTTCTGGCTTCTGCTTCAGATTCTTCTGTAGCTTCTGCTTCAGATCCTTCTGTAGACAGCGCTCAGAATCTTCTGGAGGCAGCGTTCAGAATCTTCTAAGAGATGCTTCTGACGCTTCAGAGCCTTGCATATTTTTCATGTTCAGATCTAATTTGCTTCCAGAGTAATATTTACTTTAATATCCGCAGCAAACATTCTCAAACAAATTTTAGAGTATATAATTCTTTAATACAAAATTTCATAAGAGTTATCATAAAAACATAGAGATATTATTAAGAATCAATATGTGTTCTAACAATCTCCCCTTTTTTGATGATGACAAAAACATAGGAAATTTTGTTTAATAAACAATATAATTATAACTCCCCCTGAGATGATGAATCTCCCCCTGAATTGAATACTAAGAAGGAATAGAAACTTCCCTTTTTGCATGAGTATTCTTTTCAGAATCAGAGCCTGATTGTTCCAAAAATTAGATCATGCATGATTCAGAGTCAGAGTCTGATAGGTTACATATGATCTGGGAGTCTCAGAGTTACTTTTAAAGAATATGTCAGATTTATCAATTGTTCTGAAACACTAAGAGTTCACGTTAGTTATAATTTATATGTCTGAATTTTCATTTAGGTAGAGTTTATTTGAACAGTCAGATCCATTTTCTCCCCCTTTTTTGTCATAATCAAAAAGTAAAACTTTTAAAAGACAAATAAAAGGAAATACAGAAAAGATAAACATGTAGAGAAAACAGCAGAGTCATTCATTCATTCAGAGCAAAACAGACAAATCATCAGATAAATTCAAGTACATGTGCACAAACATCAGATACAGAAAAAAAAACATAAACTAGGTTTGCTTGGACAGAATCATCTTCAACAGGTGAGTGATCTCAGATGAGGACTCTTCTTGCTTTGTCATCCACTTAGCCATGTTCTCATTCTTCTGATCTTGTTTGGACATCCATTGTGCCATGTCTTCAGATTTTTGGTCTTGCTTGGCCATCCATAACTTAATCTCAGATTGTCCAGCTTCCAAAACTGCAATCTTATCTTCAAGATCTGGATTCTCTTTATTGATCTCAGATGAAGAAGGTGGGGCAAATTCTGAAGCAGGGACAAAGTCAATTTCCATGGGAGATGCAGAGTCATGAGCAACAGATCCAGAGGGATGTTCCACAATAGTCATAGCTAGAGGATTTTCTTCAGAAGCAGATTCAACAGTCACTTTTGTAGCAAATACTTCAGAAGATGAAGGAACATCTTCAAGAAGCAATGGTTCAGATCTTTTTACATTCTAGATCATGCTTTTAGCAGTCTCAGCAAATCTGAGCTTCGCATCATCAGAACATACATTCTTCAGATTTGAGGCTACAGTATTGAATCTGTTGATGAAGCTATTCCAGATAGCATCAGATTCATTTGCATCCATTGTTGACAAGCATCTCTTCTGAGCAGAGCCTAAATGCATCTTTATTTCTTTCATAAAACTTGCAAATAAATTATCAACATTCAGCCTAGTTTTTGGTTTCAGAAGGGTTTCCAAGGTGAATGGCTTGGGTTGAGGTGGAGGTGGAATGGGAAATTCTGGAATAATGATTAGAGGGCTAGGATATACTGGTTTCTTCTGAGCTGGCATAATACGAAAGAATGGTTTGATTCTGCGAATGGAAGGTATGACAGCTTTTGGATTATCAAAATAGGGAACAAACGCAGATTGTGTTTGCTTAACAAGATAAGGAACAAAAGCTGATTGAGGTTGTTGATAAAAAAAAGTTTTCTATTTCAATTCCAGATGGAAGGGGATCAAATGGAAATGGTTTAGCAGAAGTAACTGAAACAAATTCAGATGTTCTTGGTTCAAGAATGGGTTCAGGAATGGTAGTTTCAGAAGAAACAGGTAGATATGGTTGGTTAGATTCGAATGTTCTGAGGGAAGGGGGTGAGATGAAATCTGGATGGATATCAGATTAAGATGAGTTAGATGATGTGGTTGGGGTGCAAGATGTAGAAGAAACTTCAAATACAGTCTTGAGAGGTGTAACATTTAGAACCTCAGAGTCAGGAATATTTGTTTCAATAGGATTGGATGGTTCTGGTTGAATATCAGAAGGTTTGGATGGAGGTGGTTCAGATACAACTGGTTCAGATGCAACTTGTTCAGGTGCAACAGGTTCAGGTGTAATTGTTTTAGAGGCAACAGTTCCAGGTGCAACTGGATCAGATTGTATGGGTTCAGATGCAGCTGGTTGTTGTATTTCTGGTTGTTGTTGTGGTGTAGGTTGTTCTATTGGTTTTGTTTGAGGTGTTGGAATTTGTTCTGCTGGTGTTGTTATTGTTGGTTTAGATTGAGGAATATTAGAAGATTTAAGTGGAGTAGTGGAAATAGGATCAGATGATTTTGGTGGGGAAGGAATTTTTGGTGGTTCAGATGTTTGAGATGGAGCAGAAATTGTTTGATTTTGAGTGGGAGGGGGTTCAGGCATAGAACTAAATGTTGATGTATTTATTACAATTTTAGAAAAAGAAGATACAGATGATTTAGTACCTTTAGTCTTTATACGCTTGGTGGGAACAGAGGGAACTTCTCCAGAAGCTTTTCTCTTGATCTGCTTCTGTGGCTTGTCAGAAACTCTTGGCTTCTTCTGAGCAGCAGCTTCTTCTGCCTCTAATTGCTTTCTTTTCCTCATGTTCTCATCATACATATCTGGCATTGATTCTCTAGCACGAATCAGAATATTTGCAGGAATAGGCGTTCCATCTGCTTTGCATGCATCAATATACCTAACAATAATATCCATTGGTTCTTCAGCACCAAAAAGTGGAAAATCTTTAACTGGAATCCTCTTCTGACTAACTTCAGAAATATTCAGCTTCTTGGGTGCAGTTGTGAGTTCATCCACAATCTTTAGCCTCTGAAGACTCTTTGCATTCAATGGTTTTCCAACAATTGATTCAAGCTCATCTTTAACTCCAGCTTCATACAGAGCAGTTGCCAGACCATTCTCTGTCAGAATGTCTGAAATCAACCTTCCAAAGGGAATCCACGTCCTGATCTTCTGTCCCTTATCCTTTACAGATTCTCTTGAAGCATTGATATAATTCCACAGATGCATAAAGAGGATGCGAGGAAGATCTAACTTCGTACTTTGACTCAAACAGTACATGAAGTAGAGTTGTTCATTATTCACATAATCTGGAGAATTGGTGGATTTTCTGTGATGGATGCATCCCAGAAAAATCTTTGCCCAGATTTTATAGTCAGGTTTAAGATCCTTAAATTTGTTAGAGGCTTGTCCAGATGTAATGACTTCCTCATAAACTTCTTCCATATCCACACGCCCATCTGGCAGATGACATACTCCATCAGTCTCCTCATACCCTATGAGTTTCCTGATGAGATCATCAGTGATGATGATCTCCTTTCCCAGAATAGAAGAGAGGATAAATTTTGGATAAACAGAAGCATGGATCCAAAATTCCTTCACCAGATGTGGGTAAACTGGTCCAAACAACCTGTCAAAATACTTAATCCAGCCTTGTGCATCAATTATAGAATGTAACTCAAACCCATTTTCAACTAGAGAGTCAAATTCCACCATGGATTCACAGAGAACTTCAAGTTTGTCCACAGGGGTTAACAATGTCCTCTTAGGTGTCTTAAATGGAGTAACTCCCATGTTTTTTGATGTAACTGCAGCCATAGATGATTGAAATTGAGCTGTTGTAGAGGATGAGGTTACCATTAATGAAGATGAAGATGATTTGGACGAAGGTTTAGGGTTTTTGTGAAGAGCAAAGAGAAGACAGAAATGCATAAAAATGTTTGTGAAGTGAAAAGTGTGAAATTGGTGTGAAATGTGGTATTTATAGAGAAAGCAATTAGGGCAATCAAACAGACACAAATAGCACATTCTCACATAACAATAAATGACAATTAATGAAAAGAATAAAAAATTATTTCAAAGCATTAATTGATTCTGACAAATTGGGGGGAAATCAAGATTTTCACTATTCAAACAATACCTCAAATGTCTCTTCAGTAGTGTACACGCCATCTTTTCAGATTCAGAGTGACACGTGTTTGCTTGCATGTGCTTCTGAATTCTCTTGAGAAATGAAACGTTAGCCAACATTCAGATCCTCTAAGATTGGTTAGTTCAGATAAACACAAATAATAATAAATTAATAACTCAAATAAATTACAGATAAAATACTTCAAAGTTTTAACCATTTTGCATCTGAGAAATTTGCTTCTGATAAATATCATTCTGGACAAAAATCCATACCAATATTTTTCAGAATAAATTTAAACCTATCTTCAGCAAGGGGCTTTGTGAAAATATCTGCCCACTGATGATCTGTATCAACAAAGGCTAAATTTATAACACCCTTCTGAACATAATCTCTGATGAAGTGATGTTTAATTTCTATATGTTTTGCCTTAGAGTGTAAAATAGGGTTTTTAGACAAACATATAGCAGAAGTATTATCACAGAAAATAGAAATGTTACTTTCAAATATCTGATAGTCTTCTAGCTGACTTTTCATCTAGAGCATCTGCGTGCTACATCCAGCAGCAACAATATATTCTGCCTCTGTAGTTGAAAGTGCAATTGTAGGTTGCTTCTTGCTGTACCAGGAGATTAGATTTCTTCCTAAAAATTGACAACTTCCAGAAGTACTTTTTCTTTCCACTCTGTCTCCAGCGTAATCAGCATCACATAATCCAACTAATTTGAAATCATCAGATTTTCTGTAACACAAACCCACATTAGAAGTACCTTTCATATACCTTAGAATCCTCTTAACAACTGTTAAGTGTGATTCTCTAGGATCTGATTGGAATCTTGCACACAAGCATACACTAAATAAAATATCAGGTCTAGAAGCAGTTAAGTAGAGAAGAGATCCTATCATACCTCGGTAGAGTTTCTAATCTACTTTCTTACTTACCTCTTCCTTACCAAGTGTACTAGTTGGATGCATGGGAGTTTTTGCCATCTTACTATCAGTCATGTTAAACTTCTTCAGAAGCTCTTTAACATATTTGGTCTGATCAATGTAAGTGCAATCTTGAGTTTGGTTGACTTGAATTCCCAGAAAGAATCTCAATTCTCCCATCATGCTCATCTCAAATTCTGCCTGCTTACATCGAGCAAACTCCTTTCCCAACATAACATTGGTAGATCCAAGTATAATATCATCCACATATATTTAAAAAATTAAAAGATCTTTCTTAAATGTTTTACAAAAAAGAGTTGTGTCCACTTTGCCTCTGATGAAATTTTTCTCCAGAAGAAAATTGCTTAATCTCTCATACCATGCTGTAGGAGCTTGTTTTAAACCATAAAGAGATTTCTTTAGTTTGAAAACATGTTCTGGAAATTTTTCACTTTCAAAACCAGGAGGTTGGTGAACATAAACTTCTTCTTCTATAATACCATTTAGAAAGACACTTTTAACATCCATCTGATAAAGAGTGAAGTTATTCTGTGCAGCAAAAGAAATGAGTAAACGAATAGACTCTAACCTTGCTACAGGAGCATAAGTCTCTGTATAATCAATTCCTTATTGCTTAGTATAACCTTGAGCAATAAGCCTTGCCTTATTTCTTTCAACTTCTCCTTTCTCATTTAACTTGTTTCTGAAGACCCATTTAGTTCCAATTATGTTGAATCCTTTTGGTCTTGGAACCAAATCCCACACATCATTTCTTGTGAACTGATTGAGCTCTTCTTGCATGGCAATTATCCAGTCATTGTCTTGCAGAGCTTCATCCACAGAAGTTGGTTCAATTATTGACACCAACCCAAATAATGATGCTTCAGATGATTTGAGGAAGGATCTTGTTCTAATGAGGTCATCCTTCTTTCTAATGATCACATCCTCTGGGTGAGAGGCCTTGATTCTGGAAGATGATCCTCTACCAGTTGATTCTTCATAAATGTTCAAGTTGTTCATTTGAGAAGTTAAAGGAATTGCATCTGGCGTTACTTCAGGTTCCTTCACTTGAGCATTGTCTGCCTCTGAGCCTTTAGAGTCCGTGAGAATTACTTCTCTATCTGCAGAACTTTTAAACTGCTTTGGCTTTTCAATGCCAAGCTTATCATCAAATCTAACATGTATAGATTCCTCCATAATCTGTGTTTCAGTATTGTATACTCTGTAGCCTTTAGAGCGTTCAGAATACCCAAGCATGAAACACTTCTGTGCTTTAGAATCAAACATGTTAAGATTCTCTTTAGTATTCAACATATAAAAAATACATCCAAAAGGATGAAAATATGAAATGTTGGGCTTTCTGTTCCTCCACAATTCATAGGGAGTCTTTTCCAAAAGAGGTCTTACAGACACTCTGTTCTGAATGTAACATGTTGTGTCAATTGCTTCTGCCCCAAAAATGCTTTGCTAGATTAGTCTCGTTGATCATGGTTCTGGCTATTTCTTGCAGAGTTCTGTTTTTCCTCTCTACAACTCCATTTTGTTGTGGAGTTCTAGGATAGGAAAAATCATGAGCAATGCCATTTTCATTAAAATATTTTTCAAAATATTTGTTTTCAAATTCACCACCATGATCACTTATGACTTTAATAATTTTGAAATCTTTTTCATTCTGGACTTGTTTGCAGAAGTCAAAGAACACAGAATGTGACTCATCCTTGTGTTTTATGAACTTTACCCATGTCCATCTGCTGTAGTCATCAACAATGACTAATCCATACTTCTTGCCCCTGATGGATGCAGTTTTCACTGGTCCAAACAGATCAATGTGAAGTAATTCTAATGGTCTTGAGGTTGAAACAACATTTTTAGATTTAAAAGAAGATTTTGAAAACTTTCCTTTTTGACATGCTTCACAAAGAGCATCTGAGTTGAACTTCAACTTAGGAAGTCCTCTGACCAGATTGAGTTTATTAATCTGAGATATACGTCTCATATTAATATGCCCCAATCTTTTGTGCCAGACCCATTGCTCATCATTAACAGACAAGAGGCATTTAACATTTTGAACTTTAAGTTCTGAAAGATTTATTTTGTAAATGTTGTTCTTCCTCTTTCCATTAAATAGGATTGAGCCATCCTTCTGACTAACAGCTTTACAACATTGTTGATTAAAGATTATATCATAACCATTGTCACTTAATTGACTTATGGACAATAGATTATGCTTTAATCCTTCTACAAGAAGAACATTAGATATAGAGGGAAGGTTACCATTACCAATAGTACCAGAGCCAATGATCTTGCCCTTCTGATTCCCTCCAAACTTCACTTCTCCTCCAGATTTAAGCTCCAGGCTTTGGAACATAAACCTTTCTCCCGTCATGTGACGTGAGCAGCCAGAGTCCAGGTACCATGACTGGCGTCTTGACTTTTCTGCTAAAAACATCTGCAACAGGGATAATCTTATCCTTAGGTACCCAGATCTTTTTGAGTCCTTTTTGGTTAGCTGCCTTGAAAGTTGATCTGAACTTCTGTCTTTTTACAACAGTTTTGTTCTGACTTACTTTTGGCTTAAACACAGGAACGTTCTGATCAGAACGTGTGTGTTTAATGTCATTCAGATGACTAAACTTGAAATGAGAGTACAAGGGAGTTTTCTTAATAACAAGTTGATCAACAGGCATTGGATTTAAATCCTTTCCAGAGGAAGATTCATATCCAATTCCTTTTATGTTATTTCTGCTAACCCCATAGATCATAGAAGCCATCTTGCTTCTGTCTATGCTTTTAGCAAGAAATTTCTGAAAGCTAAAGTCATATTTTCTAAAATGTTTTTGCATTTAGAATTACTTTCATATTCAGAGTTTTGTTGAGATATTTCAAAATTAGCTTTCATTTTTAAATTATTTTCTTTTAGCTCAGCAATTTCTGATCTTAACAGATTATTCTCATAGCCAAGATTGCACTTAAGCTTCTTGCATTTGAGCTTAATCTGATTATAATTTTTCAGGACTTCTGATAAGGCTTTAATAAGCTTTTCCCTAGTGATATCAGAAAGTACCTCTTCTGAGTCAGATTCAGAATCAGACTCAGATCCAGATGATTCTTCATTCTGATCTTCAATGCCTGCCATCAGAGCCATGTTGGCGCATTCATCTTCAGATTCTGATGAGGATCCAGATTCATCAGAGTCATCCCAAGTTGCCATTAGAACTTTCTTCTTTTTGTCAAACTTCCTCTTTGGCTTTTCTTTAAGAAGCTTTGGACATTCACTCTTGTAATGGTCAGGTTCTTTGCATTCAAAGCAGACAAATTCCTTCTTTCCAGATCTTTTTGGTCCAGAGGACTCCTTGCGCTGATCTGGCCTTTTGAAGTTCTTGAACTTCCTCTGCTTGTGCTTCTAGAGTCTGTTGATTCTTCTGGACAGCAAGGATAGTTCATCTTCTTCTTCAGAAGAAGATTATTCAGAGCTTTCCTCTAACACCTGCAAAGCTTTCACGGATTTGTTAGATTTTAAGGCAATAGACTTACGTTTCTTTTGAGGCTCATCTTCCTCAAGTTCAATTTCATGACTCATTAGTGAGCTGATTACCTCCTCCAGAGTGATCTTGTTCAGATCCTTGGCAAGCTTCAGAGAAATGACCATAGGTCTCCATCTGATAGGCAAGCTTCTGATGATCTTCTTCACATGATCAGCAGTTGAGTAGCCTTTGTCCAAAACTTTTAGACCATCTGTAAGGATCTGGAATCTAGAGAACAAAGTTTCTATAGACTTAGATTCTTCCATCTTGAACGCTTCATACTTTTGTATTAATGCCAGAGCCTTGGTCTCTTTCACTTGAAGTTTTCCTTCATGAGTCATCTTCAAGTACTCAAACATGTCAAATGCAGTTTCTCTATTTGTGATCTTTTCATACTCAGTGTGAGATATTGCATTTAACAAGATTGTTCTAGCCTTGTGGTGATTTCTAAACTCCTTCTTTTAGGCTTCAGTCATAGATTTTCTGTCTACTTTCTTGTCATTCCCATCAGTGGAATGAACATACCCATCTATGACCAAGTCCCACAAATCAACATCATAACCAAGGAAGAAACTTTCTATCCTGTCCTTCCAATAATCAAATTTCTCCCCATCAAACATAGGGGGTTTTGTGCTGATTCTGTCCCTTTCTTCATATCTGTTGCTACTATTAGATGTTGAAGTTTCAGCCATAATAACAACCAAATATATATCAAAGTTTTTCTCACTGGATTTTTTCTGTCACTGTGAAGTTGTAGCACACACAGAACCGGAGCTCTGATGCAACCTGAAGGTGAGAAAATACTTAGAAGGGGGGTTGAATAAGTATGTAGAAAAACTTAGTAATAAAAACTCAAGGATTTTTATCCTGGTTCATTGAACTCAACTACTCCAGTCCACCCTATCAAGAGTGATTTTCCTTTCTCAAACAAGGACTTAATCCACTATTAAATCAACTGATTACAATAGTAAGCACTAAGAACAACTGTTCAAAGTCTTCTCAAGAACTACTGATCCTACCTGGATCTTCTTAAGGTTCTTTTACAATCAAATGTAAGAATAATACAAGTGTTTAAATATGCTTCTAATCAAGCTTTATCACAACTTTGATTTTACACTTAAGATTTTAAGAACTATGAGTTGAATTCAGCAAGTGAGTATAAATTGTATGAGAGCTTGTAATGAATTCTTTCAAGTATTTCGTCAACTGAAGAAGATGAATGGAGTCTTGCTTTTATAGGCACAGAGGTCCATGAAGTCTTTCACGTTGAAGGCTGTGTACCAAAAAGGTCTGAGCTTTTTTGTCTTCACATCACATGACCTTTCCTAGAAGTAGAATGCACAGAAAAATCCTTTTTGTCTGTGTTCTTGTGTCTAGCATAAATGAGGAAAGAGTCGTTTGGTCATTCCAACGGACATAACTTTGAATTCTTCTTCAATAAGTTTCAGCAAAGTATCAGAGCCTTGACTAATCAGAGCCTTCTGATGTTCATCAGAGTTTGCTGAATCAGAATCTTTGCAGCAAGTGTGCTTTCAACGTGTAATTCTTCAGAGCAGAGTTTGGGATCAGATCCTCAGTACTGCCAGCGTTAGTACTATCAGAGTCTTCTGAAATAACTGTGCTTGAAACTTTTCATACAAAATTCTTCAATGCTTCAGATGTTTCTGGCTTCTGCTTCAGATTCTTCTGTAGCTTCTGCTTCAGATTCTTCTGTAGCTTCTGCTTCATATCCTTCTGTAGACAGCGCTCAGAATCTTCTAGAGGCAGCGTTCACAATCTTCTAAGAGATGCTTCTGACGCTTCAGAGCCTTGCATATTTTTCATGTTCAGATCTAATTTGCTTACAGAGTAATATTTACTTTAATATCTGCAGTAAACATTCTCAAACAAATTTTAGAGTATATAATTCTTTAATACAAAATTTCATAAGAGTTATCATCAAAACATAGAGATATTATTAAGAACCAATCTGTGTTCTAACATTTAGTACAAAGTTTATGGCTTCTTCCAAGTTAGTTGTCATATGTTTGGCTCATTCAATATTGGTGTAATTGTGTCTCTTGCATCGAAAATGTTTCACCATTATCAAGTAGACGAACATACAACTCAATTGTGGGTAATTGACCAAACATCATGTGGCACTGAAACATCGCTTTCACGTCTTTGTCGTTCTTGATCGACGTCATTACGTAAAAAAATTGTACCATTCTCTCCATTAATTAATGGATGACGATAAATAATCTCCTCAGCAAATTGTTCTAATTTTTTTTCCATCCTATCTTTGAAATGAAGAAAATCAGAATTCACATGAATTTTGAATGAGTGTGTATCTGTGTTGCCAAATTAGAATCCAACATTACAATTTGTCAAAGCAGTACCATTAAAGTGACAGGTAACTATTATATTTCTCTTAGCCATTTTAGATGTGAGAATTCTATGAATTTATTACTGGAATGTGGAATGATGATACAAATGTGAGAATCCAGCATTATATAATACACAAGTATAAGATTCAAATGTTGCTAAAAAAACCCACGTGTATGCTCGCCCATGCAAAGGACGAACATGTCCTAGGGCAGTGTGTTCTCATCCACTCAGTTGGCGAGCATATTCGTGTCACAAAGCCACTTGTCATCTCAAGTGGCGAGCATATGCTTACTGCAAAAATGTTCTGCATGCAAGAAACAACGTACCAGCCCTATGGAGTAGGTTTGCATGCATTCCATGAAAGCAAATCAAGTTTCAAGGCCATGGAGTGTATAGTCATTTCTACCAGTGTGTAATCTTGTCACCTTTATTTACTACTCTACAACTATACCTCTATAAATAATCTTCAAACACATTTCTTCATCACTCACAAAATAATCTTGCAACAAAACACTCAATCGTTCAGTAATTCACATTCACTCCCTCGTTTAAAATGTCTTTGTTATGGATGGGCGAAGAACACCGTGGAACAAGCAAATGTTCAAGCTAGTGTCATGTTTCCTAAAAACTCTACGTAATAATTTTTATAATTTTTGTGTTTGCTATTATTTCCTTTTTTCAGGAGAATGCAAGGTTTCGAGTTCATTCTCATACTCGCATTCAAGCAAGTGTGGAAATAATCCCGTATTTAAAATTAACAGGTTTTTCTAATTTCGCAAAAATAAATAGTTTCAAAATTGACCCTAGCCTAGTTGTTGCTTTGTTAGAGAAATGGAGACCAGAAATACACACATTTCATTTACCAACCGGTGAATGCACAATAACATTAGAAGATATTAATATGTTACTTGGTCTCCGAGTTGATGGAAAAGCTATTAACGGTCCTATCGAAGTAACAAATGATGTTTACATGGAGAACTTAAGGGTAGAACCTACAACAACTGATCAAAATAGAGGGTCCATTAATATTACTTGGCTAGAGAATTTATACAAAGTTTTAAACAATAACTCTTCCCCAACCCAAGAACATACTATTTTACAAGGCAAAGTATATATTTTACTTATAATTGCTACTATTTTGTTTCCCGAAAAGAGTCAAAATCTGTTGCATTCTTCTTAGATTCCTTCCGTAGGGGATCTAGAAAAATGCAACACCTTTAGTTGGGGTTCTTCTTGTCTTGCAAAATTGTACAGAGAAATGTGCAAGGCCGCAATCAAAGATGTCAGGAGTATGAGTGGTTATGTTGTACTACTCACTACTTAGGCACGCACATACCCTTGTTTGCTCCTGTTAGTATATTGCAATAGTAATTTCCATACGCTCAAAGGTATTCCTAATATTAAAATGCACTTTATTATCTTCTTAATCAACTATACCTAACATTTATATATATATATATATATATATATATATATATATATATATATATATATATATATATATATATATATATATATATATATATATATATATATATATATATATATATATATATATATATATTTTTGTTTATGCAAGATGGACCCAACGACGTATGAATTACGACAATAGTCCTCGTTTCCATCTACAAGGGTATCGAAACGCACTGGATCACATGCAAGAAAGATACATGAGTTTAAAACCATATAACCTACATGTTGCATATACTTCTTAATTGTATTCTAATTTTTTTATTTGTGACAGTTTATTTGGAGGCCGTACGTTCAACTCCCGGTGTCCAATCTTAGAGATAACCAAATCTGGAGTGCTATGACTTCTCTTATCTGTTTCTATACTGTTGAAATGCATCAAACAGATAGGGTCAAACTCCATTTCGGGTTTGAACAAGAAATCCCTTCCCAACCAAGGTGTCTAAGGGAACACCACGCAATGACGATGAAAAAAGCTCAAAAAATTCATTGGCAAAAATTAAACAAAGACAAGGTGAAAGAATGGAAACATAAAAGATATTTGGTTTTGCAGGGGACACGGTAGTTGGTGAACGCAAGCCAAGAGTATTTAAATTGATTTTGTGTAATTCCTTATGTGTATATTGCTCCAAACCAATTTTTGAATGACCCTCGTATACAAGGTTCCTCTTCAACACATCCAAATGCGACACAAATGCATCAGGATGTGCCACTAATGTACACATCCCAATTTGGGGGACACACATCTTCATCCGCTCAATATACATACCATCGCACACAGACCACTGAACAACACACATTCTATGCAACCTCATCCAACACTAAACTCCCCATACTCCATTTCCTCAGCAAAACTATCACTACAACTACAAACAACAATATCAACACCAATCCACCCTTATAGTTCACTCCAATTCCTCTGCCAAACTTTGATCAATCAAACCCCCAATCTCAACAACAAACCTTCAACACTTCATTCTTTCAACCCACCTCCATCTTCACGGCTGATGATGCCTACTACCCAACTCTTCAACATACCCAACCTGATACCTACCCCCAACCACCACAACCATCACATTCATTCCAATATTTTTGCTGACGGAGGATCAACTAATGCAAATGCCAGATTTTAACATTGATGTCCTTCTTGCAGAGCAACCTACAACACAAGCAAACCCCTTACAACATATCACGATCAAGATATGTCTTCGGATTCATCTCCATTACCTACAAGAAATGCAAATGAACGTTTGGCAGAGGATATCGACAAAAAAGGGCACTAGGTGTGGAACGAGCGACCATTTTTGATGATATGTATTCTATATGTCAATAATCAATACAAAGATATTTATTGCATTTAATTTTGTTTGAATAAATTTTATTTCTTAATATATATTTTTATTACATTTAATTTTAATATTGAATAAAATATTATTTTTAATTAGCATATAATTATTATATTAATAAATATGTTTTTAATAATTAAAATTATTAAATAAAACTATTTATATAATAAAAGAATCTGAAAAAATAAAAAAAATACTCAAGTGTTCGCCATCTCATTGGACGAGCATCTTCATACATGCAACACTTTCATCTGCTCGCCAACTGAGTGGACGAGTATGTACCACGCAGAGGGCATGTTGGATTTTTTTTGTTAAAATAAAATATTATGGTATATAACTTTCAAGAATGGGGCACTACAATAAAAAAAACTCTAATATTGAGCTTAAGTGTCAATATTTTTCCTCAATAATAATAATGTTTGGCATTTTCTCTTCCAATTTAAAATCGATAATTTTGTTTTTAAAATAACTATAATTTTAAAAAAACACCAATATAACAGGGAATTCAAAAAAATTCTCAAAGTGACTATAAACAAGCATTGAGGCGCCATATAAAATGAATGATGTGTGTGGGCTTAAGGTGAATCGTCGTCTCATATGGCACCACCACTTAAAATGTTGTCCTAGATTGCTGAGGAGGCGCCATACCATATGGCGCCTCAGTTGGGGGCTTTTTATTATATTTTATTTTATATATTATTTAATATTTATATTAAAAAATAATGAAAATAAATAATAAATTATAATATTTATAATATAAAAAAGCGAAAATAGTGTATAACAGATGAAAAAAGGAAAATCAATGACCGACTCTATCAAAACGACCACCGGTTCCACATTAGAGAAGATTCACGCAGCGTCGAGGTCTACCACGAGCTTGTTGAAGTGTATTTGGTCTTTGCGTGTTGACATAAGGAAGAGTTATTTATTGAGATGGCCCCAACGTATCAGATGAATTTTGAAGCATTTGACCCCAACAGCCGGGGGAGGGGGCTGCTGCCAACGGTGCTTCTGTAATTAAGTTCAATGCCCATGTTTTCGTAGTTGGGACGGGGAGGTTGGGTCGGGTGTGGACGGTATGTTTGTCTAAATTGATAAATCGAATCAATTTGGAAACGATGTAATGGTTGTTGTGGGGTTTGGTAGTCAAAAATGCATAGGTATTTTGTTGGTAGGAAGATTGTGTGTTCATTCATGGGGGGCTATAGTTGACTAGTATGGGATTGAAAGAGTTATTTGGGCTATAGGTGGATGGATAAAGTTGAAAGAGTTATCAGGGCTATGGGCAGAAGTGGTGTCGGTTTCGGGAGGCTGACTGTAGGGGTAAGGCTCTTGTTGTTGTGATTGGGTTGGTGGCATGTATGGGTTGCAGTTTTGGAAGATTGATTGGATGGGTATAATTAGATGTTGGGTATAACACGGTGTTTAATGTTGGGCATTGGATTGTTGCTGTGGGTTTGAGGAAGACGCACATTACCTTGGGTCAATCAAATATGTCGGCTCATACATAAATTGTTGTGATGTTGTAACCGACCTAATACAAATCATATATTGATAACTTGGTCTAGCCCCTTCCACAATAGGGTCGGTTAAGATGTGTCGATGTCGGTTCTTCCAATACAGACACATCTATTTTGTAAAGTCCTTCCAATGATTTACACTCCATTGTGTATCCACCCTTAGTTGATGCCAGTCTCCCAAAGACGTCGGAGCGACTGGAATATCCTGATGTATCCCCAACTGCAGTTTCACCCAATCACTTTGGTGCATCTCCACTGTAGTGAACTGAATGATAGGTGTTTTAGATGTCCATACGGCAACACCATTGGCATTGGGCTGATGGTCAAGACCCTCGTACGACATCCAGACAAACTACATTAACAATATATTTAATGAGAAAAACAAGTACGTGGTTATTAAATAGATAAAGTAATGGGACATCGTTGGTAGATAAATTACATCGTCTGGCCCAATGTGTTCTATAGGGTTGCGATAGATGATTATGGAGTTCCTGGGGCATCTTTGGTAATTCATTCCCGGAACAGACCACCTAAAAAAAGAGACACAAATAAATTAGTTACTATGAAACATTGCACAAATAATTAAGTTACAAAGAAACATCGTTTGTATACTCGTATTAAAAATAAACTTACTTGTTAGCGTAGAGGAATGTGAATGGATTCTGGTTGATTGGAGCAAGTGTTGGCATTCTAGACCAACCCCACACTTGAAGGAGATAGGTGTAGCCATAAAAAGTACAAGAATTTTTTTTGTTTGCATTTTTACATAATGGACTATATAGATGGGCGAGGACAACTGAACCTCAACTGTATGTGCACACTTTATTAATGTTGTGCAACAACGGTAAATACATAATATTTACACTATTTCCAATGCTTTCTGGATATAAAAAATGACCAAATAATATCATAATTTAGCACCGAGTTTTAAGTATCTTCTCATACTCAGCGGATTCCTCATTTAACACGATACTATTGTAGCTTAGGTGTTTCGAAACATCGAGGGGCGCCTAATGAATCTTCGCAAAGTTGGTCATTAACACCAACTTTTCTGTCAGCGGCCTTACCATTGATGTGTAGACCAAGTAAGATGTAGACGTCTTGTAAAGTTAAAGTATATTCACCGAAAGAAAGGTGAAATGTGTGGATTTCTGGTCTCCAGCGTTCTAGCAACGCTAGAATAAATTTGGGATCCAGTGAGTACGATTTGATTTTTATCAAATCACCAAACCCACGTGCTTCTAGGTATCCTTCTATGAACGGGTCGTATGGTATGTAGTCATGCACACGACAACGAAACCTTGATACATTCTGCAAAAGAATATAAATATCATTAGTTTTAAAGGAAAATTCAACTTAGTAAAGAATGACAAAAAAAAGCAAAATACTTACAAACTCTGCGATATTCACAATTATTCCTCTGTGATCGTTGCCCATTATGAGTAGAGACATTGTGGGTTAAGTTTTATGACTGAAGTTTGTTGAGTGATGAGAAGATTCTATTTAACGTTTGAGGAGTAGAGTTTGTAATATGATGAGAGGAGTTTGTTCCTTGATGAACATATATTTATAATGGTTAAATGTGATGAGAGGAGTCACATGAAAATGCATGCTGAAACATGATGACAATAGTGCAAGAAAGTGTGCAAGTATAGTGTTGTCATGCATGCAGAGTGTTGTGTTAAAAGTGTAGGCCTGCTATGGTAATAGTGTAGGCATGTGAATACTACCACTATTAATGCATGCTGAAACATGATGACAATGGTGCAAGGAAGCGTGCAAGTGTAGTCTTGTCATGCATGTGAAGCCATTGCATGAGTGTAGTGTTGTCATGCATACAAAGTGTTGTGAAAATATAAGTTTTGCTAGAGTGTAGTGTTGTCAAGTATGTATAGTAAAGTGTGGTCTTAAAATTGAAGTCATTGCATGTTAAATATAATTTCTGCTAGGGTATTAATGCATGCTGAATTTTTATGACAATGGTGAAGGGAAGCGTGCAAGTGTAGTCTTGTCTTACAAGATTCTTGGTCATTGTTATGCATAGAATCTTACCGTCATTGATTGATAGAGTGTAGTCTTGTATTGCATATTTAATATAATTTTGGCTAGAGTGTAGTGTTGTCATGCATGCAGAGTATACTGTAGTCTTAAAGATATGATCACATATTATAGATTCTTGTGTTGAGTTTTTGTAAATAACTATCAAATATATGATCACATATTTATTTATTCATTTAATTTCATAACTTATTAACAAATAAAAATCTTTTTGTAATTTATGTTGTGTTAAGTTGTCTGAATAACATTTTTAGAAAACAAGATGACATGGACATTTATTAGTAAGAAAGTGTGTAAAACAATATCCTGCGAGACTAATAGTGTAGGCATGTGTACTACAATATCCTGCAAGACTAATAATGTATTTATGCAGAGTGTAGTCTTGTCATGCAGAGAATCTTGTAGGCATGCAGAGTTGTCGCGGTGAAAATCGGATGCCAAACTATGGATTAGTTTGAATCGTTAATTCAATTTGCAACCGAACTTTGATTTGTCCAAAGGAAGGGATAAAGATCGAAATTCCCACAATGCAATGCAAATTCAAGCTAGAGAGTTTTAGGTTCGGGGGTTGGTTAAACTTAGGGAAGGTGCTAGCATCCTAAGTTTCTGTAGTACTCTACAGGAACCTCTTGTTTTATATTTGTTTATTGCTATGGTTTATCTGCTTAATGGATTAGAGACCCTAGTGGTTTATTTCTAAGTATACTCGATAAGATATCGCATCTTATGCCTACATATCCTTACGGGAGTGGAATCAGAGTATCTGTAGTTCACCCTAAAGGGTTAGAGGAGCTCTTTGACTGTGGTCAAAGTTCCTACGGGTTTAGGGTAGTTGCTTTGATTGGGTTTAGGAGAAGAGATGAGTCTTCATGTTAAGGGAGATGTAACCACCACAAGTGTAAAGGGGGTTGTAGGAAAGTAGTCTTTGCATCGTCTTAAGAAAAGGGCTTAAGTACTCGGATTGTTTGACGAGTATGCCTTTATCACTCTTAAGGCAAAGTTCCTACATGTTTGATTGTATTATTGTGGGGGTGGAGATTATATCTCACTTAAGATGATTAACATCTATTCTCTATTGTGTTTGAAAAAGTTGTATAGTGTTGTTTGTTTGTCTAAGTTGTAGAGATAATGATCCTTCCTATGGGGTAGGATCTATCTTAAGCGATCAACTTGAATGGAATCAAGGATCATGGGGGAGTATGATGCAAATGATGTGCAACTACACACAACGTGGAATTATGTGTAGGTTTCCCCTTTGGACGGAATGTAATGCGAAAATACGATAATGTAAATTGCGGTAATATTAAATTGCTAAAGAATAAATTGCACGGAAATTAATCATACACAAACACATGAAAGCGCTGAAGTGTGTGAGAGTGAATGTGTCGTGGGGTGCACGGTTAAGTTGTATCTTACGCTGTTGATTGTTTTTAAACGAAGTTCACTTTAGTTTGAATTAGGAGAAAATGTTGCTTGATCTTAGATGAGATTTAAAATTAAAGTCTAATAAGACACTATGATGATTAATTTCTTAAGTAAAAAGAATTGCTCTAATGTGAGAAGTTGACTTTATAAAGAAAGAGTTGATTTTTTCTTATATTTAAAAGTTTTAATAAAATCTAAACTATATAAAAGTTTGATGAGTGAATTGATTTTAGGAAGTTATGATTATTTTATAAGGAGATTAATTTTAAATTAAAATTCTAAAATTTAAATAAAATGCTACGGTGATCTAGTCTATTATTCTAAAACTTAGGTTAAGAAGATTATTTAAATAATACTAATTTGTTGATTATAAAATAATGTAAAAGAGTTGTTTTGTTCCTAATTTTTTTTTAATATCTAATTAAATAAAACAACAATTATAAAAGATAATTAATAAAATGTTATTATTTTTTTTTTAAGATTAATTAATTTAGGTGAATAAAAAGATTTCTGAAAGATCGATTTGTATTAGTTAAAATAAAATAGTGGAATAAATAAATTATTAGGTAAGATAAAATGGTTAAGCCAAGAAATTATAATTAAACTAAATAAAATTGATAATTAAGAGTTATTAGTTTTTTATTTTTTAAGAAAAGTTATAATAGGGGTTATTAGTTATTAAGGTTAATTAATTAACAGATTAAGGATTAATTGGTAAATTAAGAGGTAATTAGAGAGACGTGGGATCAGGTGTGCGTGAGGTTATGGGGGTTTACGGTATGTTGCGCTGTGTGATGTGCGATAGGATCTGTTGGGGATCGTGTGTGTGTAATATGTGGGTGCATCATAATTAGTGTGCACGGGCATACATAGGATTACACAATAAAAAAAACAAAAATTAAGAAAACGGAAAAGCCCTAACACCCAAATTCTTCTCTCTTCCGATCGCGGTTGCTCCCTCTCTCACTCGCAAATCCCTTTCTTTCCTCCTTTGATTCTTCTTTCTGTTCGTTTCCTTCTTCTTTTCTCCCTTTAATCTTCGCGATTTTACCCTGATTCTTCTCTCAATTTTTTTCCGATTCTGTTCTTCTTCCTTGGCTTCTGATTTCCTACGAAACAACAATTGCCAATGTTAGTTAACAACTCACGGTTTAAACGGTTTTGCAGATGGTTCTGATGGCGGATGGAAATGGAGGTCGGAGAAACGGTGCCGTTGAAGTCAAAGGCTCGGTTCGAGGTCGCGTATGAGGACGGGAAGATGGTGGTTAGCGGCAATGGCGATTTGTGGGAGGTTAAGAAAGATGAGTTCCTCACTGTTTCACAAATTTCATTTGGGGTTTCATGATTTAGGGTTTTTTGAAGGTTAGGATTTTCGTTTGCGTTTGGTACATGTTGTTGCGAAAATCTCCTCCCTTTTTGGGCTCTGAAACTCTCTTTCTTATAGCATTTTCAAGCAAGGGATGATTAAGAGTGGTAAATGCTGTTGGTTCCAAATTTGGGAAGGGAGTGATGTTGTCCGATTTGGAGTTCCCTGGTTTAAACGAACTTGCCATTTTCGGATTTGAATGATAAATATTTGAAGATATTCCTCTTTTTCATATGATTATGCCAGATTGTGTGGAGACTCATCTTGATTTCTTTCTGAATTTGTCATCTTCGAAATTGTGCTGACATGTCATAATATGTCGTTCCAGAATGAAGATGGCTTGGATTTGAAGGATTTCTTTATGTGGTTATCTTCTTTCCTTTCTAGATTTGGTATGTTGCGTAATGTTCTGGTTCTGCGTGACTTACGAACTTCATTTCAAGCTTTTGTTTTGTCTATGAAAAAAAAACTGACAGTTTCTCTTGAACAGGGGGATGAGTTCTTCTTGGCATTGAGCATAAAATTCCCAAGGGTATATCTTCAAGTCTGGAGAAAAAACTATCCGAAGTTGACCATCACGAACAACACGAAGTTGCTCGAAAACACTTTCTCGTATTGCTTTTGCATAGTCTAGAACAAACTGGCCATAGGAATTATGGTATTCACGGGGCATGCCAACATAAAGTGGCTCTTCCGGAGTGCCACTTTCATACTTTATCTTGAAAAGCTTGGGAAGGACTTCAACAGTTGCTTCAAACCCACGGTTAGGTTTGCGATTACATATTTCGCAGGGCATACATCTTGAGGGAAAACTCCAGTTGTTTGTCTGCTGCTTCCATACATAGAGACACACCACTTCTTCTTAGCATTAGGAAAAAATACTCAGCAACAAACTTCCTTCAAAACTCAATGTTTATCCTCTGGTCTATGTTTATCCTCTGGTCTGCTGTTGAGATTGTTGTGGTAATTGAGACCATTGTTGAGGCATTGACTTTAAAAGTTGTGGTATGTTGGATATGTTACTATCTTGTAATTGAGGCTGAGAAGGACACCGAACTAGAGCATTAGGTTGCATTTGTGGATGAATTTGAGGATGAGGTTATTTATATTTTGTTGTTGTTGTTGCAGGTCCGATGTGATACTGCACGACGGGGCAGGGGGTGTGGTGTGGAAGGTTGTGTGATTTATTCTGAGTTTCGGTTCAACTTTGACTTCAATGTAGCTTCTCCATTTCTCAACCGGGTGTTGTTATACTGGTATAATTGCGTCTGTTTGTGTAGGACCGATTTGGTATTAATCATTTGAAGATTACAATGTTTATCGGTTTTCAAATCATGAGCGGCAACAGCATTTCGAAGGAGAGCAACGAGAGGAGCAGCAGCGTCTTCACGAGACTTGAGTCGAGCGACAACGTCGGGCCTGCGTTCAACCATATTTTGAGGTATATCTTCAATTTGATGGAGTGTTTTGTGAACGTCCATGGCGTAATCCATCATGTTTGTTATCTGAGTTCCCATTTTTTATGCTAACAGCTGGTTTAGGCCCAAAGTCACAAGTTGTAGCTATCACATGAAGAAGGTAATGAACTGGTAACGACCCACTTGCGTCTCGTACTTTTCCTGAATTTGGATGCTTTAATAGAACACGATTGGTTAGAGATATGCTGGTTTATCCATAACATTATCCGAGGGGTTTTTAGAGTTGACATGATGGTCTTATTGCTTGTTCTGATTTGTGTTGACAGGTTAACCGCATCATCACTGCAGGGTTCGCCAGAAACCGTGGTTAATTGCTTTTGGTGGTGATTGGCATGATGAAGTGAATTGGTCATGAAGCCGTTCTCTGCGTTCAACATAAGCACTCGGTTACTCCATCTAGAGGTACTATGTTCATTGAGCACTTCAGCATAAGCCGTTCTCTCCGAACTTAATGTCACAGATTCCACAACGTATCAGCGGGGTTGAGTACTTTTTATTATCATAGTCTTTGGGGCTTGTTGTGGGAATCTGCTTGGAGCAGGCACTTTGAAGATTGATCCTCCTCCTGTAGCAGCATAGTTATGTGACCATGATAGCAAGAAGTCTATCCCATACATGAATTGGCTGTGATGTCTGCTACTTGCTTTCTTCTGTTAATTGTGTATGTTGGCTTGGTTTGCAGGCTGTCGACAGTGGCTCCACCGGCGCAGTAACTACAAATACTAAATTCTGCAGGAGTTTTTCGGCTGTTGGCTGCCAATTCGACATCAGTTTCATGCTTAACGAGGCTGGCCTCAACGATATTGTGGCCTTCATCTCTTATAGAGTAAGCCCCCCAAACTTACTCACTCAAGGAAATTCTGAACTAATGTTGTATTAAAGTATTATCAATGAAGTCCTATTGGTACTCCTTTCATCATATCAGGAACAAAGCTTGATGTGATTCCTCCGGTTATTTTTTGTAGGTTCTGAAGAAGAGAGGTGTACAATTGCCTGGGATCAACCAGTTTATAAAGTAGAAGTAGGACCCCCAAACTAAAACGAGGAGAAAGCCCTTTGCCGCCTTTTCGCGTGAGAATATCCTGTCAATATCCTGTATCTTCTTCAACTCCTCACAACAATGGCGACACTTAGAGGTTATAGGAAGACAAAGTCAAACGTGAAGGAATCAAGTCCAAACGGCAACGATTCAAGAGTACCGGCGCCTTTACTAATAGGTTTATGCTCTCGAAAACTTGATGCTTCAAGAGTTTTGCTAACAGATAAAGCCGAGCTCGCGATATGTCGACCGACTCCTGTAATGGCAGCTTTGTGTATCTGCAGAATTCTGCTCTTGCTTCCTCTTGTACCCTGTCATTTGCTTTGGTTTTGTAGAGAATTTAATGAACCAGGATGGTTCTATCTTATGACACTCTTTGTAATGAATACCGTAGTACTAAATGTTGCATGTTTAACACTGTAATGCTCCTTATTCAACATTATAGCGTCCCGTGTAATGCTCCTTTTATACTTCAAATAACACCTCGTGTGGAATGTGAGTCACAGGTTTCAAGCATATACGCATAAATAAATAAACAAACAACAGTGACCGCCCTCTACCAAATGAATAGCGGTTTTATAAATGGAGAATGTTATTGTTCTAACATGGTTTCTTTGGGGAGTTAATTGTTTGATAACGATCATGAGTACGGCGCATGAGCGAGTATGAACAAGTTTTCTTGGACAGATTACTATTGTGTCAAACAACTTTTTGAAATCATAACCTTATACGAAATCATCCCAATTGGATGAGAGCTTTGCATTAGCTGTAACAACACCCGAACTCCATTTCCAACAAGCGAAGCTCTCTGAAAAGTTCATTGAACTAGTAGAGCATGAACTGAGATTTCCTTTATCCAGTTATTTTATTTTCTATAACTCCATAGTCTCAATCTTTGGATCAGAAACACGCTTGCAAAAAGGTCACGAGTTTGGAAACACCCTCTAGTTTAATAGAAGAATCTGAAACGGGTAATCATGCTGTAACCAAAAAATATGCAAAACCGAGATCTAGTACACTAAAGCTTAATAAATCTCGCATTTGAGATGAATGTATCTCGATCTTTAAGTAAAAAAAAAGGAGCTATTTATCATCTTTAAATTCCTTGAACTTCTAGTAGCGGACCTAACCTCACAAAGCAAAATAAACAAAACGGTTAAGATAGTTAGTAATGTAGATGGATGCAACAAACAAAATGATTAGATTATGTAGTTCGTGTCGGCAACCAGGACACAATCGTACAAAATGTTCCAATGTAGGATCAAGCACAGGATCATAGTTTCTGATGTAACAGTGTCCCTTTAAATCAACAACAAATTTCATTCCATTGATAGCATACCTAAGCGATTACAACTAATAGCAACATAAATTAAACAAACATAACTTAATATCAAAACAACAATCCGAAAATAACAACAACATAACCTAATATCAAAATAACAATCCGAAAATAACAACAACAAACCCACATAAAACAACTCAATGCATCAACTTGTTTAAGATATTACAACCATCAAGGTAATCTTCTTCTTTGGTGTTAACATCATTATAAGGACACCCAACATCATTTTCCACTTTTCTCTAATCACGAGTAACTCTGTTTCTCCCCGACTCCTCAACTAACCTCTCAATTTTCCTAATCTTTTCACCTACAACAATATCTCCTTCTAGCCAGCATTTCAATTTCCTATGTAAATATTCCAAAGTCTGCGTGTTCCACAGTAGCACCTTCATCGAAGGCTTTGTTGCTGAAAAATAAACTAAGACATTTCTTTTCATTAGAGGAAATATTGGAAGTGGTTCCTCTGATGATGATGAAGAGACGATGAACGTTGATTTAAAAATGCAAACATTCTAGAATGATTTGAAAATCATGAAGAGTTGAGTCTATTGGTGAAAATTATTGTGAAAAAAAGATGAATGTGCAATCTTATTTATAGAAAAATGAAATAAGATTAAGTGTATCACCATATGGTGTGACGCATTGATTTAGGAGTTTAAGTGGTGGCACCATATGAGATGACGACTCACCTTAAGTCCACACACATCAATCATTTTATATGGCGCCTTAATACTTGTTTATAGCCACTTTGAAATTTTTTTTTGAATTCTTTGTTATAGTGGTATTTTAAAAAAAAACTATAGGTATTTTAAAAAAAAATTCTAAAAGCGAGACAATAAAATCATGTTTTAGAGAAAACAAAGGACAAAAGTGCTTTTAGACAATGTACTCGTCCTTATAAATTATAGTTGAACTAGTTGTGGATATGGAAATAGTGGTAGCTGTGGCTCCAGAATAGCCACGAAACGAAACCATACAAGAACAATCTTAATCTTAATGGAATCCATTACAACACTGTGCATAGCAAAGTAGTAGCTGTTTTTACGTTGTACAAAACTGTGCATATCAAATAATCAATAATGGAAATCAGTGGATTCACCGCTCTGACTTGGTCTCATAGCGTTTGTCCTTCTCTTCACCTTCCTCAACCCCTCTTTGTAAGCTCCAATTCTTCAACAATTTTCCCTTTTTCCTTTTTCATTTTCATTTTATTGCTGCTATGTTGCATTGCATCGCTCACTTGTATTGTAGCCACATTCAATTAAGGCTTGGTTGTTGTTGTTGTTTTTGTTGTAGACCAGAGAGGCTAGGAGGCTTAGGGTTTGGTGCGGCACTGGTCAAACCTCCAAGGTATGTTCTATAATTTAGCTTCCAAAATATTAAATTTAGCTTCCACGTGAGATACGTTATAGCTTAGTATGATATCTAACAAACATTACATTAGTCATTTGCATTGTACTTTAAGAATATCATTTAATTGTTAAGTTTTATCTTTGGTTTTTTTGTAATGGGCGGTTTTAGTTCCTTCAAGATCATCACCGGCTAATGTGGTTTTGCAGGGAAATCAAATGATCATATCTGTAACTGGAGCAACAGGTTTTATAGGTAGAAGGTTGGTGCAAAAGCTGCAAGCAGGTTAAATTGGCTCTTTTATATTTGTTTCAGGATAGTAACCTGTTTTTTTTAGTATGTTGATATATAATGTTGCAAAATATATTCAATGTTATAGATTTCATGGCTGTTGAGTGAAATGATTAAGCTAATTTCTGCTCTTAACTAACAATCTTTGCAGAAAATCACAGCGTTCATGTCCTCACTCGCTCTAAATCTAAAGCAGAACTAATTTTTCCGGGTAAGAAGGTAATAAATCAGTGTAGAAATTTGCATTTGCAATAATCCTTGCATTTTGCTAAAGCGTGTACTCATATAAACTCGTTTACCATATTTGTTGTCGGGTTTAACTCATATATGATTCCTATTCTTCGAAGCATACTCAAAGTCAAATATAAACCGGTTAACTCTTCTCTGGTATCTTCAGTAAAAGACTTTCCAGGAGTTAAGATTGCCGAGGAGCCAGAATGGAAAGATTGCATTCAGGGTTCAACAGGTGTTGTGAATTTGGCAGGATTGCCGATAAGTACCAGATGGTCTTCTGAGGTTATTTCCATGTTTCTATTACTCCCATTATTTAAATGATATATACTAGCACTTTTAGGTGGTGGTTATGTTTTACTTTTACCCTGACACTGATAAGATGAACATGATTCATTTAATACTTCAGATTAAGAAAGAAATCAAGCAGAGCAGGGTAAGAGTGACTTCAAAAGTAAGTATAAATTCCCACTAAGGAAAAATTATTCAAAAATTTGTTATGATAACACACATGAACCGTTGGCTATTCTCTTGCTTACCTATTCATTTCATAGCTTAGGTTGTAGAATTGATTAAAAGTGCACCAGATGATATTCGGCCCAAAGTTTTGGTTAGTGCAACAGCTGTTGGTTATTATGGTATGTTTATATGCCAAAACTTGTTTTCTAATGGTTGATTATTTTTTTATTGTTAATTAAAATGATCATGGTTGTTAAATGATTTGGTTTACAAATTTGTTACTTTTCGGTGCATGTTTTATAATCCACTTGACTATGCTTGATTTTGCGAACCAAGTTTTTCATTTTCTTTTACTTCATTATTTGTAGGCACCAGTGAGACGCAAGTATTTGATGAACAAAGTCCATCAGGAAAGGATTACCTGGCTGAGGTAAAAAGAAATTGTTGTTGTTAATATAGGAAAAAGTATTAGATCTTAAATCTCCTAAGAAAATAGAAAAACCAAGTGTATTCTGTCTTGTTTAATGTTTTTGTAAAATGTTGGTGCTGAATCTCTTAACAAATGGACTAACAGGCAATATGGTAATTAATTCATGTGTCTGTTTTGTTTTGTCATTCTAATTATTTTCTGATAATTGTCTCATTAAGTTAGCTTAGTTGATAGCTCTGTAGGGACATCTAATTGTAGGGGTGCGGGTTTGAACCGACGACATCCTATACATTCATCTTTAAGGGATGAAATTCCAGCCATTAGGCTATTATACCCAAAAAATTGTGATAATCTCCAATATTTTGAAAAAGACGTGATCATATTTACAATAATTTTTGCGAGGACATAATCATTTAACAGAGATTTTCAATCAGAATCGGGTTAAGATTGATAGGAAGGTACTATATATCATATTGGTCAATATGAGTACATTCCTCTCTCTTAACATTTTGCCATGTTTAATTGTAGCTTCTTGATTTCACCCAACAAACCGACCAATCTTTTCAGGTTTGCAGAGAATGGGAATCAACGGCTCTAAAGGTTAATGGAGATGTTAGAGTGGCTCTAATTCGCATAGGTGTTGTTCTTGGTAAAGATGGTGGAGCTCTAGGTATCCAGTTCTAACCACTTATCCATTTAGCCTCTATGGTGTGTTTTAAATAATAGACAGTAAATAGTAATATTAGTAATTACTTTTATCTCTCTACTTATAAACATATAAACATATGTTCAGGACTTATCTCTTTATGTAATATGAAACTAAACACGCACATCTCCTCACTCCCAAGACTAGACATCTCGTACGTGACCCAAGTGGTCCGATGGTTTAAACCTTATAGCATGTGACCCAACGGATCTTAGATTATTTCTGGTACCATCTAGTAAAGTGTTTCTAATATTTTTCTATATTATGTCCTAATACTAAAGCTAATATATTTAAATAGAGCAAATTCTAAAAGCCTAATGAGCTTGCTTATCGGGTCACATGCTATAATATAAAAATAAGTACAAAGATTACTATTTAAAGTCTATTATTTCCAACAGTATGTTATAATATAAACAAACTTATTAACGATCTAAAATTTATGAAGTTCATCATATTGTCTAAGTTTAACTGATAATTACATCTTTGAGCTTTTGCAGCTAAAATGATACCTCTCTTCATGATGTTTGCTGGTGGACCTATAGGTTCTGGAAACCAGTGGTAAGCTGATGCTGTTAAGATACATGGTTATTTCTAACAAACTCAATTTAGTATTATCACGGTGCCAATGTGTTGTGATTTGCGCTTTGTTTGGTTTTTAATTTTGTAGAAGTCACATTAGTTTTTTTTTCCCTACATACAGGTTCTCCTGGATTCATCTAGATGACATTGTCAATTTAATATATGAAGCTCTATCAAATCCATCTTACAAAGGTAAACAACACTAATAATCACGGAAACCATTTTCTCTGTATTACATAAACCTCTGGTGGCGATTAAACTGTCAGCTTTTCCCTGAATCATGTTTATGAATATCTGTAACAGGAGTTATCAATGGAACTGCACCAAATCCTGTGAGATTCTCAGAGTTGTGTGAACAGTTGGGACATGTCTTGGGCCGCCCCTCGTGGCTTCCAGTGCCTGACTTTGCACTCAAGGCTGTTCTTGGAGAAGGTGCTTTAGTGGTAAGTAATCATCTTCTCAATCCGTATATATCTTCTAGTATAAACTCCATGAAATACATACACTGTTATTGTCGCTGTAGGTTTTAGAAGGGCAAAGAGTGGTTCCTACTCAAGCGAAGAAGTTGGGTTTCTCATTCAAATATTCATACGTGAAGGATGCCCTTAAAGAAATTATTTCTTGAAGCATTATTATCATAGCAACTGTCTTATTCTTTATTCTTTGGATTCATGCATTAACCTTCCCATCATATCACCTTAATTTTATTAGTTTATCTCAGTTTATATATACAACTCATCATCCTTGCTTTCATCAAGTTATCCAACCAACAAAATAGAAGCGCCATTAAATTCTGATCACTACTCTGTTCTGGTTACCCAACCAATAAGTCTTCCATTTTTAAATTCTAGAAACGGGTACAGCATTTCCTCTTTATCGATAATAAAATTCTACTTCCACTCACTAATTAGTTAACCATAAATTAAATAACTTCAAATGTTTTATTTCCAACCCTCCCGTACTTTTAAGAATACATATCTCAACTTTAAGTATTAGAGATCGAACTCAGACTCGGGTGATAATGCTCAATCTTGTAATACCGATTTTTGCAAAGTTGAGTTAGAATTTACATACGGCTCCCAACTTACTCAGCTAACATAGGAATTTGATCTATATTGCCTCCAACATTTTTTCTCAGGGATAAAAGGAATAACATTTATGACCTCATGTAATTTTGAATTGTAATGGGATTCATTAACAAATATCAAATCATCATCCTTCACCACCTCCCAACACGACGAGATTTCTTTTCGGGGCACCCCACATCTGTACTCGACATTACCACCTTTTACTCAATTTGCTATTTAAATAAGTAAAGTAAAATAATTAAATTTCGCGTTAAATATGTTTGTGATTTTCTTAAATATCTTAAATTTTATTTTTAGTTCTTTAAAATATTTTTTTTTCAAAGAATGACTTTTCTAAATTTTCTTATCCACATTTTTTATCTCTCCTATAATTAACAACGATTGTTACAATTTTATGATTGAATTAGTGAGAATTTATTACTTATCAACTAATTTAGAGACATTTTTAGTATTAAGGATTAAAAATTTTTAGAAGGACTATTCTTTAAAGAAGAAAATATTTTGAGAAACTAAAAATAAAATTTAAAATTTTTAGGAGGATCACAAATATATTTAACCTTTTAAATTTTTAATTTAGTTTTGAATTTTTTATATCATAAGAGGACCACAACTATATTTTTATCAATTAAATAAAAAACACAAAATTGAGACTATCGATATCTTTGATGAATCTTTCAAAATTTTGGTATGTGATATGAAAGTGTGTCGTATTTTTTATAAATCTGGTAGTTTTTTTTTCTTTTTAAAATCCTATCTGCCTTAATTGCGATTCTTTATCCAAAACTCTAGTCGCCTTAATTGCGATCTATTTGTTGTCGCCTTCATTGCCATCACCTTTAACGAACCTTAGGTATTATTCACACATGTTCACTGTTCATACATCTACACCCATTTCTGTCCATTTTTAATCTAATCACTGTTAGCTTTCAAATTTGACTCATAGTTTTAATTAATGGAAATAATAAAGAGAGATACATGTAGTTGTGAGAGGTTTCGACAAAGTTGTGAAACTTGCTCGTTTTGATCGAAGCTACCTTTTTTGCGTAAGGAGGATATGATGAATAAGATTTAAAGAAAAATATTCTAAAGTCTTAGAAGTTGGTTCGACAAAAGATTGTGATTTTGTTTTGACATGTGATTTGAATTTAAATAAAGGAGGAAACTTTTGTTCTTATCCAGATTTTTGAAAGAAACACGTGGAGTTTTTTTCAAGGAAAGGAAACGTATCGAGCGTCATTTGTCATATGTTTGTAGGAAGACTGTTAGGATCGGTTATTTTTTATCATTATAAATAGAAGGTCCTAGCGTTAGGATCGGGGGGGGGGGGGGGGGTGTTCACAGTTGTACAAATTTTTTAAAATTACTCAAAGTATCCGTGTGCAGTGAAAAGAGTGTGTCGAGAAAATGTACGTTAGACAAACACTATACTTTTCACATTTTAATGCAAATTTCATCGTTTTACCACAAAGTTTATCTTTTTACTGCTCAAGTTATTTTTCAATGCATTTAATTGCTTTTGGTTAAGTTTCTGAAGTTTACTTCCTTTAAATTTCGAAGTTGATAATTGTTAGATCATGAGTATTGTCAAAACATTCACCATTTTCCAAACTTTAATTTAATATTTACTAGTACATGTCTTAAGATTTGTATGGTCGATCCTGTATGTAACCCAATTCTTTTTCGATTTGGAAAGACCAACGATTGTTTACTAATTTTCATAGTAAACAAATTGGCACGCCCAGTGGGACTGTGCTAGTAGTGTTCTTTTTGCAATTTTGTTTTGTTGTTTTTTTTCTCTTTGAAGACTTCGTTGTATGTTATTAAGAAGTGACAAAGTAGCCACCAGTAACGAGGATAGACCAAAGACAAGATATACTAGGAGAATGGCGAATTCAAATCAACCAAATGTTTCGATTCCTCAAAGTTCATCAAGTAATAATCGAAAACCGCCCCAAGTGTCGCTACTGCGAAAATCGGCGCCGGCTAAACAGAAGAGTCGCCACCGTGCGTTACTTATCCCAACAGAGGGAAAGGAAACGCTCGAAGTAAACCTCACGCAAAGACGGGAAAGGAATGGTCATCGCAACCAAATCCTGGATTCGGGAGTCGGTTACGCAAGGGGAAGGTATTAGCACCCCTCACGTCCGTCGTACTCGACGGGATCCACGCTTGTTTTCTAGTACGGATTGTTATTCTATCTACTCTAAAGGTTTGGGGTTAAAAGAAAATAAATGACTCGGCAAAGTATCTCACTTTATGCCTACGTATTCCCGTCTAGAACGAGAAATCAGAGTCAACGTAGTTCGCCTACCTACGGGAAAGGAGGGGAAGGTTGCTCGCTAGGATATCGCATCCTATGCCTACGTACTTTCATACAGCATGAAAGATCAGAGCAAACGTAGTTCGGGCTACGGAAGACACAAGCTTGTCTGAATGTTTTTTTATCTCCTTATGAAAGGGTTTTTCCTGATTAAGAGTCCAAGCGGACAAAAATGACACTTTGATGTTTGTTATCAGTCTTTTACGCAAGAATTGTCTTTTATGATGTTTGCAATCTCTGACGCACTAGAGACTATGATTTGAGGGTGACTACGTCGTATGTCACCCTAAGGGTAACACACTAAGCAATCAGGTTACTGAAGAGTGACCCTCCAGCAACCTTTCTCAAATAGCTTAAGGCTCGTAGCGTACGACATCGACTATCCTTATTACTGTGTTTTGAATTGTTCTGAGATAGAAGAGAAAGAAGTCTAAAAAATCCTAGGGTTTGAAAGGGAATCCAAAACTACCCTGATGTTATCATGCATGGATTACAACCTAATGTCTGTCATAATTCCCTCCTGCACAGAGGAAATCAGAGATCCTAGGGGATAAACGGAAAAGAAACAGCAGATATACAGTAAACAGTAAATATGCATGAGATGCAGTAAAGCAATAGGCAAGGTGAAACAGCTTCACCTCAAGCCTAAGGGAAAATCAACAGTCAATACAACAAAGAAAATCACATCCAACACCAGCTCTGACAGCACACCAACTCATACAGCAGGCATCTCAGACAACACCAGCTTTTGACAGCTATAGCAAAAGGTTGACAATAACAACTTTAGGCAAGATCCTATCTTCCTCTCCCAATGATATTCAAGCTTCAAATAAGCTCTTATCTCCAATGATCTTCAGCTTTAGCAAGCACTGAATCCAATAAGCAGACAACTTCAATCAGTAGCACAACCCTAACCTTCAACAGATACCCAGCTTTGACAGGCACAAGCTTCATCTTCACCAATCTTCAATGAACTTCTTACTTTCAATAAGCTTCCATCTTCAAGGCAAACACTCACAGGAGAGAATCAACTGATAGAGGAAGTTGGGAGGTTAAGATGCTTAATGATAACCCAGGGAAATCACTAAGATCTTAACACAACAAGGGATAAGTATCCTCAAGGTTCTACCCAATCAAAGCATGCTCTACATCCCTCCTAAGGAGAGATGGAACTCTTTTAGGGGAAATTGTGTCATAGGATGGAATAGAGGCACAAGAAACTCTCTATGTTTGACAAAAGAAGTCAGTCTACTTCTAGAGCTCTCCCTACATCTCCTATCTCCTAAGCCTTCATCCAGCAATCTTCAAGCACAAGCAACTCAATATCCAAGCATCATCATTTGTCTACAATCATTCTAAAAGTCTTCATATAATCCTCAAGCCAAGCACAAGCCCCAACATCCAAAGAAATGACCCAAAACCCAACAAACCAAGTAACTTCCCAAGAGGGAAACACATCCACAACAACCAACTTGCAAAATATCAAATCAAATGGAAATATTCATCATAAAATCCTAGATTAATTCCTAAGGGACCCTAGCTATGTACCCTATACCCCCCATAAACCCCAAGGCCTAAATCAAACTAAAAAAACCCAAGAACTATGTGTTGAATGCACCTATGTCAAGTTGAAACCCTAATTCTAGCACCCTAAAGTTTGATGTTCAAAACCAACTAAAATTAAATCACAAAAATGTGATAAAATTCCAAGGGGAACCTAATATTATACTCTAATCTTAGAAAAAAGAACCACATCAAAATGTAAAGTAAAATGGCTAAACAAAATTCAGCAAAATGGATATACAAAATAAAATGCAATAAAAGCAATTAAATGTAAAAATTAACCAAAAATAGAAAAAAGACTAAAATGCTAATTTTATTTTTCTATAATTTTCTTGAGACAATTATGAGAATGGATAAAAAACTCTCATGCAAAAAGACCTATATTTGAATTTATTATGAATTTTTAAAGAATTAAAAGAAATATGTGAAAATAAAGAAAATATGATGAAAAATGGAAAACATGTGTGCTGAATAGCAATAAAAATCAAAGCATTCACCAACTGGGCCCAAAAGGGGGTGGGGGTAGCAATGCGCGCTAGGCCCAGTATTAATCAGAAAATTAAGTGGAAATTATAAAGAAAAATGGAAAAAACCACGGTGCAAGAAGTAATGAAATTTAGTGTACTATCACATGGGCCTCTGACTAGGGGTGTGGATAACAATTATCACTTAAGCCCAATCACGTTTTAAATGAAACGGTGCGTTCCATCTCAAACTCATCCTTCACAAATTGAGAACCACTCACAGTCGTTGGATTTCATTTTGGTCAAAAGTCTTGTGTGGATCCAAGGGTGTCTGACTCGTCTTCTTCCTTTGAACTCTCATGGAGGGAAAAGCCATGGATGAACAGAGTTTAAACTTCATCTTCCTCCCAATCGTATCTCATCAAATCTCCATCAAATGCAAAAATTCAAAACCCTAACATGCTCCAATTTTCACCAGGAATTCATCTATGGTAACCAAACACCTTGAAACTAATCCTAGCTCCAAACACGATTCAAACTTCAGAAATTGGTCCATGATCAAAACTCACCAATCTTGAAATTGAGTGGCTCAATCTCTTCCCCACTTTACACTGAACATTTCTATCCATCAAATCATGATTATAACACCAAGAACAACAAGATACACGCATGAACAAAAATTGCATCACTACACTAATTGTCTCTAAATCAACCCTAAAGCTACCAAAAAGCTCCACATGATCATTTACAATGAATCTAACTAATCAAAACCAATTGAAACGACCTAAATCATGCTGTGGATTAAAAAGTACCTTTCTGCGAAATCTTGATGCACAGAGGTATGAAACCTTCAAATTAAGCTTTGAGAACTTCAATACACTTTCAATGAGTCACTATCTTGCTTCTGTATGCAAAAGAAATAGTTGAAATAGCTTGGATTATGGAAACCGATCTTGAGTTGCAGATGAGAATTTTCAATGGCAAGAACACGATTCCTCCACCAATTTGCTTGGAACTTGATCTAGAAACACTCACTAGCACAAATGGAAGCAAATGGGATCAAGAAATTAGATGGAAAGGGATGAAATGCTTGTAACCGAATCTGAGTTGCAACAGAAAAATCTCAATCTCAATCTCTCTTCTCTCCTTCCATTCTCACCAAAACTTGCTTGGGATCACTTCATATGCATATATAGAGTGTGAATGAAGACTCTAGAAAGTTCTAGGTTGATCCAATGAGAAATTCACCATCTCATATCATGAGATCTCATGTCATGCTATGCATTCACACCAACTCATGTTTTGGCTTGTAATTGCACTTGTTCTGAGTTGAGAATCTCTCCAAATGAGATATTGGAGGTGTATGAATGGAAAGGAGCCTTACATTTGCCTTGCCAAGTGGTTTTGCAATGGTGCCTTATGATTCAAGTAAGCCATTTACAAAGAAAGTCCTAAAAATAATCCTCAATTAAAAATTGTGGCAATGTCAATGTTCTCAAAATGATTTTTACAATCAAATTGGTATGTCATATGCCTTGGTTTGGTTGTGTAGGTCAAAAACTCCAATTTCCAACTTTGATTCATTTAAAATATACCTTCATTTTAGGCCATTTTTATGATTTTGTGAAGAAAGCCATTCCAAGTTCTCATGACCTCTTATCTAGCCTAAAAACATAATTTTGAACACATCTCATGTTGAACATTTTTTCATTTGAAGAGTGGAAGATGGAGATTTGGACCTACGTTGAAAAATGACCTGTAATTCAACTTTCCCAAAATATCCCTGGGTTGCCAAGACCACAACTTGAGTTCCACAAATCATCTTGAGGACTTCTAGTACTCAAATTAAAGCTAACATCAAGATCTACCACTCTTATGTTGGCCAAGAATCCATTTGAAAACTCCTTGATGGGCAAACGTTGCTTGGAAGTCAAGTGACTTTCACAGATAAATTTCAGTGTCCTCTGATGACCCATAACTTGCAAGAACCATAACTTGAGTTCTACAAATCTTATTGAAGACTTCTAGTAATCAAATTAAAGCTATTGAGAAGACCTACAAGTTTTATGTTGACCAAGAATTCATTTGAAGCTTTCATTTTGACTTATCTGGCTTGGAAGTTGGGCCTAAATTAGGGGATTTTACACTGAAACCCTAATTTAGCAACTCCTCTTCTTCTTGATTTCTCTGTGATTTCTCCTTGGCACAACACCACACATGTATACACATATCAATTCATGAATCCCACACCTTTCAATTAAGCCTTGATGCTATTCAATCACTCAGTTGACCTAGGGTTGACCTAGGGTTGACCCAGATGAAACCCTAGTTGTCTGTACTTCAACTCTGCCTCTTGTACTTGTATCAATGACTTGTATCATCTTCAAAATGACCCTCTAGGTCTTCCATGATCTTTGTATACATTCCATACTCTCAATCATAGCTCATACTCCCATTGGTGATCTTCCACACCCCCAGATTAGGAGAGAAATCCACTGGTTGACCTTCAAGCTTCTCAAAGCTTCAACTCATTTCTTGATTACTTGGATGGTCTTGAACTTAAATAAAACCCCATGATGGCCTCTTTCTGATAAGAAAGGCACTTGATCCCCTGTTAGATGACTTGTTATGCTATGTTATGCAAATGATTAGACTATGTACATGACTTATTATGCAAATGCCAATGCAATTGAAACATAACCCAGGTGAAATAGGTTGAGCAAATTTTAGGGTGCAACAGCTGCCCCTATTCAAACGGCTTGGACCCGACTGGGTGAAGAGCGAACGGCCTTCAAACATTCGAGGTACGAGACGGTTGAATACCAAGAACCCGGAAATTTGCCAACCGTAGAGATAAACTGCACCACTGCTTGGGGGAACACCATTCATCAATTGGACTTGATTGTTACTGTAACAACTGATCAACCACACGATACAGATCTGATTAACTGCCTGTGCAGCACCAAACTTGTCAATATAGGAATAACCTGGACGACATCACTAGGGAAGTACTTCTGTCAACAAAATATGACTCTGCCAACGATACAGGGAAAAGAGCTCCTCCACCACTACGGGAAATACTCCGGGAAAATAACACCGTCATCGCTATGGGAAATAACACCGCCATCACTACGGGTAATACTCCGCCATCACTACGGGAAATAACACCGCCATCACTACGGGTAATAACACCGCCATCACTACGGGTAATACTCCGCCATCACTACGGGAAATAACACCGCCATCGCTACGGGTAATACTCTCTGTCACCACTACAGGAAAATAACACCGCCATCGCTACGGGTAATAACTCTCTGTCACCACTACAGGAAAATAACACCGCCATCGCTACGGGTAATAACTCTCTGTCACCACTACAGGAAAATAACACCGCCATCGCTACGGGTAATACTCTGCCATCACTGCAGGGAAATAACACCACCATCGCTACGGGTAAACAACACCGCCATCGCTACGGGTAATACTCCGCCATCACTACGGGAAATAACACCGCCATCGCTACGGGTAATACTCTCTGTCACCACTACAGGAAAATAACACCGCCATCGCTACGGGTAATAACTCTCTGTCACCACTACAGGAAAATAACACCACCATCGCTACGGGTAATAACTCTCTGTCACCACTACAGGAAAATAACACCGCCATTGCTACGGGTAATACTCTGCCATCACTGCAGGGAAATAACACCGCCATCGCTACGGGTAAACAACACCGCCATCGCTACGGGTAATACTCTGCCATTACTACAGGGAAATAACACCGCCATCGCTACGGGTAATGACTCTCGAATACAGCTCCTCTGCCTATCTTTGCAGTAGCTAACTCCATCAATCAAATGGGTAACACATAATGGTCCAATCTTTCAATCTTTAATGCTGACACGGTAATAAATCTGAGAAGGACTCTACTGGGAATTTTCTGAACCCAAACTGCCAGACACCTACTTCGACATAGGCGGCCTTTTCCAAAAACTGATTCACGAGATCTTTTGACATAACAACAATTTTGAAGAAATACTCCGCTGGAGGGGTAAGAGAAACTTAACCAAGCAACTCTGTGGGGAATAACGACAAGACGAGCATTATCATCACATGCTGAGATTTTTAATATTTGGTAATTGATCTGAGCAAGAGCTCTCTCCACCTGCAAGGGAAACAACACCTGAAAACCAAAGGTTAACCAACCTGGCTTATGTTTCACAATGCACATGTTTGACAATGGCGTAATGCTCCGTACAACACGGATATGCTACGCATTTTTGGGTAGATGCAAATATGACACTATATACAAATGCGAATGTGGGCTCAAGCTGTTGGGGAAACTTTGATAAGCTCGCTTCAGCACAGCTGTTGAGAGAAAATACCACCATGTCGGGGATGAACGAGTATCATAAAGTCCTCCAGCAAAATAAATGCCGGACATACAACCAACTCTGCCGAGGAGATTAAACTCTGATTTCCACTGGAAGGAAAGGACAACACCTGCTGGGGAGAGTAACTCCGCTGGGGAAGAATCGACTCTCTTGGGGAAAGTAAACTAACTGAGCAAGAAACGACTCAGCGGGGGAACGAGGAAATCTTTCTGGAGGAGACGATGCTGTCTGGGCACAACTTACTGTCGCTACTGCGAAAATCGGCGCCAGCTGACAGAAGAGTCGCCACCGTGCGTTATTTATCCCTCAGAGCGGGAAAGGAAACGCTCGAAGTAAACCTCGCAAAAAACGGGGAAAAGGTATGGTCATCGCAACCAAAACCTAGGTTCGGGAGTCGGTTACGCAAGGGGAAGGTATTAGCACCCCTCACGTCCGTCGTACTCGACGGGATCCACGCTTGCTTGGGTTGTCTACTGGGTGCAAAACAATCTATCTACGGCTGCTAAATCTAAACGGAAGGGAATTGACTCGATAGAGCGTCGCACTCTATGCCTACGTATTCTCGAGAGAGAAAGTCAGAGTCAACGTAGTTCGGGACTACGGGGAAAATTGGCTCGCCAAGACCTCGCGTCTTGTGCCTACGTACTTCCATACTGCATGGAAGATCAGAGCTTTACGTAGTTCAGACTAACTACGGCTAAACAAACATTCTCACACAGCAGTGAGAAAAGCAACTGGTTTCACAGGGTCGGGAACCTATGGGCAAAACTACGGCTTGGTCTCAAATGCACTTGGGCAAGAGAAAAAGGGTTACGATTAGTCGTCAGCGGGAAAGTCTCGATCGCACAGCAGCGAGAGAACAAAAGTTAGTTGTTAGTGTGCTCGCTAGGATATCGCATCCTATGCCTACATATCTTCGTCTGGTACGAAGAATCAGAGCAGCTGTAGTTCGGCTACTACGGGACCACAGCTCAAATCTCGTTTTATTAATCTTCTGAAAAATGATTACAATGAGTTGAATACTGAAAATAAATCTCCTAGGAAAGACTATCCTATTCTATCCTAAAAAAATCGAATGAAAAATAGCCCCCTAACAAATGGGCCTCTAAACTACCCTAAAATCGAAACAAGTAAATTTTATGAAAATATATCCTAAAAGAAAATGTACTTAAAAAATATTAAACCTACTAATAATATTTTTTCTTTTTTTTTCTTCCTTTCTTTTCAACATATTTTTCCCTTTTCTCAAAATAATTCTCTTTCTTTTCTTTTTTCTATTTATTTTTCTCACTATTTCTTTAATATCCTTTTTTTCAATATGCTTTTTCTCAATATTTCTCTTTTGAAATTCTTTTTCCAAATTCTTTATAATATTTTCCTTTTTTTGTTTTTTCCTAACAAACTTTAAACAAAGCAAAAAATGAAAAAAATACACAAAGATGGGAAGGGGGGGTATACTGTTTGCAAGGGGGGATGTACAAGTAAGAAAAATAAAAATAAACAAAACTGATGAATTGGGCCCAGCCCATTCTTATCAGAAAAAAAACGAGGGAAGACATCCCCAAAAAAAACGTGGTTGGGCCTGAGGCCCATGACCCCACCCAGCTTCTTTCTCCCTTCCTCATTCTCAGAACAAACAAAAAAACCTAGCGCCTTCCTCTCTGCTCACGGCGCCGCCGTCCACACTGTTCACTCTCTGAACCACCTCCGTCTCTGAATTTTCTCCTTTCAAACCACTCAAGCTCTCCACCATTCTCTCCTCTCCTCAACCTTTCTGTCTTCCCTGATTCTCTCTCAGTCCTAACTTCCTCTCCTCAACCCCTTTCAATCTTCGTCCACCAGATGAGATTAATGTCAAACAAGAATCGGGAATGGTTTACCGTACTAGAATATCTGAAGATTGGAGGTGGATCTTGACGTTGCTGTTCTGGAGATTGGAAGAAGACGAAGTTCTTGTCCGTTCTTGAAGTTGCGTTCTGGAGATTTTACGCGTGAATCCTGTGAATGATCTTGCGAAGGCTTTGAAAGAACACTTATGGGAATCGTTGACGATTGCTGCGTTTCTGGAAAACTGGATTTCTGGTGATGATTGCTTGAAGAAGTTCTTCTGGAGATGTTCTTGTTGGGTTGAATTTCTGGAAATCTGGAGTGAAGGTGTTGCTTGATGATTCTGGAGGGCGTTCTGCATGTATGATTCGATGATGTTTGGAGGATGATGATTGTGGTTGGTCGAAGGAGAAATCTGGAAACGCGTTGTTGAACGGGATGAATCTTGCAGGTGGAAGAGTTGATGAACGGTGGCGGTGGTTTCTGGGCTTGAGGGTTGTGAATGATGAAGGGAAGAAGATGAAGGGGATGAATGTGGTGGTTTCTGGATTGGTTGAAGGATCTTGAAGATGGTGATTTCTGGGAATCTTTCTGGGGTTTCGGGTGAAATCGATGGATGTTAGAGGAGGTTATGGAGGTTTCTGGGGAGATTCACGGTGGTGATGAGGGGAAAACGATGAAGATTGGAGGGGAAGATGAAGATGACCGGATTCTGGAGATTCTGGGGTTTTCCGGTGAGGGGGCGATGGCCGCCGGCCATGCAGGCCGGCCGGTGTGGTTTTTCCGGTGAAGTGGTGTGGAGTGGTGTGGTGATGACGCGTGTAGGGGTGAGTGGGGTGGAGAAGTGCATGTGGGACGCGTGTCCCTGTGCGTGGCGGTGAGAGAAGAACGGAGGGATGGCGTGGCAGTGTGTGGGTGATGCAGCGTGGGCCATCCTCCTCTTCACACGTGGCGAGCTCTATTTATGACACTGAGAAGCTCTGGCACCTTCTAGAAGCTTCTGGTCTTCGCTGGAAGTTGCTGGACCTTTTGGACATTTCTGGACTGAACGAATTGGACAAAAAACTGATTCCATTCTGGACAAAAACTCAAACTGGGCCTCCACTCCTGGCCCAAACGAAAATGATTAAAAAACTCCACAAAAATCTGAATTAGCAAATGGATTAGTATATAAAAAAAATGGATTAAAAAGCTGATTAAGACTAACCAATGATTAACTAATTAACCCTAATTAACTTCTAAACTAATACTGTTCTAATAATTCCACTAAGAAAAAATCCTAATAAACCCTATATTAAAATTTTATTAAAAGAAAATCTATTATACTAATAAAACTATTAAAAGAAAATTCTATTTAAAAATGAGAAATCTATATTATTCTATATCTAAAATTAAAAACAATTAATTTTCTATTAACAAAAACTCATTTATTTAATAAGAAAAACTATATTAAAAGATTAAAAAAAGCTATTAACTATTTAAAAAACCATTAATATCCTAGAAAATTCTATATGCTATTAAATTCTATTTAAAAAAAATTCTAAAAGCTATATTACTCTATATTATCTAAAAATATTAAACTCTACCTAATATATTCTAAAATGCTAAAAATGATTTAAAATCTAATTAAAAAGAATTAAAACTATAAAAAATCCTATTAAATCCTAAAAAATGCTAAAAGCTATTTAAACCCTAAAAAATGCCAATAAAATCCAGAAAAATCACCATAATTCCCGAACGACACATAACACCGCGAGAGCGCACAAAAATAATCGGTAAAAATAAACGGGCACCGAAATATCCCAAAAATCGATTCTACCTATCTAAACTGACAAAAAACACCTGAAACACGAGACGAGAGCTGTGATCCCAATAAAACCAAAACAAATGAACAATGCACTGTATGCAATATGCAGATGCGAATGCGGTTATGCGTCGAAACATCGAGCCAAATGCGATACCCGGTTGGTCAAATTTTGGGGTGCAACAGCTGCCCCTATTCAAGCGACTTCGACCTGAATGGGTGAAGAGCGCTCAACCTTCAAACATTCAAGGTAGATGACGGTTGAATACAAATGGAACCCTGAAATTTTCCAACCGTAAGAATATACTGCAAAGCTGCTTGAGGAATAGCTTCCAATAAACTGAAGTTTGGTTGTCACGGCAACAACTGGTCAATTTTCTGATAAATTTTCTTCTCCTTTTCAACACCTGTGTAACGCCACAAGTATTGAAATAATGCTTCGCAAAGCAAACGACTTAATTCCCATCTCTCTCATGGGATCAAATCTGGTCAACTCATGGTTCACAGTGAACCTGAGGACAATTCTCCTGGGGAATTCTGAATGGAACTGCCTGGCCCCTATTCTGACGAAGGCGGCAGTTTCAGAAGTCTAATCAATGTCAATCTTCGTTGTTGTTTTTTTCGATGCTGACGTAAAAACCAAATATGAAGAATCACTCCGCTGGGGAAGAGAAGCTTAACCACACCACTCTGCAGGTGAACAAGTTTGAAATCCAATAGGGAACCAACCTGGTCCATGTTTCGACATGCGTATGCTTGAAAATGATGCAATGCCCTATATGACATGAATATGCTATGCGTTTTGTTTGAAAATGCGATGCCCAGACGACATGGATATGCTATATGCTTGTATAAATGCTATGACTATATATGCAAATGCTAATGCAGGCTCGAGCTGCCAGAGAACACCAGGTCTGAAAACCACTTGGCAAAATAAATGCCGAAGGTAACGTCAACTTTACTGGGGATGAACTGAAGCCACAGAATCGTCTCAGCAAAATAAATGCAAGAAACGAGAAATCAAATCCGCTGGGGATAACTGTTCTGTTGGAGAAATGAAAAGGCAACCCTGCTTGGAGACTTCACTGGGGAGAAAAAGAACAACTCTGCTTGGGGATGCTCTCTTCAAACCATTGGCAACTGATTGCTCTGCGGGGACTGACCTAAACTGAGGTTGATTGCGCGCGGCACACTACTGGAAATGCCCCTACTATCAAGGATGTCAATCTCAATCTGTTGAAAATACTCCTGATCCTACTCTGATACGGGGTAAAATACAATCTCGACTCTTTCGGGGATAATAAGCACTTTCATCTGCTGAAGAGTATCAATTCTGATTTAACAACATCCACAAGGAATTCAAACATTACTCGGAGCGCTGGCATCTGTCGAGCTTCGTATCGGGGAACATGACAACATGCGGGTCATTGGGAACTACGGTGTCAGATACCTTTAGGTTTTTTTTGCTTTTCTGGTTTAGGATAAACACGGATTATGTACACAGTGGAAGATGTGGAAATACTAGACGAGAACTAGTATTCAAAGGTAGACTACCAGGCGAGAACCGATAGGAAAATAGGTTATCAGACGAGAATTGATTTGGTTTTTGACCATCAGACGGGCTGACTGGAATAACAGACTGAGGCATAGACAACCAGGCGAGAACTGGCTGAAAGCTGACGTACACCAGGCGAGAACTGGTATAACACACAGGTTAAAACACACGATGATCAAACGAGAACTGGTTACGCGACGACATGTACCAGACGAGAACTGATACAACACTCGAAGAAGCGGTGACCAGACGAGAACTGGTTACCAATAAACTGCACCAGACGAGAACTGATACTTACAATAAACTGCACCAGACGGGAACTGATACTTACAATAAACTGCACCAGACGAGAACTGATGCTTACGGGTTTGCCAGGCGAGAACTGGACTTTGGAAACAACTGGTTACTGACGCGCAACAGGTTTAAACTGTAGGATAATGATCCAATGACAACAAGACCTTTGAAAGGCCCAGGTTTTTGATAAGGGTATTGACATGATTCCCCGATACTCAACTCCGGCTGGGGATAAACAGACTGGTTTGAACAACTTGCCCCAGTACACTCAGCTGGGGATAGAAAAGACTGGCTTGAACAACTTGCCCCAGTACACTCAGCTGGGGATAGAAAAGACTGGCTTGAGCAACTTGCTTCAATGCAATCCAACTTGCCCCAATCTGACCCTTAGGAGTACCTGCTCTGAACAGCTTGCTACGAGAAGACTTCGAGAATACTTGCCCCGGTATCTATACGACAAAAGAATTCAATCTCCATTAGACACCTATCAACCCAGTTGATTTCAACATTCTCTGCGATGACTTGCCCCTGAATGAGCGTTCTAGCGACTTAACCCGATCTGATTATCCACCGGAAGCATCTGCTTTCAAATCTCAGCATTCTTGCATAATTGCCCCTGATTGGCTCTCAAGAAGACTCATTTCTGATCAACTGCTTCTCACACAAACTGCCCCTGATCAACTGAAGCTTCGGGACTTGTCCTCAGACTGACTGATTCTGAACTTACTGGCAGATAATGCCCCTGATTCACAAGGCTTCACAACATTCACCGTTCTGGTTCAGACTGCTGAATTACTCAGTTCTGCTCGATTATTCCCTGCTAGAATTTCTTTCATGCCAACTACCAACCTGCAATTAAAATTGTCTGTCTACGAATGGTAATCTTAATGCAATGGTTATGCAGATTTTGAAAAATTTTGAGTTGTCACTCATTTACATGCAATGATTATGAGTGACGAATGAACCAAAGTTCAAACGTAGTGCTTACGTGGTCAGTGAAAATACAACAAGGATGTGACCAGCAAGTCAAGAAGGAGCCAGGTTACTCAACCTTATCGTAATGCGCTTCAGAATAACCCTACCTCAATTAGGTCTTTTTAGGGTTGTATCGTGGTCGGGTTCACGGTTCGTGAAACAAAGGATATTTGGCTCAAATTTTGATTTGTACCCACCCCTTCTACGTGATGACCTCCGATCCTAAGGTTCAGTTAACCTGGCACAAGCGCTCGCCTCTTCGAGAGGTATGTTGAATGGTAAGACCCACAGTTAAGGAGCTCATAAAGCTTTTCTTCTAGAGTGATAGTTACTCCTTTTCGTTTTCGGTGTCTGTGTACACGACTTTGTGATTTGCTGGGGAAAAATTTCTTTTATTGATCCCTCTTTTTCATTCTTTTGATTCCCTAACTTTTGCCTGGACTGCCTCATTTTGAGTTCTCTTCGATTTTTTCGATTTCTTTTGGAGTCCAGCGGGATGCCCTGAATTTTTTGCCTAAGTATTAGCTTTCTCAGCTTTTTCTTTCTTTTTACTTAACGGGCTTTCTTTCGTTCTTTCTTTTGGAACAAAGTCGCGTGACACTGGTTGTCTTGATTGCCCCGAAAGGATTGTAACTTGTCTCACTCCTGATTGGTGAGGTTTAACCTCTTGAAAGGTATAAACTGATTGGTCACTGAAAGACAACACTCTTCTGTAAGACTTGAACGCTCGGTCAAGCTAACTGACAACTACCCTTCCCCGGGTTAAGATGTGAGGGTTTATTAGTCCGAAAAAACTTCTACCTCCTGGCTCGAAGTGGTTAACAAGGGACTAACTCCTTATATCTCCAGTGTTTGGGGGATTTGAAATAATGCCTTGTACGTCGTCGGTAAGGTCTTATCTGAAAGCATATGATCATCGGTTATGAGTTTAGTTTCGTCATCCTCCCTCCTAACTTTGCTAGTCACAGCGATAAAGTGGAGTGAAAAAAATGCAAGTGTCAATGCAATGCAGTAAATGAGCGACAGCGACATGACTAATTCAGAAAAATGCATAGTCACTTTATTATTATCACCATTCAAAACATACAATGTTTAAAGCAAGTAGTAACTAACAGAGAAAGAAACTACAAATGCAAATGGTATAGTCTGAGAACTGCCAATGCTGAGGCTCCCGCCTGTCTGAACCACCGGCTCTTGCTGGAGAATACTTTCCGAGTCTATGAGCTTAGACAGCTGAGCGGTTAGGATGAACAAACAGAAACCCTTCTCGAAAGGAAATGCGATCCTGATCAATCAACTGCTGTACCTTTGCCTGAAATGCTTTACAATCTTCCGTCGAATGCCCCAGTGAGCCACCATGATAACCACACTGAACGTGGGGATTATACCCAGGAGGGTGAGGTTCTGGCACAGGCTTAAGAGCTTTAGGTTCCACCAAAGACTTCTGAATCAAAGATGGTAGCAACTGACTATACGGCATCGGCACTAGGTGAAAAGGAACGTTCCTTCGTTCCAAGTTGTTGCAAGGTCTATTCTGATTCTGACGCTGATTCTGATGACCTCGGCCACGAGTTCGCTGATTTGCGACGGAAGTGACATAAGGTTCCTGATAAGGTGCCCCAGGCACGGCTGTCTGTTCAGAATAACGAGACACGGAAGATACTGACCGCTGAGAAGACGGAGAACCAACAGATTTCACCGATTTGACTTGAGGATATCCAACATCTGTCAGGACCGCATTGATCATAGCTTCATCTTCAGATTGAGAGCCATAGAGAGATTCAGTTTCACTGGCCTGACCTTTTGAAACATTCGGGATTCTTCCAGTCTTTACACCATACTCGATGTGCTCTCCCGTTCTTACCAACTCAGTGAAATTTGGTGCAACTCCAAGCATTCTTTCGAAGTACGGGTTCTGCAAGGAGTTTACGAACATGCCTTTCAGCTCTTGGTCTAGGAGCGGTGGTTGCACTCTACCAGCAAATTCTCTCCATCTCTGAACATACTTTCTGAAAGATTCATTGTTCCCTTGAGACAATTCTTGCAGCTGCATGCGAATAGGAGCTTCATCAAGATTATAGTCGTACTGCTTCAGAAAGGCATTGGCTAAATCCATCCATGATTGGATCTGATCACGCTCTAACTGCATATACCAACTCAGAGGTGCCTTAGTCAGACTATCTTGAAAGCAATGAATCATCAGCTTGTCGTCGTGCACAAATGAAGTCATTCTTCGGCAGAACATCACCAAATGTTGCTTCGGGCAACTATCTCCTTTGTACCTTTCAAACCTCGGCATTCTGAACTTCGGAGGTAACACTAGGCCAGGAACCAGACACATATCTGCAGCACTAGGAGTAACAGCGTCTTTACCTTTCAAGGCTTTGAATCTCTCCTCTAATGCACGAAACCTTTCAGCATACACGGGAGCTAATGGGTCTTCATTCTTTGCTGCTGGGACCTCTCTTCGGGGCTTTGGCACAGGGAAGGCAAAACCCTGGTAGTCTGAAACATCAACAGAAGGAGAACGTTCACCTCGGACAACAAACTGCTCACGCAGACCTTGGTCTTCAACAGATGGCTGCACCAGCTGAGCTGCAGTAAGGTTGTTCACTTGCGGAAAGTCTTCGTCGTGCGGAGATCCATACAGAGGATTGGGCGTCACGGTGAAACCTGACAAGGTATCAACAAACTGGAAGCCGCTCTCTGACATAGATGCCAATGGTCTTCAGCTGACTTCGCTGCTTGATCAAATCTGCTTTAAATCTGCCTCAACCTCTTGGTTGTCTTCAACATTCACCTTCAGAATCAAAATAACGGCTGGATAAGATCTCTGACTAGCTGGCGAATGGTATGCAATATGATGCGAAGATGCTTATGCAAATGCAATGCAGTGCAACAAACACGGGATCACAACCCCCACATAATCTAAATACTGCTGCACTGCTGACGGAGTACGGTTGCTCTGAAGAGAAGACCAGAATAATGGGTAGGTTGGAAGTCAAGTTTCCTGCACACAAAAAAAAAACCCCCCACTCACAGGTGTGGACCTATATCTGATAAGGTACGGCATCCTATGCGGTCGTCAGCGTCACAGACTTTCAGAACTGACGATACGATTCCCAGAAGGAGTGGCATCATCAAATCTTGAAGAGGCCTCACTTAGCTGACTTCCAAATGATCGGTTCCCAGAGTCGACAATTCACCAAACCAGCAACCGTCTCAACCCAAAGGGTTGAAAGTGAAGCCAACCGGATGAACCTCGTCTGAGCGTGGATTTCATGAGACACTAGTGCCTGCAAAGCAAGCACGTGCCCACTAATTTCCACTCTAAGTCTAAGGTGCACTCCAAGCCCAGGTCCGACTTATCTCTCATCATAGAACACCCGTAACACCCCAACAGCAACAGATAATATCGATAAATAAACACCTAATAGACAAGCAAACAAACGCTAGGATTGACTCTCTCTTAGGGGATGTTGGATCCCCAAAATTGACTCGCTTTCGGGACGTTGGATCCCTAGGAAACTATCAAGTCCCCAGCAGAGTCGCCAGCTGCTGGGGATTGCCCCAAACAGCCAGGAAAAAACCCGAGGCGAGACTCGAATAGGGAACCATCGCAGTCCCCAGCAGAGTCGCCAGCTGTCGCTACTGCGAAAATCGGCGCCGGCTGACAGAAGAGTCGCCACCGTGCGTTATTTATCCCTCAGAGCGGGAAAGGAAACGCTCGAAGTAAACCTCGCAAAAAACGGGGAAAAGGTATGGTCATCGCAACCAAAACCTAGGTTCGGGAGTCGGTTACGCAAGGGGAAGGTATTAGCACCCCTCACGTCCGTCGTACTCGACGGGATCCACGCTTGCTTGGGTTGTCTACTGGGTGCAAAACAATCTATCTACGGCTGCTAAATCTAAACGGAAGGGAATTGACTCGATAGAGCGTCGCACTCTATGCCTACGTATTCTCGAGAGAGAAAGTCAGAGTCAACGTAGTTCGGGACTACGGGGAAAATTGGCTCGCCAAGACCTCGCGTCTTGTGCCTACGTACTTCCATACTGCATGGAAGATCAGAGCTTTACGTAGTTCAGACTAACTACGGCTAAACAAACATTCTCACACAGCAGTGAGAAAAGCAACTGGTTTCACAGGGTCGGGAACCTATGGGCAAAACTACGGCTTGGTCTCAAATGCACTTGGGCAAGAGAAAAAGGGTTACGATTAGTCGTCAGCGGGAAAGTCTCGATCGCACAGCAGCGAGAGAACAAAAGTTAGTTGTTAGTGTGCTCGCTAGGATATCGCATCCTATGCCTACATATCTTCGTCTGGTACGAAGAATCAGAGCAGCTGTAGTTCGGCTACTACGGGACCACAGCTCAAATCTCGTTTTATTAATCTTCTGAAAAATGATTACAATGAGTTGAATACTGAAAATAAATCTCCTAGGAAAGACTATCCTATTCTATCCTAAAAAAATCGAATGAAAAATAGCCCCCTAACAAATGGGCCTCTAAACTACCCTAAAATCGAAACAAGTAAATTTTATGAAAATATATCCTAAAAGAAAATGTACTTAAAAAATATTAAACCTACTAATAATATTTTTTCTTTTTTTTTCTTCCTTTCTTTTCAACATATTTTTCCCTTTTCTCAAAATAATTCTCTTTCTTTTCTTTTTTCTATTTATTTTTCTCACTATTTCTTTAATATCCTTTTTTTCAATATGCTTTTTCTCAATATTTCTCTTTTGAAATTCTTTTTCCAAATTCTTTATAATATTTTCCTTTTTTTGTTTTTTCCTAACAAACTTTAAACAAAGCAAAAAATGAAAAAAATACACAAAGATGGGAAGGGGGGGTATACTGTTTGCAAGGGGGGATGTACAAGTAAGAAAAATAAAAATAAACAAAACTGATGAATTGGGCCCAGCCCATTCTTATCAGAAAAAAAACGAGGGAAGACATCCCCAAAAAAAACGTGGTTGGGCCTGAGGCCCATGACCCCACCCAGCTTCTTTCTCCCTTCCTCATTCTCAGAACAAACAAAAAAACCTAGCGCCTTCCTCTCTGCTCACGGCGCCGCCGTCCACACTGTTCACTCTCTGAACCACCTCCGTCTCTGAATTTTCTCCTTTCAAACCACTCAAGCTCTCCACCATTCTCTCCTCTCCTCAACCTTTCTGTCTTCCCTGATTCTCTCTCAGTCCTAACTTCCTCTCCTCAACCCCTTTCAATCTTCGTCCACCAGATGAGATTAATGTCAAACAAGAATCGGGAATGGTTTACCGTACTAGAATATCTGAAGATTGGAGGTGGATCTTGACGTTGCTGTTCTGGAGATTGGAAGAAGACGAAGTTCTTGTCCGTTCTTGAAGTTGCGTTCTGGAGATTTTACGCGTGAATCCTGTGAATGATCTTGCGAAGGCTTTGAAAGAACACTTATGGGAATCGTTGACGATTGCTGCGTTTCTGGAAAACTGGATTTCTGGTGATGATTGCTTGAAGAAGTTCTTCTGGAGATGTTCTTGTTGGGTTGAATTTCTGGAAATCTGGAGTGAAGGTGTTGCTTGATGATTCTGGAGGGCGTTCTGCATGTATGATTCGATGATGTTTGGAGGATGATGATTGTGGTTGGTCGAAGGAGAAATCTGGAAACGCGTTGTTGAACGGGATGAATCTTGCAGGTGGAAGAGTTGATGAACGGTGGCGGTGGTTTCTGGGCTTGAGGGTTGTGAATGATGAAGGGAAGAAGATGAAGGGGATGAATGTGGTGGTTTCTGGATTGGTTGAAGGATCTTGAAGATGGTGATTTCTGGGAATCTTTCTGGGGTTTCGGGTGAAATCGATGGATGTTAGAGGAGGTTATGGAGGTTTCTGGGGAGATTCACGGTGGTGATGAGGGGAAAACGATGAAGATTGGAGGGGAAGATGAAGATGACCGGATTCTGGAGATTCTGGGGTTTTCCGGTGAGGGGGCGGTGGCCGCCGGCCATGCAGGCCGGCCGGTGTGGTTTTTCCGGTGAAGTGGTGTGGAGTGGTGTGGTGATGACGCGTGTAGGGGTGAGTGGGGTGGAGAAGTGCATGTGGGACGCGTGTCCCTGTGTGTGGCGGTGAGAGAAGAATGGAGGGATGGCGTGGCAGTGTGTGGGTGATGCAGCGTGGGCCATCCTCCTCTTCACACGTGGCGAGCTCTATTTATGACACTGAGAAGCTCTGGCACCTTCTAGAAGCTTCTGGTCTTCGCTGGAAGTTGCTGGACCTTTTGGACATTTCTGGACTGAACGAATTGGACAAAAAACTGATTCCATTCTGGACAAAAACTCAAACTGGGCCTCCACTCCTGGCCCAAACGAAAATGATTAAAAAACTCCACAAAAATCTGAATTAGCAAATGGATTAGTATATAAAAAAAATGGATTAAAAAGCTGATTAAGACTAACCAATGATTAACTAATTAACCCTAATTAACTTCTAAACTAATATTGTTCTAATAATTCCACTAAGAAAAAATCCTAATAAACCCTATATTAAAATTTTATTAAAAGAAAATCTATTATACTAATAAAACTATTAAAAGAAAATTCTATTTAAAAATGAGAAATCTATATTATTCTATATCTAAAATTAAAAACAATTAATTTTCTATTAACAAAAACTCATTTATTTAATAAGAAAAACTATATTAAAAGATTAAAAAAAGCTATTAACTATTTAAAAAACCATTAATATCCTAGAAAATTCTATATGCTATTAAATTCTATTTAAAAAAAATTCTAAAAGCTATATTACTCTATATTATCTAAAAATATTAAACTCTACCTAATATATTCTAAAATGCTAAAAATGATTTAAAATCTAATTAAAAAGAATTAAAACTATAAAAAATCCTATTAAATCCTAAAAAATGCTAAAAGCTATTTAAACCCTAAAAAATGCCAATAAAATCCAGAAAAATCACCATAATTCCCGAACGACACATAACACCGCGAGAGCGCACAAAAATAATCGGTAAAAATAAACGGGCACCGAAATATCCCAAAAATCGATTCTACCTATCTAAACTGACAAAAAACACCTGAAACACGAGACGAGAGCTGTGATCCCAATAAAACCAAAACAAATGAACAATGCACTGTATGCAATATGCAGATGCGAATGCGGTTATGCGTCGAAACATCGAGCCAAATGCGAGACCCGGTTGGTCAAATTTTGGGGTGCAACACTTACAAACTCGGAGTTACCGCTCCGCTGGGGATAATCATCCTAACGAAGGCATGACGACCTACGGGGAAAAACCATCTTCTATAGGAATAATCCTTCTGAACCAACTATGACTTGGCTAAACTCTACAGGAATTCTCCAAGCTGGGAATTGATCGTTCACATACTCGACTCTCTGGGGAGTGCAACATTTGTAGGGGATACTGATCTTGACTGGCTAGGGATATCCTTTGGGGATGAGCTGCGATTAGCTAGGGAAATTGATCTCTTCGGTAAAGGATAACATTATCTCAACCTCTGAGGGATGAAATGCGACCTGCATGGGGATTAGCGTCGCACAAAGTCAAGTCTTTCACCACGAATCTCTGGCTGGGGGCCACAATTTTCTGATTGTCTGCTTTAAGGGCGAGAACCCTACAAAACACAAATGAGACAAGACAAATCTGTACAACCAAATCTATTCGGGTTAGCGTCCGTGACCTTACTTCAGTCAATTCGAAGTTTTAACAATTATTGACAAGGGCCAGCAAAGTTATGCAAGTGCAAGTTTATCAAAACATCGGCGTTTTCCATATACAAAATAGTAAAGCATGAACATCAAATGCTGAATAACATGTTTTATTAATTGGGCCTCTGAATAGGCAAAGTTTTATACATCGGATGCAACTCCTGAAAAGAGAAAGTTATGTACACACACATACATATATGCACAAGAAGCATAAAAAATACAAATACAACTCAAATTTGTACACATGTCGGCAACGTGGGGCAAACAACCATCGTGAGCTGATCCACCTATGACTCGCCTGACTCTGGCGTTTTCCCGATATTCAATTTTCGGAAGAGATTGTGTTGGATAAACGAACCCTCAGGTGCTCCCAAACCACTAAGCAATGCAGGCATCGAATTCAGACCGCAGTCATTTGCTTTTTCAATCCCTAACTTTTGCGTGAATCGCCCTTTGCGGGTTTTCAATTCACTGGGATACCCTTTTTTGCCGAAGCCGTCCAATGTAGGTTTTCGACTTTGCGGGTGTACATCTTTTCAATTTTATCCCTAACTTTTGCCCGAACCTTTTTATTCTGTTTTTGGTTCGCCGGGATGCCCCATTTTTGCCTGGACTCTCTTTTTACGGTCCAGCGGGTCACTTTCAAGCAAAGTATTTTTTAACTGCGTCCGAATTCACAGGAGACGTAAAGTCTTCCCCATCCATGGTAGGTAGTAGCAAGGCTCCTCCTGAGAAGATTTTTCTAACAACGTATGACCCTTCGTAATTAGGGGTTCACTTGCCCCTGTGATGTTTGTGGCGGGAGAATCCTTTTCAGCACAAGGTCGCCCGTCTGAAAGCTTCGCGGACATATCTTCTTATCGTATGCTTTCTTCATTTGGCTCTGGTACAACCGACCGTATGCGAGAGAAGCTAGCCTCTTCTCATCCATTAAGCTCAGCTGATTCAACCTGTCTTTAACCCATTCTACCTCGTCAAGTTGGACATCTCGTAATACCCTCAGGGAAGGAATCTCAACCTCTAGTGGTAACACTGCCTCCATTCTGTATACCAACGAGAACGGGGTTGCCCCGGTTGATATGCGTACCGTCGTACGATAACCGTGCAAAGCGAAAGGTAGCATCTCGTGCCAGTCCTTATACGTCACAACCATCTTCTGAACAATCTTCTTTATGTTCTTATTGGCCGCTTCGACAGCGCCATTCATCTTGGATCGGTAAGGAGATGAGTTGTGATGCTCAATCTTAAAATTCTAGCACAGCTCTTTCATCATCTTGTTATTCAAATTAGAACCGTTGTCGGTGATGATCTGCTCAGGGATTCCATATCTGCAAATAATATCTCGTTTGATAAACCTGGCTACCACCTGTTTGGTGACATTGGCATATGACGCTGCTTCCACCCATTTAGTGAAGTAATCAATTGCCACCAAGATGAATCGGTGTCCGTTTGATGCTGTAGGTTCGATCTTGCCAATCATATCAATTCCCCACATCGAGAAAGGCCACAGTGATGACATCACATTCAGAGGACTTGGGGGTACATGAACCTTGTCCGCATAAATTTGGCATTTATGACACCTCTTTGCAAACTTGAAACAGTCTGTTTCCATAGTTAGCCAGTAATAACCTGCCCGCAGCATTTTTCTCGTCATAGCATGCCCGCCAGCATGTGTACCAAATGTACCCTCATGTATCTCTTCCATGAGTAGCTTCACTTCTTTCTCATCTACACAACGTAGCAACACCAAGTCGTGGTTTCTTTTGTATAGGACACCGTTCGGGTTCAGATAGAAATTTCCAGCCAATCTCTTGAGAGTCTTCTGATCGCGACTGGATGCCCCAGCCGGATATTCCTTGTTCTTCAGGAAATTATGGATGTCATAGTACCAGGGTTTATCATCAGATGCTTCGTCAATAGCAAATATGAACGCAGACCTATCAAGCCGAGAGATAACAATCCGGGGAGCCTCGTTCCAAAAGTTAACTTTATACATGGAAGACAATGTCGCCAGGGCGTCAGCCATTTGATTTTCTGCTCATGGTACATGATGCAATTCCACCTTGTCGAAGAAAGGCAACAATCTCCTTGCATAATTCATATACGGTATCAAATTGGGCTGACGTGTCTCCCATTCTCCTTTTATCTGGTTCACCACTAGAGCCGAGTCTCCGTATACATCCAGATGTTTGATTCACAAATCAATAGCTTCTTCCAGACCCATGATGCAAGCCTCATATTCAGTCTCGTTATTGGTAACGGGAAAGGTCAATCGGGCGGTAAATGGGATGTGCGACCCATGAGGAGTAGTAATAATTGCACCTATTCCGCTACCATAGGAATTCACCGCTCCATCAAATATTAACTGCCATTTGGAACCCAATTCTGGTCCTTCGTCCGGAAACGGTTCTTCATAATCTTTCATCTTTAGGTACATGATATCCTCGTCAGGAAAATCAAACCTCATCGATTGGTAGTCCTCAATAGGCTGCTCCGCAAGGTACTCTGACAAGACGCTACCTTTGATAGCCTTTTGAGAGACATATTGAATATCATATTCGGTTAACACCATCTGCCATCGGGCAATTCTTCCGGAGAGTGCTTGCTTCTCAAACACGTATTTGATTGGATCCATCTTTGAAATGAGCAGGGTTGTATGATTCAGCATGTATTGCCTTAAACGTTTGGCGGCCCAGGCTAGCGCGCAACACGTTTTCTCGAGCATTGAGTATTTGGACTCACAGTCAGTGAACTTTTTACTCAAGTAGTAGATTGCATGCTCTTTACGTCTTGTCTCGTCGTGTTGACCGAGAACACAACCCATACTTTCCTCAAGAACCGTCAAATACATAATCAACGGTCTCCCGGCCACTGGGGGTATCAAAACAGGAGGTTCCTGCAAGTATTCTTTTATCTTATCGAACGCCTTTTGACAATCTTCATTCTAGGTCACAACCTGGTCCTTCTTCAACAACTTGAATAATGGCTCGCATGTTGCGGTTAAGTGAGATATGAACCGGGCGATATAGTTCAACCTCCCTAAAAACCCGCGTACTTCTTTTTCTGTTTTAGGCGTCGACATTTCTTGTATTGCTTTTATTTTCGCAGGATCAACCTCTATTCCTTTTCACTCACAATAAACCCCAACAGTTTACCCGATCTCACCCCGAAGGTGCACTTGTTAGGGTTCAGTCTCAGCCTGAACTTCCTAAGCCTCTTGAACAATTTCAGCAGATTAACCAAATGTTCCTCCTCCGTCTGGGATTTGGCAATCATATCATCAACATAAACCTCGATCTCTTTATGCATCATGTCATGAAAGAGAGTCGTCATAGCACGTTGATATGTTGCCCCAGCATTCTTCAATCCGAAGGGCATCACTTTGTAACAAAATGTTCCCCAAGGAGTAATGAAAGTAGTCTTCTCCATGTCTTCTGGCGCCATTTTGATCTGATTATAGCCCGAGAAGCCATCCATGAAGGAGAATACGGAGAATTGAGCAGTGTTATCAACCAGCACATCGATGTGAGGAAGTGGAAAATCATCTTTCGGGCTCGCTTTGTTCAAGTCACGGTAGTCTACACACATTCGCACTTTACCATCTTTATTTGGCACTGGCACAATATTAGCGACCCATGAGGGATATTTTGTAACAACTAGGAAACCAGCATCCCACTGTTTTTGAACTTCCTCCTTAATCTTCACAGCCATGTCCGGTCTAGTTCTTCGGAGCTTCTGCTTAACCGGCGGACATTCTTCTTTTAATGGCAGACGGTACACAACCATATCCGTATCCAACCCCGGCATGTCCTCGTACGACCAGGCAAAAATATCACTGTACTCTTTGAGCATCTCAACCAACCTCTGCTTAACGTCGCTTTGCAGTGCGGCCCCTATACGGATGTTCCTTTCAACCCCTTCCGACCCCAAATTGATAATCTCAATGACTTCCTCATGAGGCAGAATGATCCTTTCTTCTTGTTTCAATAACCAGGTCAGCTTTTCTGGTACGTCGCCATCTTCCACAATCTCTTCCTCAGCCTGAAATACCGGGTGCTCAAAGTCGAAATGAGTCATAGGCGGTTCATAGATGTCATCTGAAATAGTAATCCTGCAAAGGAAATGGTTAAATGCTTCAAAACACAGACAAAGCAAATAACCACGTTGCCATTTTATTGTAAAAAATAAAAACAGGAAAAACAAGGATCACAATATTTGTATATGAAAACGCCTTTATTCATGATTAAACAATGTACTGTACATAACAAAAATGGCCCTAAGCAAAATCGTTGTGCCCCAAGTAGGATACAGGATTATTCAACAATTAGAAAACAAATCATTACTGTTTAGTTGTCACAGGAACAGTCTCCTGAATAGACCAATTGCAAAGCCCTTGTCCTGGCACGCCTGGCTTGATCCACGCGTCCATATCACAGTCGCTATCTCCTTCTTCAGAATCGGAAACAGCATTGATGGTCTCGAAGCTCACTCCACTTGGCGTAATGGTTATTGGCCCTCTGAACTTGGGCGCTCCGGAAGAGGATGCTGATGACGAAGGATGATATCCAAGCCCGAATCTGTCGTTCTTCACGGGAATCTCCAACACCTGACCCCAGCCCTTTGTTTCGCCTGCCCGTACTAGAGCTTAAGCCTCTTTATACGATGACACTGCCACATCCGATACCTTGGGTACTGGAGCTTTGTATTTAATCTTTAGCCCTTCAAATGCTTGACAGGGCGTCTCATGAATTTCGCCGTCGATCTCCACATATCTGAATGAAGACAGATGGCTAACCAGAATATCTTCTTCTCCACAAACAGTGACGACACTATCCCCCACCATATATTTCAACTTTTGGTGCAACGTGGATGTGACTGCCCCGGCAGCATGGATCCATGGGCGTCCCAAGAGACAACTATACGCTGGCTGGATGTCCATTATATAGAATTCAGTTTCAAAAATTTCCGGCCCCACCTGCAATGGCAATGTTATGGATTCGAAAACTGACCTCCGCGTACCATCGAACGCCCTCACCACTAAGTCACTAGGCGTGCAGAGAACCCCCCTGATATCCAACTTCATCATGGCCTTCTTCGGAAGCACATTCAAGGAAGACCCTGTATCCACCAACACACGGGACATGACCGTGCCCCTGCATTCAACTGAGACGTGTAACGCCATATTATGCTCTCTCCCCCTTGGGGTCAAATCAAAATCCGTAAATCCCAAACTGTGCCCTGCATTAACATGCGCCATCACCCCTTCTAATTGATTCACAGAAACATCTTGGGGTACAAACGACGCGTCTAGGATCTTTAGCAAAGCGTTCCGGTGGGCCTCAGAACATAATAGCAGTGACAAGATCAAGATCTTTGATGGCGTTTGCTGGAGGTGCTCCACAATTTTGTAATCACTTTTACGGATGAGCCTCATAAACTCTTCCACATCCTTAAGTGATGTTTCCTTTTCCTTTATCTGCGAGGGGCCACTCTCGTCTACCTTGGCTTTCCCCTTTGCCAATCTTTCTGCCTCTACCTCAGGCGATGTGAAGATTCTCCCACTTCTGGTCATACCTCCTGTTCCGACAACATTGTCTACGACCTCAGCTGGTTGTTTATTTACTTCAATTTTCTCACCGTCGCAATAAACCTCCAACCCATAAGTCCACGGCACTGCTTTGGTATTCTCGAAAGGAATCGGTCCTGCTTTAGTAATAGTGATTGTCGGCCGCCTGGCAGGTGCCGTTATTGTTATTGTCTTCCTTGGAATCGTTACCGTCGCAATGTCGTTCCGCTCCTCACACAATGCTTCTACAGGCTCTTCAACTGCTGTTCTATCAAACTGCAATGTTCCTTCATTCATCAAAGCCTGGATACCTTGTTTCAACTCATTACAACCCTCTGGCTGCATCCAAAAATCCAAGCAAAATTCGTCACACCCCGGGAATACACCCCCTTTTAACAACCTGCTTTTGATCTCACCCAACGGTGTCTTCAGCTCATTGACATTCGTCACTAGATTCAACTTCTCCTCGGCCAGGATGGCGTTTGCCCCGTGATTGGGCATAGGCTATTGTACTATATTTGGACCCGCCTGTCCAAAGTTAATAGATTTGCTGTCCAACAAGTCTTGGAATTTATGTTTAAACGCATGACAGCCTTCAATATCATGTCTGGGCGCCCCGGAGTGAAACTCACAGTGTTTACCAGCATCATAACCAAACGGAGGATTGCCCGTTAACGGTGCCATGGTCATTTTCTCGACCAACTTTAATCCTAGCAATGTTTAAAGCAGCTCGACGTACGTGGAAGGAGGCGTTTCAAATACTCGCCTTGGCTTACCCTCTAGGATTCTGCGTTGGGCGGGGTGTTGCCTTTGTTGTTGCTGCTGCTGCGGCTGCTGTTGCTGTTGTGGAAAAGGGATGGTAACACTAGCGACCTGTTGATGCTGAGCATACTGACTTTGTCCTCTGCCCCAACCTCTGCCGCCAAACACAGCACTAGAATCACCTTGACGCCTACCACCGAATGCTTTTCTGGTACCTCCTATGGGGGCAGACTCACCTGCTTGGAATCTTCCAACCTTAATACTGTCTTCGACCATCTCACCCATGAGAATCAAATCTGAAAAACTACTCAACGAAACATTAAACAATTTTTCGTAATATATCCCCGTAAATGTCCCAATGAACATGCTATTCATTTCTCTTTCCGCCAACGGAGGATGTACTCTTGCTGCCATATCGCGCCATCTCTGCGCATACTCTTTAAAGCTTTCCTCTTTCTTCTGCGACAAACCTTGCAATTGAACTCGGTTCGGTGCGAGATCACTATTATATTTATAATGCAGGACGAAAGCATCCGCCAATTGCTTCCAGGTTTTGATTTGAGCGGGCTCCAACCCCATGTACCACTCGAGTGACGGTCCTGATAGGCTGTCTTGAAAGAAATGCATAAGCATCCTTTCGTCATCCGAATACGCGGACATCCTTCTGTAATAAGAGCGGACATGCACCTTAGGGCAAGTGTCCCCCTTATATTTGTCGAAAGTAGGGGCTTTGAATTTCAGCGGTACCTTCAGCCCAGGCACTAAGCCCATGGTAGTCATGTCTAGTCCGGTAGAATTCTGATTAGCCATACCCTTCACCTGTTCTTCGAGCATTTTAATCCTCTGAGTATTGTCAACGGGTCCTTCAAATCCCATGCCTCTTCCAGAAAAGGCGTCCTCTTGACAGTCTTCGCCCCAGTTCACATTTTCATTTCCGTACCCGTTATAACCAGTGTTGCGACCAAACCCTTGCTGATTAGTCATGGGACCTCGTCCCCCATTACCATAACCCTGCCCGAAACTAGTGTTGACAGGAATCAATCCAGAACCATTTCCACCATAACCCTGGTTAGCGTTACCGAAACCGTCGTAGCCGAAACCCTGAGTGTTGAAGCCGAACTTTCCGCCCTGATGGCCGTACTCAAACCCCTGGTCATTATAGCCGAATCCATTGTTACCAAAACCATTACCGCCGTTGAAGTTACCACCGCCCAGATTGGCATCTCCAATTCCAACATTGTTAACAACCGTCTCATTTCCATTCCCTGTGTTACCGTTGCCAGCGCCAGCGTCATTGTTTACAACCACGACAGGTGGGGTCACCACAGGAGTAGGGGGCCCATCCTCATGAAGAGTTTCGACGTGCACCGAGTTGTGGTCATTGTTGCCGTTCCCATTAGCCCGCGTCAGCAGCGGCTGTACCAAAGTCTGGAGATTCTCCTGGCCTTTAGCAATACTCTCCATTTCCTGCATGAACAGGTTCAACTTCTCGCGAATCTCCTGCATCTCCACCTGGACTTGATCCATGATTCTCTTGCAGTTGTTTCGGGTTGAGTATCGGTGAACTCTTTGTTCGTCAATCCTGGAAACCTGCAGACGAAGGAAATAAGATACTGATTCACAAATACCGATTATGCAATACGAATGCGGATGCGAATGTGTAAATATGCTACATGTTATATTCCTCCCGATTCTAGTTTCGGAGAGAAGGCCATTACGACAATGGAGTCCCCATCAAGCAAGCAAGGAATCAGAAAATCCTCATATATAACAAATGCCAAGAGGCTGAGTACAAGAGTACAACTGAATACAACTGAAGAGACCTCGGCCAACAAGCCTGACGATGGTCCAAATACAAGTACAAATAACAAAGGCAAGGCAAAGATAAATCAGGCCAAATGGCGGGCTCTGACGTCCTCCAATATCCTCATCGTCTCCGAGTGCCCTAGTCGGGAGATCAGCTCCTGAATCAGTAAAGCATGCCGCTCGGTAGTGGATCTCAGCTTTTGGGCGTCATCCTGGTAGGTTCCTTTGCCAGAACTCTCGTCAAATTTGTACCTCTTGGAACCAGACTTCTCTTCATAACCTCTCGGCTTCTCGTCAATGTCACTTACTCTGAGCTCAGCAGCACTCCTAAGTGATGTCTCTTCAACAATCTTTGCGTCTTGGGCTCTAATTTGTGCCTCTAGCGTGACAATTTGCAGCTTCAGTTCGTCTTCCCGCTCCTTCCGCTTGGCAAGCGTAGTAATCCACAATGCTTCCCACTTGCTGATACGGGCATCAGCTTTGCTTAGGAGTCCCTTCTTGGAAGTAAGCACCTTGATAACACCGTTTAAGGCTATTCCCACTTTTTCTTTCTTGTTGGTTGCTTCTGTCAGCTCCGATCCCAACCTGTTAATCAATTCAGTTTGTTCCTTCACAGTGAAGGTGGCTTCCTTCTTCTCGCGATGCAACTGGAAGATCTCCTTCTCTAACTCCTCATTGGCTTTCTTCAGTTCCTCGTTTTCAGCCAACAATTTGTTATACTTCTCACTCTCTTCCGAAGGAGGTACCTCAATCCACGGAAGATACAAGGGTTTCACAGCAGTATAAGGCATCAAAGAAGTACTAACTCTCTCGCGGATCCAAGCCAAATAAGGATCATAAGCTCTGTTGTTGCTCTTGCCGAGCAAAGCTTTCCCCCTCCTATGGATGTTAGCCCATGCATGTCTCAATCTGATCAAAACAGCCGTGTCTAACGACCCTGTGAGATACAGAGATTCATGTATCTCCTTCTCAATATGAGCGTCCCTCAAAGCGTAACCAAACTGTCTTACCAGAAGTGAAGGGTTATAGTTGATACAACCTTTCCGTCCAATCAAGGGGACATTCGGAAAGCCACTGCAACTATATATAATGTCAGTACCAAGCATACTCCGATCAAACCAAATGATATTCTCTGCAGACAGTCCCATCAACTGGGACAACCAATCCAAAGTATCGACAACATCCACAAAAGGTCCTGTCTTCGGGAGGTGCCCCTGGAACCACCTGTACAAGAGAGGAAGACAGGAGGAAACATTCTTGCCACGACGTTTCTCATTCTTGTAGTGAATGGAATGATAAACATCACCCAAGAGAGTAGGAACTGGATTCTTCGAGGCAAGAATCAAGAAGGCATATGAGTCGACAAAGTCTGGTACATTAGGAAACAAGACAATCCCATAGATGCAGACAGCTAGAATAGCATTGAAGGCAACCCAACATCCACTCTTTGTGCACTGTGTAGCCTTCTCAACTAGGACAGACAAGTGAGAGTCATAGGCTCCATTTAGCTTAACCAACCCTCCAGGGAACTCAGAAGCGTCTAAGCTGACAATCTTAGTGAGTGTAGCCAACTCAGGCTCAGCATCAACATGTACAAAGGGCATTTGGTCCAACACAGGAACTCCCAACATCGCAGAATACTCCTCCAAAGTGGGTGCTAGAATATAATCAGGAAATATGAAACATCTCAGCTGCGGCTCATAAAACTGCAACAAAGTATACACCCCAGTCGTCTCAAATGTCGAAGGTCTGTAAAACAAGCTAAGCAATCTCCCATAAGATACTCTGAACTCAGCCCTCACGCTCTCATCTGCCAGATCAACTAAACCCAGCAATGAACTGATATCTGGTGAATGCAACCGGTAAGCAACTGTCTTCTTCAGGGACTCCATGTCTGGCTAGAAGATACACTAGAATCAGAGGGGAATGATCACCTGCAACATAAATACATGTTAATGAAATGCAATCATGAAAATGCACATGCACATGCAAACAAGGGACCAAGTGCAATGCTGATAAACTGGGCTGCTCTGTACTGAAGCCTGAGAACCATCCAATCTTTATCTCAAACCAAACTACTCAAATGAACCTTGTAACCAGATCTTACTGATAGAGATAAACCGGGTGTTCTGAGGTCAAAGGTTTCCTGCAAACAGACCCACCTACCCCTCACAGGTATGTACTTAACTCACAGACGAGGTACGACATCCTATGCGGGTTCAACGTCACAGACTTTCAAGAGTGATGATACGATACCCAGAAGGTGTGGCATCATCATCCCTTGAAGCGGCCTCACTTAGTTGAATCCCAATTGATAGGTTCCCAGAGTCGACAATCCTCGGGTCAGACAACTTGTCGAGCCCTAAGGGCCAGGCAAGAAGCATCAAAGAGAATCTCGTCCGAGCGTAAATTTCGTGGCTAGCTGGTGCGAGCTAAGCAAGCAGGCTAACCACTTCTCTCTACTTCTAAGTCTATGTGTAACCTCAAGCCCAGGTCCGGCTTATCTCTCAACAGATTACCCCCGTCCCACAGCAGCAATGATAATATAAGGCTGATAATAAAATGCGGAAAGTAAAGACAGAAAAGTAAATCTACACAACACCCATGACGGGAAAACAAGCGCTAGGATTGACTCGCATAGGGGATATTCCCGTCCCCAGCAGAGTCGCCAGCTGTCGCTACTGCGAAAATCGGCACCGGCTAAACAGAAGAGTCGCCACCGTGCGTTATTCATCCCAACAGAGGGAAAGGAAACACTCGAAGTAAACCTCACGCAAAGACGGGAAAGGAATGGTCATCGCAACCAAATCCTGGATTCGGGAGTCGGTTACGCAAGGGGAAGGTATTAGCACCCCTCACGTCCGTCGTACTCGACGGGATCCACGCTTGTTTTCTAGTACAGATTGTTATTCTATCTACTCTAAAGGTCTGGGGTTAAAAGAAAATAAATGACTCGGCAAAGTATCGCACTTTATGCCTACGTATTCCCGTCTAGAACGAGAAATCAGAGTCAACGTAGTTCGCCTACCTACGGGAAAGGAGGGGAAGGTTGCTCGCTAGGATATCGCATCCTATGCCTACGTACTTTCATACAACATGAAAGATCAGAGCAAACGTAGTTCGGGCTACGGAAGACACAAGCTTGTCTGAATGTTTTTTATCTCCTTATGAAAGGGTTTTTCCTGATTAAGAGTCCAAGCGGAAAAAAATGACACTTTGATGTTTGTTATCAGTCTTTTACGCAAGAACTGTCTTTTATGATGTTTGCAATCTCTGGCGCACTAGAGACTATGATTTGAGGGTGACTACGTCGTATGTCACCCTAAGGGTAACACACTAAGCAATCAAGTTACTGAAGAGTGACCCTCCAGCAACCTTTCTCAAATAGCTTAAGGCTCGTAGCGTACGACATCGACTATCCTTATTACTGTGTTTTGAATTGTTCTGAGATAGAAGAGAAAGAAGTCTAAAAAATCCTAGGGTTTGAAAGGGAATCCAAAACTACCCTAATGTTATCATGCATGGATTACAACCTAATCTCTGTCATAATTCCCTCCTGCACAGAGGAAATCAGAGATCCTAGGGGATAAACGGAAAAGAAACAGCAGATATACAGTAAACAGTAAATATGCATGAGATGCAGTAAAGCAATAGGCAAGGTGAAACAGCTTCACCTCAAGCCTAAAGGAAAATCAACAGTCAATACAGCAAAGAAAATCACATCCAACACCAGCTCTGACAGCACACCAACTCAGACAGCAGGCATCTCAGACAGCACCAGCTTTTGACAGCTACAGCAAAAGGTTGACAATAACAACTTTAGGCAAGATCCTATCTTCCTCTCCCAATGATATTCAAGCTTCAGATAAGCTCTTATCTCCAATGATCTTCAGCTTTAGCAAGCACTGAATCCAATAAGCAGACAACTTCAATCAGTAGCACAACCCTAACCTTCAACAGATACCCAGCTTTGACAGGCACAAGATTCATCTTCACCAATCTTCAATGAACTTCTTACTTTCAATAAGCTTCCATCTTCAAGGAAAACACTCACAGGAGAGAATCATCTGACAGAGAAAGTTGGGAGGTTAAGATGCTTAATGATAACCCAGGGAAATTACTAAATCTTAACACAGCAAGGGATAGGTATCCTCAAGGTTCTACCAAATCAAAGCATGCTCTACATCCCTCCTAAGGAGAGATAGAACTCTTTTAGGGGACCTTGTATCATAGGATGGAATAGAGGCACAAGAAACTCTCTATGTTTGACAAAAGAAGTCAGTCTACTTCTAGAGCTCTTCCTACATCTCCTATCTCCTAAGCCTTCATCCAGCAATCTTCAAGCACAAGCAACTCAATATCCAAGCATCATCATTTGTCTACAATCATTCTAAAACTCTTTATACAATCCTCAAGCCAAGCACAAGCCCTAAGATCCAAAGAAAAGACCCAAAACCCAACAAACTAAGTAACTTCCCAAGAGGGAAACACATCCACAACAACCAACTTGCAAAAAATCAAATCAAATGGAAATATTCATCATAAAATCCTAGATTAATTCCTAAGGGACCCTAGCTATGTACACTATACCCCCCATAAACCCCAAGGCCTAAATCAAACTAAAAAACCCAAGAACTATGTGTTGAATGCACCTATGTCAAGTTGAAACCCTAATTCTAGCACCCTAAAGTTTGATGTTCAAAACCAACTAAAATTAAATCACAAAAATGTGATAAACTTCCAAGGGGAACCTAATACTATACTATAATCATAGAAAAAATAACCACATCAAAATGTAAATTAAAATGGCTAAACAAAATTTAGCAAAATGGATATACAAAATAAAATGCAATAAAAGCAATTAAATGTAAAAATTCACCAAAAATAGAAAAAAGACTAAAATGCTAATTTTATTTTTCTATAATTTTCTTGAGACAATTATGAGAATGGAGAAAAAGCTCTCATGCAAAAAGACCTATTTTTGAATTTATTATGAATTTTTAAAGAATTAAAAGAAATATGTGAAAATAAAGAAAATATGATGAAAAATGGAAAACATGTGTGCTGAATAGCAATAAAAATCAAAGCATTCACCAACTGGGCCCAAAAGGGGGTGGGGGTAGCAATGCGCGCTAGGCCAAATATTAATCAGAAAATTAAGTGGAAATTATAAAGAAAAATGGAAAAAACCACGGTGCAGGAAGTAATGAAATTTAGTGTACTATCACATGGGCCTCTGACTAGGGGTGTGGATAACAATTATCACTTAAGCCCAATCACGTTTTAAATGAAACGGTGCGTTCCATCTCTCAGACTCATCCTTCACATGAGACTCGTCTTCTTCCTTTGAACTCTCATGGAGGGAAAAGCCATGGATGAACAGAGTTTGAACTTCATCTTCCTCCCAATCGTATCTCATCAAATCTCCATCAAATGAAAAAATTCAAAACCCTAACATGCTCCAATTTTCACCAGGAATTCATCTATGGTAACCAAACACCTTGAAACTAATCCTAGCTTCAAACACGATTCAAACTTCAGAAATTGGTCCATGATCAAAACTCACCAATCTTGAAATTGAGTGGCTCAATCTCTTCCCCACTTTACACTGAACATTTCTATCCATCAAATCATGATTATAACACCAAGAACAACAAGATACACGCATGAACAGAAATTGCATCACTATACTAATTGTCTCTAAATCAACCCTAAAGCTACCAAAAAGCTCCACATGATCATTTACAATGAATCTAACTAATCAAAACCAATTGAAACGACCTAAATCATGCTGTGGATTGAAAAGTACCTTTCTGCGAAATCTTGATGCACAGAGGTATGAAACCTTCAAATTAAGCTTTGAGAACTTCAATACACTTTCAATGAGTCACTATCTTGCTTCTGTATGCAAAAGAAATAGTTGAAATAGCTTGGATTATGGAAACCGATCTTGAGTTGCAGATGAGAATTTTCAATGGCAAGAACACGATTCCTCCACCAATTTGCTTGGAACTTGATCTGGAAACACTCACTAGCACAAATGGAAGCAAATGGGATCAAGAAATTGGATGGAAAGGGATGAAATGCTTGTAACCGAATCTGAGTTGCAACAGAAAAATCTCAATCTCAATCTCTCTTCTCTCCTTCCATTCTCACCAAAACTTGCTTGGGATCACTTCATATGCATATATAGAGTGTGAATGAAGACTCTAGAAAGTTCTAGGTTGATCCAATGAGAAATTCACCATCTCATATCATGAGATCTCATGTCATGCTATGCATTCACACCAGCTCATGTTTTGGCTTGTAATTGCACTTGTTCTGAGTTGAGAATCTCTCCAAATGAGATATTGGAGGTGTATGAATGGAAAGGAGCCTTACATTTGCCTTGCCAAGTGGTTTTGCAATGGTGCCTTATGATTCAAGTAAGCCATTTACAAAGAAAGTCCTAAAAATAATCCTCAATTAAAAATTGTGGCAATGTCAATGTTCTCAAAATGATTTTTACAATCAAATTGGTATGTCATATGCCTTGGTTTGGTTGTGTAGGTCAAAAACTCCAATTTCCAACTTTGGTTCATTTAAAATATACCTTCATTTTAGGCCATTTTTATGATTTTGTGAAGAAAGCCATTCCAAGTTCTCATGACCTCTTATCTAGCCTAAAAACATCATTTTGAACACATCTCATGTTGAACATTTTTTCATTTGAAGAGTGGAAGATGGAGATTTGGACCTACGTTGAAAAATGACCTGTAATTCAACTTTCCCAAAATATCCCTGGGTTGCCAAGACCACAACTTGAGTTCCACAAATCATCTTGAGGACTTCTAGTACTCAAATTAAATCTAACATAAAGATATACTACTCTTATGTTGGCCAAGAATCCATTTGAAAACTCCTTGATGGGCAAAAGTTGCTTGGAAGTCAAGTGACTTTCACAGATAAATTTCAGTGTCCTCTGATGACCCATAACTTGCAAGAACCATAACTTGAGTTCTACAAATCTTATTGAAGACTTCTAGTACTCAAATTAAAGCTATTGAGAATACCTACAAGTTTTATGTTGACCAAGAATTCATTTGAAGCTTTCATTTTGACTTATCTAGCTTGGAAGTTGGGCCTAAATTAGGGGATTTTACACTGAAACCCTAATTTAGCAACTCCTCTTCTTCTTGATTTCTCTGTGATTTCTCCTTGGCACAACACCACACATGTATACACATATCAATTCATGAATCCCACACCTTTCAATTAAGCCTTGATGCTATTCAATCACTCAGTTGACCTAGGGTTGACCTAGGGTTGACCCAGATGAAACCCTAGTTGACTGTACTTCAACTCTGGCTCTTGTACTTGTATCAATGACTTGTCTCATCTTCAAAATGACCCTCTAGGTATTCCATGATCTTTGTATACATTCCATACTCTCAGTCATAGCTCATACTCCCATTGGTGATCTTCCACACCCCCAGATTAGAAGAGAAATCCACTGGTTGACCTTCAAACTTCTCAAAGCTTCAAATCATTTCTTGATTACTTGGATGGTCTTGAACTTGAATAAAACCCCATGATGGCCTCTTTCTGATAAGAAAGGCACTTGATCCCCTGTTAGATGACTTATTATGCTATGCTATGCAAATGATTAGACTATGTACATGACTTATTATGCAAATGCCAATGCAATTGAAACATGACCCAGGTGAAATAGGTTGAGCAAATTTTAGGGTGCAACACCAAGTATCTTCGATTGAGGGAACAACGGTCCCAGCGACTGTGCCAGAACCAATGCCATCCATGGCAAGTTTGATACCTACGTAGTTGATTACCCATAGTGAGCCCATTCTAAATTATATTGGGCCAAAGGGCCCTCCAATAACCTCTCCACCAATGGGGAATGCTTCGAATAGTCCCTTCATGCTCCCGGGTTTCTCTATGCCCTTAGGCAATCGAGATCAACCTTATGGAATGCCAACATCCATGATGGTGAATTTGCATAACACCGTCTCAACATTCTCAGAACCTGTAATGAATGTTACTTCGCCATTACAAGGATCAGGATCTGGGATAAACATGAGTCGAAATAGCCAACCTTTAGGAATTGGTTATTCCACCAAAATGCCAAACTTGACCAATAATTCTGCAGCAATCGTTAGGCAACAAATGGATGAGAGTAACCACGAAATGGTCCAAATGTTGGCCCAAACAATGAGGACAATTCTTAATCCCCTAATATAAAGCACTACTCAATCCAACCAACAAATGACAGCGCAGATGACACGCCTTGCCAATTTTTTGGAGTGCCACAACCTCCTCGACATCCGCAAAGAGAATACATATTGGCAAATCAAGGAATAGTCCTCGAAGAAGATCCTACTATTAATCAGGTTCAACAAAACCAAAGAGACCCTCCCTAGGCAAATCTAACCAATGCAAGAGTAGCGGTCGAACATCCTAGAATCGAACCTCCTAGAGCCCAACCACAAATTCCCATCGAGGAGAGACCTAGGGTAGTAATGGTGAATAGGGACCAGAATGTTGATAACATTGTACAACAGATTCGACGTGATGATATGACCGCGAATAATAATCTAGCAGCCATGGTCGAAAGAATAATGACACGAAATGGGGTAAACTTTGGTCTTCGAAGACCAAATTATACTTCTCCATTATCAGAGTATATTTTACAATCAGACCTACCTCTTAGATGGAAAGTTCCTAAGTTCACTAAGTTTTCTAGGGATACCACTGAATCCATTATAGAACATGCAGCTAGATATTTGATAGAGGCTGAAGAGATTTTGAATAATGAAGATCTTAGGAAAAATATTTCCCAAGTTCTCTCACCAAAAATGATTTTACGTGGTTCATAACCTTGCCACCAAATTCGATCCATAACTGTACTCAGTTAGAAAGATTGTTCCATGAACAATTTTATATGGGACAAACCAAGATTATCCTGAAGAAATTTTCCAGTATCAAACAAAAGTTTACTGAACCAATAAACGATTATTTGAATAGATTCTGTTTACTTAAAGCCAAGTGTTTTACATAAGTTCTAGAGCATAAATTGGTCGAAATGGCCGCTGGAGGTCTAGACTATTCTATTAGGAAGAAACTAGATACCCAGTACTTGAGAGATATGGCCCAACTGACTAACAGGGTTCGAAAATTAGAATGCTTAAAGGAGGAAAACGATAGAGCAAATAAAAATAAGAGGGTGGCCTACGTCGAATTTAATGAAGATGATGAGGGACAATATAATGAGCCTTCAAATTTGGATGAAAGTGAGATCGATCTTGCTGAGTTAAAGCAAGGGCCTCCTTATTCTTGTAAGGTCTTAGCCCTCTCAAACGGGAAGTACTCACTCGAACCAGATAGGAACAATAAGTTCTCTAAGAAAATTTACACCTTCGGCGTCACCAAGTGTGATAAAATCTTCGACTTGTTAGTTAAGGATGACCAAATGATAGTGCCTCTCGACGCTAAAATGCCTCCTTTAGAGCAAAGGAAGAAAATAGGTTTTTGTAAGTATCATAAATTTTTGTGTCATAAAACATCTCAATGTTTTCTTTTCAGGGATCTTGTTTAAAATGCCATCAAGGATGAGAGATTATGGTTTGGTGAGAAAGCGAAGACTCAGATGAAAATCGATGTTGACCCTTTACAAGTGGCTGATGCTCTTTTCACTGAACTTGCTGTTGTCAATATGACCGAAGTTACTGATGACTTCGCTCACAATGTTAACATGGTCGAAGTCACCATTGACTTCGTCAATGATGCTATCATGGTTAAGATCACTGAGGATCTTGACGAGAAAGTTATGAAAGATTGCATATGTGAGGTTACTGATGGCCTCACCAAAGGAGTCGTCAAAGGCGCTAACAACGAAATTGTTGATGGTTTCGATACAATAGGAATCACTGAGGATTCCAATCTAGTAACGGTGACGAAAGAGACCGCTGATGGTTTCATGTGGATGGATAAGGCTACTGATGGCCTTATAATGGAATTTTAAAATCTGGACATTACTAAGGATGTCTCTATGGATATTAACATGATCGAACTTTCGCAAGAAACTTTGATGGAAACTGACGAAGAGCGACATCAAGAGGAATATACCAAAATAGCTTTCCCAAAGGAAGAAGAGAGTCTGATAAACTTCCTGCGTAGGTGTCAGAAAAAAAAGTCAGAGGTCATGCTCTGCCCAAGGTGTAGCGCTATGTTCGACAAAAAAGCAGCCCAAAACATGGAGGGAGTTTGATTGGCGAAGGCCAGAAGAAACTGGAAGGACTCCGCTAGCCACCAAGTTTTCGACAAGAAAGAGCCATACAGGGGGCCGGATCAAGCAAAACAAATATTCCCAGGTGCTAAACCTACCATGTTCAAACCAACTGCAGAGGCTTCCAGAGGAAAATGGGCAAAGCCAGTCGAAAATAGAGAGCGAGGCCAACAAAGATGGAAGAACTTTGAGGTCAATAGGGGTTTATCAATTGGGTACCGTAGGGAATTCCAGACTTCCAGGAAGTCAACCTATATTTCTGAGAACTACAAAGGCAAGAATCCAATGACCAGATCTCAATGGAGAAGGGAACAAAGGAGAAGGAAGGCAGAAATGGAGACTAGAGAGAATCGGAAAGCTGAATCAAGCACCAATGTACCTGTTGAAAAGGGTGAGAAAATGGAAATGAAACCCATCAAAAAGAAGCCTACAGAGGAAAAGGTATTTCTGACTCAAGAAGATAAGGCTAAAAAGGAGCGGGATCGTTTGGTCGCCGAAGACGAGATGCTCACTGATGACTTCGATACAAATTCAAAAGCATCTTTAGACATCATGGTTAATGTGCTGCCAAGGGAGTTCGACCAAGTTACTGAGGTCGAAGAGCTGGAGGATAATACTGACATAGAGATGACCACTCGCAGGCCATTTTATTATTATGTTATGAACAACAGTTGCGTGGAAGAGCAAAATGCGTTCTTCGAGAGACCGGATGAGGCTATGAAAAGTCACTTAAAACCTCTTTTTATTATGGGAAAAATAGAAGACGTACTTGTTAACAAGATCTTGGTGGATTGTGGTGCAGCGGTAAACCTGATGCCACATTTCATGCTAAAGAAAATAAGTAAGTTCGACACCGATATAAAGCCTCACAATATGGTTTTATCCAACTATGAAGGAAAAATAGGCACTACATTGGGGGTGATTCAAGTCGATTTGACAATAGGGACCATTACCAGACCAACCATGTTTATGGTTGTGGAGACCAAAGCTAACTACAATTTATTGTTAGGGCGTGAATGGATTCACGACATAGGGGTCGTACCATCATCAATGCATCAGAGAATTACCATATGGAAAACAGATGGTATTGTGAAAAATATTGAAGTCGATCAGAGCTATTTTATGGCTTCAGCCAATCATGTCGATAGACATAGTTTCGACAAACATTTGGCTAATATTTCTCCTTGCAATCCAGCTAGTTTCGCTTTACTCCATATGACATTGCGTATTGCTCTTTGTATTTGCACCCCACTAATGGTTTTCAGTGGGATCGAAAGGTTGTGTGTGAAGACGATCTTGCATACATAGGGACACTTGGAATCGACCCAATAGGTTGGGGAAGCGAGTTTGATGACAATGACTGAGTTGCCAGCGCTCGAAAGAATTTCGGCTTATATAGCTAAAAATAAATTAAAAGCAGCTTTGGAGGCCGAAGTAAAATTCATGGCTGTCGGAGCCAAGAAAGAGTCATACCAAAAAAGTCCTGGTAAGGACTTCGACCCAAAACCACCTAATAAGGTTCGGGATGAAGTGCAAGGCTAGAGGCTCGACACCATTTATGATGATGAGCCTTTAGGGTTCGAGAAAGATCCACTGGTAACCAACATCAAAATGCTAGCGTAAGATCCACTCAAAGAGATCGACTTGGGAGACGGGGCCACGAAAATGCCAATGTATATCAGTTCCAATATCAATCCTCAACTTAAAGTCGAAGTGATCCAATTTCTAAAGGAGTTCAAAGACTAATTTTCATGGGATTATGACGAGATGCCTGATTTAGACAGAGAGCTGGTCGAATTAAAATTTCCAATCAAGCCTGGAAAGAAGCCCATTAACCATAATCTAAGGCAGTTTGCACCTGCGATTCTCTCAAAAATTAAAGAGGAGGTCGAAAGACTTCTGCGTTGCAAATTCATCCATATGGCCAGGTATGCCGAATGGCTTTCAAATATCGTGACCGTTATTAAGAAAAATGGTACTTTGAGGGTTTGCATAGATTTTAGAGATTTCAACGATGCAACCCCAAAGGATGAGTATTCGACGCCTGTGGCAGAAATGCTGATCAAGGGGACACGAATATCTTAGTATGCTCGATGGATATTCAGGATATAATAAGATATTCATTGCTGAGGAAGATGTTCCAAAAACAGCGTTTCGATGTCCTGGAGCATTAGGTACTTATGAATTGGTGGTAATTCCTTTCGGCTTGAAAAATGCTGAGGCAACATACCAAAGGGCAATGAATTTGATTTTTCATGATTTCATTGAGACTTTTATGCAGATTTATATTGATGATATTATTGTAAAATCAATTTTTGGGAAAGGTCATATAGACCATCTTCGACAATCCTTTGAAAGGTCAATTTTTGAAAATTTGCTTTTTGTGTGCAGGCGGGGGATTTCTTAGGCTTTGTGGTCCACAAAAAGGGAATCAAAATAAACCAGAACAAGACCAAGGCCATAATGGAGGCGAAAGCGTCATCAACAAAGGAGGAGTTATAGTCATTGCTGGGAAAGATTAACTTCTTGAGAAGGTTTATCTCAAACCTTAGCGGCAAAACTCAAGCTTTCTCACCTCTACGTCGAGAAAGAAGGATTCGAATGGGGGCAAGCTCAACAAGAGGGTTTCGACAAAATCAAGGAGTACTTGAGCCACCCTCCAACTCTAATTCCACCTTGTAGAAATAGGAGTATGAGGTTGTATATATCTGCGTCGGATAAGACTTTAGGGAGCATGTTATCTCAAGAAGGTGGAGATGGTGTCAAAAGAGCCATTTACTATCTTAGTAGGGTCTTGAACGATGCAGAAATTAGGTATAACATAGTCGAAAAATTATGCCTGTATTTGTATTTCTTATGTGTAAAACTTAAGCATTATATAAAGCCTGTTGACGTTTTTGTTTCCTTACATTTTGGTGTTATACAACATATGTTGTCGAAACCAATTTTGTATAGTCGAATTGGCCAGCGGGCATTTGCTTTAACTGAATATTCTTTAACTTATATGCCTTTAAAATATGTTAAGGGAAAAGTAGTGGCAAACTTTATAGTTGACCACTCTATAAATGAGGAATCTTCAAATTACCTTGAACTAGAACCTTGGAAGTTATACTTTGACGGTTCAAGTTATAAAGACGACACATGCGTTGGAGTCTTGATTATTTCTCCAAACAAAATTTCAACAAAATTCAAGTACGAAGTCGAAGGTCTCTGTTTGAATAATGAAGCTGAATATGAGGCTCTTATAGTTGGACTTAAAATATTGTTGGAATTAGGGGCAACTAGAGTAGAAATAATGGGTGACTCAGAGTTGGTCATAAAACAGATCACAAAGGAGTACAAATGTGTGAAGGAAAATATCATCATGTACTTCGTAATAGCTAGTCGACTCTTAAAAAGATTTGAGTTGGTTAGAATTTGACACATTCCTCGAATGGAGAATCAAGTAGATAATAATTTGGCTCAGATTTCCTCTGGATATAAAATTTCGAAAGAAAAGTTGCAAGAAGCAATCAAAGTCAGAAGGAGGATTGTGTCTGCCAGACTATCCCCATCAGACCTAGAAACAACAAAGCTAGGGTATGTTGATAAAGAAAACTTCGAGATACTAGCAATAGATAGCTTGACAGACGAAGATTGGAGAAAACCAATAGTGGAATATTTGCAAAACCCAACAGTGTCTACTAAAAGAAAGATTAGGTATCGAGCTTTAAGTTATGTTCTTTTGGGGAATGAATTATTTAAAAAGACTCTCGAGGGAGTTTTGCTTAAATGTCTTAGTGAATCAGAGGCGTATTTAGCCCTGTTTAGTGTCCATAGTGGGGCAAGTAGGGCACATCAGGTGGTCCATAAGATGAAGTGGTTGTTATTTCGACAAGGAATGTATTGACCCACCATGTTGAAAGATTGTATTGAGTTTGCCAAAGAGTGTCAATAATGCGAAGTGCATGCATGCATACAACATGTTCCTGTGAGTGAATTACATTCTATAGTCAAACCATGGCCATTCATAGGTTGGGCTTTAGATATTGTTGGATAAATTTGACCAGCATCATCTAAAATCCAAAGGTACATCTTGGTCGTTATTGATTATTTTACAAAATGGATTGAAGTTGTACCGCTGGTGAGTGCTGACCAAGAGGATGCGATCAAATTCATCAAGAAGCACATCATTTACAGGTTTGGAATTCCAGAAACTATTACAACAGACCAAGGATCAGTGTTCACTAATCGAAAGATGCAAGAATTTGCTAAGGAAATGGATTTCAGACTATTAACATCTACACCCTGTTACGCCCAAGCTAATGGCCAAGTTAAGGAAACAAATAAGGTGGTCACTGGTTTAATTAAGAAACATGTAGGGAAGAAGCCTAGGAACTGGCAAAAGACTTTAGACTAAGTCCTTTGGGCATGTCGAACATCTCCTGTGGAGGCCACTAATACGACTCCATTTCGATTGACATTTGGTCATGATGCAGTCTTACCGGTGGAAATCTATTTACAATCGACAAGAATTCAAAGACATCACAAAATTCCATCAGTAACATATTGGAATATGATGTTGGACGAATTAGTTGATTTAGACGAAGAGAGACTTAATGCTTTGGAATTATTAAAAATACAGAAAAAGAGAGTAGAAAAGTCTTATAACAAGAAAGTTAAAGTTAAAACTTTCTTTCCTGAAGACTTAGTTTAGAAAGTAATCCTTCCTATAGATCGAAAAGATAGGACTCTAAGAAAATGGTCTCCTAAGTGGAAAGGTCCTTTTCAAATAATTCAAGTATTCTCTAACGGCACATATGAGATCGAAGAGGTAAGCAAAGGTAAGAGGATCTTGAGAGTGAATGGAAAGTATTTGAAGAAATACAAGCCTGCACTCCAAGAAATAAAAATAGCAAAAGAGTAATCATATTTGAAATAGTCAAAGCCAGCATGGTAAATAAAATCTTGCCAAAATGGCTAAATCTGTTACATCAAAAGAACCACAAAAGGCTCAAAATCATTACATAATAAATCTAGAGTGATGATAAATAAAAAAGAGGACCAGGACTAAAAGGAAAGACTAGCCTTCATCTTGAGATACTTCTCCCTCAGAAGCTCTATCTGCTTGTCACAGACAGATTTGGTCGACCTTAGTGTCTCTAACTCACTTTCAAATTTTTGGGCTTTGTCAACATATTTCAACCCAACATCGAGCTCTTCGGTGACTTTAGAATTGTAGAATTTTAGAAGCTCAGTGTTTCGTTTCTTTGCTTTTGAGATTTTGATTTGTAGCTCTTTTATCTACTCCTTCCAAGAGGAGATATCTCGATTGTTACGTTCGATCTCATCCTTATTTTGTTCTTGAGCTTTCTCTAAATCCACCAACCGGTTAGTTGAATCAGAGGTGAAGTCCAATGCAGCTGCTGCAGAACCAACCTTACTCTCAATCTCTTTTGAAACTTACGCTAGTTGTTTAAGATTAACATTAGCCTTCTCGATCAGCGCACCCAATTCCAAGATGACGTTTGCAACTTTAGAAGAAGCGGTTAGAATATCAACCTTTCTAAGAAGACCTTTTGTAGCAACCAGAAAAGTGGAGTCAGAGTCTAGAAGACAAAAAATGTCAGCTTTAAAAACCTTGTGCTTGATTTTCAAGAGTATCTCATTTGCAGGATTATTTAAGGATTGGCCGCCTGAAACTGAGGAAGAACTAAGACTCTTCTCATATGAACTCCCTTTAAAACTAATCAGAGTCTTCAGATATTCGTGAGGATTGCTCTTTTTTAAAGCAGCCAGTTCTTTTGTAGAAAAGGATGCAGTAGTTCTAGTCGAATCTTTTATATTCGCCGGAATAGGGTCAGGGGTTGGTTGATTGGTTGCGCCATATCTAGTTTCCTTATTTTCTTCTTCTTCTTCTTCTTCTTCTTCTCCACTTTCTTCTTCATCAGGACTACCTTCTTCATCTTCAAATTCATCAAGACCACCTCTTTCATATTGTTAGCTTGATCTTGCAGGATGACATTTGGGTTTTTGACTCTTGGAGAGCCATCCTCAGTTTTGTCTTCGGAACGGGTTTCAGTATGCTCCATCTCCATATCATCCTTGGTTGTTTCAGCATGCGTTTATTTCTCTAGGTCACCTTTGCGCTCATACCCACTAGTATGGGAATTTTGAGTTGTGGTTTTAGGCGGCAATGTTTTACGTTGTTCCTCGACCGTCTGCTTGATCTCACTCATAGAGCTTTTCTTAGAATCTCTGGTAGAGGTAGGATGATATGTGGGTTCGCCCTCGCTATTGAAGATTGTAGTATTGGTCGACTTAGTGGTGGTTGGGTAGACATACATGCATCATCCTGAAAAGGAGAAGTCGATGAATATAAAAAAAGGGGAAAAGCAAAGTTTAAGAGGTAAGGTGTGTTATTTTGGGAACATCAGCCCCAAGGCTAGAGTTGTCGCTTTCGGGCTGATGTACAACTTTCTTCGACAAGGCCTCAGGATTTGGCTCCAGTATTGTAAAGGCAGTAGGTCTTGTGGTTGAGACCCTCATACCTTTTTTCTATGGTTGAGCCAGAGCTTCAGCCATCTTGAGTTGTCTTCTTCTCTTTATGAGAGATTGCTCAGCAGTTGGGGACAAATCTTCGTCGTCCGACTCAATTTCCAGAACTTCAATTTCTTTGGATTTTGTTTTTTTGGGAGTTTGGGGTGGTTGTCGAGCACCCTGAAAAAGAAATTTTAGAATTATAATAAAGCATATAAAAAACGATAAAATCAATAAGGGAGATAAAATACCTTTGTTGTTGTTGCTGATGTCTTACTTTTTCCTTCCTCCTTCACTTCGATTAGCTTCTTGGCCGTTGGCCTCTTTGGTGGAATTTTCATGGCTAAATTAAAACAGGAAAAATTATTACAAGTAAAAGAGAATGGGTAATGGAAAATGTTTAGTCGAAATCTTCCCTATTCCACACCTTCATATATTTTGGACTCAATGCGAATATCTTCGATCCCAATATGAAGACGACATTTGAAACTGTGTAATGTATGCTTAGTCGCAACCACCTGTTAAACACACTTTTATGATTCTTGTCGAAAGATTTTTATAAAATCCCCATAGACAAACCAGTCTGGGAATGGAGGGCTAAAAGCCACCCCAAAGTCAACACTGGATAGTCGAGGGAATTTAGGAGGATACATGTTAAAAGTCGTTTCGTATCGTTTCTTGGGAGGAACATACGAAGGGATCTTTAGATTCTCCATTTTCTTTAAAAAAAATTCTTTTAAAGTAACAGTTGCGCCATGGACGGTTCGACCAATATCATCAAGTATATAAGCAGTTTCAAAGTATTTTTGGAATGCTTGGATTTTCTTGATGTGTATCAAAGTACCTTTCTTGACATTTTCTTGCATAGAGAGGAAAGCCTTGTTAATATGTTGTGTAAAAGCCACGTCGAAAAATTCTTCAGCATAATAGGCTTTCCACCAGTCATCAAATTGTTGGGTACAAAGGAAGCTCGCTTCTGAAGCAACAGGTAGAAGTTGTGTTCGACCAGCATATCGAGCAATTTGTTTGATAGTTGCAACTTTAGTATGGGATACATTATAAATAAAGAGGAGGTTTTTCTCCTCATATAAGGGTTTAGGCAGAACTTGAACTAAGCCAAATTGTTGAGCCACAAGATTGTGCTGATAAGTGATCAGGGTTACCAGACTCTTCGATAGATTGAACCTGAGGGTTAAAATCCTAGGAGTCAGGAAAGCTTCCCAAGTTGCAATAGACTCTGCTTCTTAGGCTTTTGTCGGAGCTGGGAATGGCCTGGTAAACCATTCAGGACTACATCTTCTTGCAGCAAAAGGGGCCATGTTGGGAGAGAAGTCATAATGTTTGGCAAACATCATGATGTAGCTAGTAAAGGTCTGTTGAATAGGCCGACCATCATCGCTAGGAGTTAATTTGGCCAAATGTGGTCCTTCGACTCTTCTGTTTTTCACTTCTTCAACATCTTCATTGATCGGGTTTTTGTAAGGAAGTCAAACTTTGAATAAAGCGTTCAACCACAATTGCAAAAGCTAGAAAGGCCCATAGAGGAAAAGGTTTCCTTTGTCCTCTAGGTTCTTTAGTTGGGTGACACCTTCGCTCATGGATTCATAAAGGCTGGCCAAGATCATTTCTCTTAAACACAGATTGTGGCCGGAGTGGAGTTGGTTTGCCATGGTTAAATATTTCCTGGCTACTTGAAGTGATTTCGAACAGAAGACACAACAATATAACCATAATGCTAGGAAAGATATATGTTTTACATCAGATACATCTTCGACATCTTTGTCATGATAATGTGCTATGTGAGTCGAATATGCTTCCCTAGAAGTGACAAAGTTTATGCTATCCTCAGACATCTGGTCTGGGTCGTATGTGTTGCATGTTGGTTTAATCCCTGTGATCACGGCTACGACGAACAAGGTGGGGGACATTATTCCACAAGGAATATGGAGAGTGTAGTGGTTGCTATCCTAAAAATACAAAGAAGAGAGAAGCATGTTCAAGCAATAGTCAGGACCTACTTTTAACAACATGATTAAATAAAAAATACTCATGTCTTTCTAGGTTTGAGATTTTGTTTTCTCATATTTTTCTAGCCATCCTAGATAATCAGAAGGATCCTTAAAAGAGGGGCTTTCCAAACACCCTAAAGTTATTCATATACCTAAGGTCAATGGCCTCTTTAGTCGGGGGATTGGCCTGGTTGGTGGGATTGGGGTCCTCATTACTAGCCCTAAGTTTTTAGCATGATCTATGGGTTTGTACTTATAGTAAGTTGGGAAGAAATCCTTAAGTTTACTAGGATCAGCATTAACATCAGATAAAGGACCAAATAAATCCAATGGCTTACTAGCAATAGTAAGAGGAATAAGTACCTGGGAATCGTAAATTATTTTTTTCTCTTCAGCAAGTGGTTCAGATAGGTATTGTTGATTTCCCACCATAGTTGGGCCATTGATTGTGTCAAACGGAGGAAGCTGAGAAGTCTTGTTAGGAACCTTCACAGGTTTAGTAGATTCCTTGGTGGCTTTGCTTACATCTTTGGTGGAACGGGTTGAGGAAGCCATTATTGAAATAGAACTAAACTGGGTTCTTTAGAGGAGAAGAATATTGTGAAGTTAGGGGTTTAGAAAATGCAAAAAGTAAAAAGAAATAAGAAAGGGGGTATTTATAAGGATGGAAGCGGAAACAATTTTGAAGCAACATTAATGGGTAAAATTAAAGTGAGACATGTGTTCTACCCACTATCGTTGATGAGACAGTGGCAGTTAATGCATAGCGTCATGATCTCCTAGGGTATAGGATACGTGATGATGGCAAAGATTCTCACGTGGGACTGAGGGGGCATTTCAAAAAAGTTAATCATCACCATGACATCATAGGCGTGCTTTAGAAGGCAAACCGTTTATAACATTGACTCATCAGAAATGTTGAATCACACATGGATCAATTAAGGCGTCGAATAAGGTTATCAAAAAATGTCTTTTTCTTCAGTGCTATCGGAAATGACATTTTTGGGGGGCAATTTGTTAGCTCCCAAATTTGACTCCTAGTTTTAATTATTGGAAACAATAAAGAGAGATACATGAAGTTATGAGAGGTTTCGACAAAGTTGTGAAACTTGCTTGTTTTGGTCGAAGCTACCTTTTTTGCGTAAGGAGGATATGTTGAATAAGATTTGAAGAAAAATATTCTAAAGTCTTAGAAGTTGGTTTGACAGAAGATTGTGATGTTTTTCCAACATGTGATTTGAATTCAAATAAAGGAGGGAACTTTTGTTCTTATCCAGATTTTTGAAAGAGACACATGGAGTTTTTTTCAAGGAAAGGAAACATGCTGAGCGCCACTTGTCATATGTTTGTAGGAAGACCGTTAGAGTCAATTATTTTTAATTATTATAAATAGAAGGTCCTAGCGTTAGGATCGGGGGTGTTCAAAGTTGTACAACATTTTTAAAATTACTCAAAGTATCCGTGTGCAGAGAAAAGTGTGTGTCGAGAAAATATACATTTGACAAACACCATACTTTTCACATTTTAATGAAAATTTCATCTTTTTACCACAAAGTTTATCTTTTTATTGCTCAAGTTATTTTTCAATGCATTTAATTGCTTTTGATTAAGTTTTTGAAATTTACTTCCTTTAAATTTCAAAGTTGATAATTGTTAGATCATGAGTATTGTCGAAATATTCACCATTTTCCAAACTTTAATTTAAGATTTAATAGCACATGCCTTAAGGTTTGTATGGTCAATCCTGTACGTAACCCAATTCTTTTTCGATTTGGAAAGATCATCAGTTGTTTACTAATTTTCACAGTAAACAGCAACCCACACCACTGTCGAGGCCTTGAAAAAATTGGCCAGACCTAGAATTTTATTGTCATAAGACCTTTCACGCGCTGCAACTCTTCGACTGTTAGAATTTTTTTTATAAATTTGTTTACTTCTTCTCCATGGCTGACGTTAACAATGAAAAATGATTATAAGTCTGAATTAGAATTACCAAACATTTCCATGATTTACAAGTTTCAAGAAAAGAATTATTTGAAATGGTCTCAACTCGTGAAAATAACCTTGAAAGATAAAGGGGAAATAGGACACCTAATAGAGAAACCTCTTGAAAATACGGATCCCAAATTTTGAAAATGGGATACAGAAGATTCCACCATAATTGCATGGTTATGGAATTCATTGATTCCTGAAATTAGTGACACTTGCATGTTTCTAAACACGACATAGGAGTTCTGGAAAGTATTAAAGTAGACTTATTCTAAAGCCAAAGATGTTTCCCAAATATATATTGTAAATGTGAAAATACTGGTGACTATGAGAGTGTGCCATATTTTTTATAAATTTGGTAGTTTTTTTCTTTTCAAAATCCTATCTGTAAGAGCTGCCACTGCACTTTTATTTGTGAGTGTAAGCTATTGATTAACTTAACTAAAAAATGTAAGAGTTGTCACTGCACTTTTATTTTATCCAAAAGGAAAGGAAAAAGAGCGAACAAAACCTAAAGAGTTCTAAAAGAAGAACAGACAGAGAATGGGTAAGGGGGTTGGTTACGCGATGGGAATGTGTTAGCACTCAAGAGGTGCAAGGTCGAACAATAGTCTAAGAGCATAACCACAAAGTTAAGAGCAACAATTTTTTTAGAGGTTTAATCCTTTATTAGTGTTTTGAACAAGATATATCCAAGTGGACAAAAGAAAAAGAGTGGAAACACAAACAATATGATATGAAATGATAATAATGGAGCATAAAAATAAAAGAGAGATATGGAGCAAGAAGGAAACATAAACAAAATTAATATAATAATATTGTTAGTGAGTTAATGATTAGTTGTTAGAACGAATTATCAATGATAGTTAACTCATGCACTTAGGCCAAGGTTAATGAAGACTCATTAGAGTATTGGTAAAATCAAAGCCTCCTAACAACAAGTTTCATAGGTAATGAGTCTTGTTGCTGTGGTAAAGATTGGTAAATCTCCCCCTCTTTCGACGTCGGTAACAACGACGACCTCTTCTTCTTCGCTTTCACACAAAAAATGTCGTTCTCTCCCTTTTGTTTCTTGTTTCCATCGTGTCGTCCTTCTCAGACTTCACACTCTCTGGTGTGCGTCTCAGTTGCTGTGGTTCGTTGCGAATCGATGATGTTCGTTGCAAAACGAAGATTGTGACGAAATTGATTTATTGTATGTTATTATTCTTTGTTGGTGAAATTCTGAGTTGTGCAAGGTATTGTTGGATTTGAAGTGTTAAACATTGTTTTTTTTATATTGGATTTGTGTTGTGAGATCATTTATAAAGATGAATGAATTTGTGAATTTCTGCAAGTTTTATGAATTTGGAATTGATGAAGGTCATGAAGCTTTGAGGAAGAATTTGGTTGAAGCTTGAAGAAGTGTTTATGGAGATTTTGGGAGTAGGATTTTGGCTCTCCAAGCTTGGTGGAAGAGTGAAGAATGAGCTCTTATTTATAGGTGAATTTGAAGGTGAGTTTGCTGACGTTTTGATTATGTAAACGCGTTTCATCTGTAATTTTCCTCTTGCGTTTTGGTTATAATGACTTCATGTTGTTTTCGCATGTTTTTGTTGCAGCTAGTAGCTTGTACTTGGATGTTCACTTGGAGGTACTTGGCTCATGGTTTTGCAGCTTGACTTCTTGAAATGGCTTCAAAAGTTAATATAAGCTGTAGTTTTTGTTTGGGAATTGGTAACATGAGCTCGGAGTATAGCGAAACTTAGGTTGTGTGTTTGGCTTCATGTGGCTGGTTGCTGGCTGAGATATTTGTTTCTTTTTAGCATGAAGTTACCCATGAAAAGTGGTTGTAGCATGAACCGGATTTGTAGAGCATGGGTCGTGTGTCTTCCTTGGCTTTTCCAATTGTAATTTGTTCCTCCTTTGTATATTCATTCATGATATGAGCCTGGGTAGTATAGTCATGTTTAATGTCAATTTCTTGTAGATGCACACTCTTTTTTCATTGATATGTTTCTCTTTTTTAATTGAGGAAGTAATGGACTTAATGGATATTGATTAAAAAAAAGATAGTTGGATATTTAGTTAAAAAAATATGGATATGAAATGGATTAAAAACATAAACATGGTTATTTGGATATTTAAAAAAAGGATAGTTGGATTTTTTTTGGAAATTGGATATTGAATGTAGATAATGAATATGTATATTGAAAGTTGGAATAATGGATTTAAGAATATGGGTTTAAAATAAAATGGTTTAAAAGTGGACAATGACGAATTTGATATGGTTATTGAAACTAATTTGGAGCATTATGGATAATGAATAAAAGGGTGGATTTAGGAAAAAAAAAGGATCTTGAATGAATATTTGGTTTAGAAATTTATTATTACAAGAAATGGACATGACTATATGGACTTTCACTACTATTTTTCAACAACATGGCCATGAAACCTCGATCTTCAATTCAAAACCAGTCTTGTACTTTTTCTACATAGCTACCACTGAACAACCCGCAACTAAAACAACGGTCATCACCTTTAATTTTTTGAATCTCTGATTGATGAGTTCTGAATCAATTCAAATTTATCTAAACCAAATCTCTAAAAGAAATGAATCCACAGATGAACCATTAATTGGATAAATGGACCATGATGAACCTGATTTTGAATAATTCTTGACTTAAGCCACCAACAAATACACATGTCTTGACTTTCCTGTGATCAATTCCTTGAATTTGACATTCCTGAATCAACTCTTGAAATATGACTGCAATCGGGAAAAATCTTGAATTAATCCCAGTTACTTGATTTTATCAAATGAATTTGGACTTGCACAAAACCTTAATCTTTATCACTTGATGATTTGAAGACCTATGACACAGGGAACTTGAAAAGTAAACCATTTTGACTTGTTTGACCAAGATTAGGTCAAACCTTCTTTGAATCTCAATCATTGAAGAATTGTCACATTTGACCTGATAGCCTTGATTAAATCCTGTAGCACACACCTGAGCTGAAACAAGAAGAAGTAGCAACTAACTCATATTTGCTTTGAATTTGTCTGAATTAACCTCTAGAAAAGTAAGTCCACAGATGAGCACAATTTGGACTGATGGACCATTTGATCCAAACTTCACATGGATCACTGCTTGATAATCTGATGAATTTCAATACAAGAAAACTTGATCTTGGATACACATTTCCTGAGAAATAGACCACTGCCACACCCAATTTGAAATTGAAGCAATCTCTTAATGGTTTGACCAAGATTAGGTCAAACTTCTATCTGATTTTGAGCATAACTGAATAGCCACACAATCTCCAAGCCATGCCCTTGCCATCAATCTCCCTGTAAACCCTAAACACACAGAAAAGAAGAAATAAGCAGAAATGCAAAATATTTTTGGCATTTTGGTTAGAGATTAGTAAACATAAACAAATATAAAGCAAGTAAGAAACACACAAGTGCTTGGTGATCTCCCTCGGAAACAAACCCACAGAGGAGGGAAGGAGGACCAAAGTTTGTGATCTTGTTTGTGTGCAAAGCTGCAAATGGCAAGTGGGATCTTAGGGGTAAAAATTAGGATATTACAACATCCTCCTTAATTGCGATTCTTTATTCAAAACTCTAGTCGCCTTAATTGCGATCTATTTGTTGTCGCCTCTATTGTCATCACCTTTAATGAACCTTAGGTATTATTCACACATGTTCACTGTTCATACATCTACACCCATCTCTGTCCATTTTTATTCTAACCACCCACACCATTGTCGAGGCCTTGAAAAAATTGGTCATACCTAGAATTTTAGTGTCACAAGACCTTTCACGTGCTGCAATTCTTCGACTGTTAGAATTTTTTTTAATTTGTTTCCTTCTTCTCCATGGTTGGCGTTAACAATGAAAAAAAGATTGTAAATCTGAATTAGAATTACCAAACATTTCCCTGATTTACAAGTTGCAAGAAAAGAATTATTTGAAATGGTCTCAACTCGTGAAAACAACCTTGAAAGATAAAGGGAAATAGAACACCTAATAGAGGAACCTCTTGAAAATACGGATCCCAAGTTTTAAAAATGGGATACAGAAGATTCCACCATCATTGCATGGTTATGGCATTCATTGATTCCTGAAATTAGTGACACTTGTATGTTTCTAAACACGACAAAAGAGATTTGGAAAGTATTAAAAGAGACTTATTCTAAAGCCAAAAGTGCTCCCCAAATATATGTTGTAAATGTGAAAATATTGGTGACTATGAGAGCATGCCATATTTTTTATAAATTTGGTAGTTTTTTTTTTTCTTTTCAAAATCCTACCCACCTTAATTGCGATTCTTTATTCAAAACTCTACTCGCCTTAATTGCAATCTATTTGTTGTCGTCTTCATTGTCATCACCTTTAATGAACCTTAGGTATTATTCACACATGCTCACTATTCATACATCTACACACATCCATGTCCATTTTTAATCTAACCACCCACACCACTGTCGAGGCCTTGAAAAAATTGGTCAGACCTAGAATTTTAGTGTCATAAGACCTTTCACGCGTTGCAACTCTTCGACTGTTAGAATTTTTTAAAATTTGTTTCCTTCTTCTCCATGGCTGACGTTAACAATGAAAAAAATGATTATATGTCTGAATTAGAATCACCAAACATTTCCCTGATTTACAAGTTGCAAGAAAATAATTATTTGAAATGGTCTCAACTCGTGAAAACAAACTTGAAAGATAAAGGGAAAGTAGGACACCTAATAGAGGAACCTCTTGAAAAGATGGATTCCAAGTTTGAAAAATAGGATACAGAAGATTCCACCATCATTACGTGGTTATGACATTCATTGATTCTTGAAATTAGTGACACTTGCATGTTTCTAAACACGGCAAAGGATATTTAGAAAGTATTAAAAGAGACTTATTCTAAAGCCAAAGATGCTTCCCAAATATATGTTGTAAATGTGAAAATACTGGTGACTAAATAGGGAAACAAAACAACTACAAAATATGTCAATCATCTCAAAGTCTTATGGATGGGGTAAGACCACTACCGAGTATCAAAATCAAGTGTACAAAATATTCAACGACACTTAAGGAGTACATTGAACAAGATAAAGTCTATAAATTTTTTGATGGGTCTAAAAGTGACTTTGATCAAGTTAGAATACAAATTCTTTGCAAAGAAAAAAATACTAAACATTAATGAGCTAGTTGATACAATGAGGAGTGAAGAAAGTATAAGGGGATTAATGGTGACAACACCACCTGTGGAGAGATCAACAATGATTGCTGAGAATAACTCGACCATGATGGGTGATAAGAAGAAATGGGGAGAAACCTATGTCGAGAAGAAAAACAAATGGGTATGGTGTACTCGTTGCAACAAGCCTCGTCATACTCGAGAAAAATATTGGAAATTGAATAGAAAACCTCATTATAGAGAGTGGAGACATAAGGGAGATTTATCAAGAAAGGGATGACATGCACACATGGCTAGAAGTACTAGTGGAGACAGTTTAGAAAAATGGGTGCAACACAATCTAAGTGAATTAGAAAAGGTGAGATCTCTCCTCAGTAAGTTGGAAAAACAAATAAGTACTTGTTCTTTAACACATTCATGTGCATTTCTATTTCTTTTTCCTTTTGAAAAATCTCCATTTTTGATAGGACTTAATACTTTAGATATAGCTATTAAAGAATAATGGATACTGGATTCTGGTTAATATAACAGAGTCACAACTCGACACTCCCTTAGCAAGGTGTGTAACTTTATGGATTTTGATTCTCAAATTGAGGCTGTAAGTTATGTGGTTTTTGGATTGACAACATTTTGATAAAACATGTTGTCAACAAGATGTTAAGCCATATGTTTTTCTATGAGAGTCATACATCATGTTCAGCATGATGTTGTGACATGTGCCAGAACATGTTATACCAGAAAGATAGGACATAGCTGTTTTGGTATTTTAAGTGTGAGTTTTGAGTATGTTTTAATTCACACGTTATTGTTATCCAATGGAGGATATTTTGGGAACGTATGTTTTGACAGATTTGATTTTATTTCTTAAAAAGGATCATTGAGCCTTTTTAGGAAACTTTATGTTATTGTTCATATTATTGTGCAGGATATTATGCAATTGATTTAAAGCTGATTCCTGATGATTTGTGTTTTATTTTTGCGAGCCCAAGCCCATGTAGCTGTGATGTTTATTTAAAGGGTTTTTTAAACCTAAAGAAAGTGTGGATTTGAAGATTTAGGATTAGCTGTGTCTTGGTGGTTCTTTAGGGTTTAATGTGTTTTCTTTGTATGTCACTCTTGTATTAGTTTTGATGCATTAAGTTGACTGATTGTTAATTGTTAATTATTCATTCATAAGCTTTTAAGCAAGAATGTATTGTTCTTAGTTAAAGCTTTTAAGCAAAAATAAGTATTATACTGGAAGTTTTGGTACTTTTATCTTGGGTTATTGTTGAATTGTCATTGGTTTGTGACTGATAGGAAGTGAGAGTGGGATCTCATATCTAGAGGGTGTCTAAGTAGAAGTTACACAAGATAGTGACTAGGTGATAAGTTGTAAACGAGAGAGTTTAGCTTTGAATTAATATTGTCATAGTTAATTTCCTTCCTGACTCGGTAGCCCCCAAATGTATGTGACGTTGTATCAAACTGGGTTTACAACTACTGGTGTTATTTATCTTTTTGTCATTTATTTTTCTACATATTTGTGAGTGTTCAAAATGTCTTGATCCCAGTGTTGTGACATCCGTCTCGACATCTGGTATCTGCATGCTGGAATTTCAATTGGCATAAGAGCAGGTCACCCTATTCTGTTTTTGGGTGAGCTTCAGGGTTTTTTTTTCTGGCACTATGGACAAGGAAGGAGGAGGGAATGTGAATAGACCACCTATCTTGGATGGAACCAACTATGATTATTGGAAGACACGTATGATGGATTTCTTAAAATCCATGGATAACAAAACTTGGAAAGCTGTCATCAAAGGCTGGGAACATCCTTTGATTAAAGATAAATATGTGAAGGAATCTTTGAAACTTGAAGAGGACTGAACCAAGGAAGAATATGAGACTACTATTGGAAATTCCAAACCTTGAATGCTTTATTCAATGGAGTTGATAAGAACATGTTTAGGTTGATCAACACCTGTACTGTGGCTAAGGATGCTTGGGAAATTCTCAAGACAACTCATGAAGGGACATCTAAAGTAAAGATGTCTAGACTTCAGATGCTCACTACCAAATTTGAAAATCTTAAGATGAGGGAAGATGAAAGTATCCATGACTTTCACATGAATGTTCTTGAAATAGATAATGCCTTTAGTGCCTTAGGAGAAAAGATATCAGAAGAAAAGCTGGTAAGGAAGATTCTTAGGTCTCTCCCTAAGAAATTTGACATGAAGGTCACATCTATTGAAGAAGCCCAAAACATCAGCAGTATAAGAGTTGATGAGCTTGTGGGTTCACTTCAAACCTTTAAATTGGCCATTAATGACAGAAATGAAAAGAAGAACAAAATCATTGCTTTTGTCTCCAACTCAGGAGATGAAAAGGAAGAAAGTGAACTTGATACAAATGAAGGGGTGTCCAATGACATTGTTTTATTAGGAAGGCAGTTCAATCAAGTGTTGAAGAGAATGACGAGGAAGTTAAGATCTAATGTCCAGAACATCAATTCCGACTCCAGCAGGAACTATGACTCTCAAAGAAGAGCAAGTACTGAAGAAAGTGCCAATCACAATAAGGGGGCTCAATGTCATGATTGTGAAGGGTTTGGACACATTAAAGCAGAATGTCCCACTTATCTGAAGAAACAACCTAAGGGGTTGGCTACCTTGTGGCCTGAAGAGGAAAGTGAAAGTGATGATGAAACAACAAAACATGTAATTGCTTTAACTAGAAGATGGGCATCTGATGTAGAGTCTTGTGATGAAGATACTCCTTATGCTAAACTAGTTGTTTCTTACAAATATCTATGCATCAAAAGTGAAAAACAACAGGAAACTATCTCTCTACTTCAGTGTGAGAAGGACGAGTATTTGTCCAACATCTATAGTCTGCAAGATGAGGTGACCTTGCTGACCTCCAAACTTGAAAATATGACCAAGTCTATAAGAATGTTGTATAATGTTTCTAAAATGCTAGACAAAAATCTTCAAGATGGAAAAAGGGCTGGTGACTTAAAAGGCATATGGTTTAATAATCAAACTCTGAAAGGAGACCCTAAGGCTACAAAACTCATTCCAACTGGGAGGGTGAAAGAGCCAAGGATGTCAGAACAATTATCTCAACATCAAGACAAGTATCAGTTTGGTAAAAAGGGAAGCAAGGCCCAGTAGTAGAGATGTCATTATTGTGGTAGATTTGTCCATATTAAAACTTGTTGTTTCAGACTGCATGGATATCCTAGGTCTTGTGTTTAGACCAAGGTTAATCATAAAGCGATGAAGAATACAAAGACGTGGGTTCCTAAAGAAACTATCAAATTACTTATTGCTCATACTTTTTTTAGAGCTTCTGCCAGAGAAGACTGGTATTTTGATAGTGGGTGTTCTAGACACATGACTGGTATAGAGAACTTCCTGGTCAACATTTGGTTACATTCTACTAGTTATGTCACTTTTGGGGATGGTGCAAAAGGAGAAATTCAAGGAGTTAGAAAACTAGCTTGTGCAGGATCTCCTAGTCTTGAGAATATGCTTCTTGTAAAAGGATTGACTGCCAACTTGATAAGCATAAGTCAATTGTGTGATAAAGGGTTGAAAGTTAACTTCACTAAGTCTGAATGTATGGTCACTAATGAGAAGGATGAAGTTCTGATGAGAGAAGTCAAATCTAAAGACAACTATTACTTACGGACGCCCCATCCAACAAAGAGTTCTCCTACATGCTTACTGTCTAAAGAAGATGAAGTTCAATTATGGCACCAAAAAATTGGTCATTTACATCTAAAAGGGATGAAGAAGATTGTATCAGCATAAGCTATTAGAGAAATTCCCAAGCTCGGGATAGAGGAAGAAATTTTTTGTTGTGAGTGCCAAATTGGAAAAGAAACCAAGAAGACTCATCCCAAAGTGCAACATCTGACTACTTTAAGAGTGTTGGAACTTCTTCACATGGATTTAATGGGTCCCATGCAAGTTGAGAGCTTTGGTGGAAAGCGGCATGCTTATGTTGTTGTTGATGACTTTTCAAGATTCACCTGGGTGCATTTCATTAGAGAAAAATCAGATGTCTTTGAAGTATTTAAGGGATTATGCCAAAAGCTTCAAAGAGAAAAGGAAAGCAAAATTGTTAGAATTAAAAGTGATCATGGAAAGGAATTTGAAAATAGAAAGTTTGTTGACTTTTGCTATTCTGAAGGCATCAGTAATGAGTTTTCTTCTCCCATCACTCCTCAGCAGAATGGAGTAGTTGAGAGAAAGAATAAGACTCTTCAAGAATTTGCTAGGGTCATGCTCCATGCTATACATCTGCCATATCATTTTTGGGTTGAAGCAATGAATACTACGTGTTAAATTCATAATAAAGTTACCTTAAGAACTAGTACTTTAACTACTCTTTATGAATTATGGAAGGGAAGAAAACCTATTGTCAAGTACATCCATGTATTTGGAAGCAAATGTTATATTCTGGCTAATCTTGAACAAAGAAGGAAAATGGATCCTAAAAGTGATGAAGGGATATTTCTAGGCTACTCTACAAACAGCAGAGCCTATAGAGTATTCAACACAAGAACTAAGACAATGATGGAATCTATTAATGTTGTAATAGATCACTCAACTATAGAGAAACATACAAATGTTGAAGATGATGTTGAAACATCACCTCAGGTGACTGTCACAGAAGAAAATGATGCTGACAATGACATCAACAATGATCCTGTCATTATGGAAGATGGTGAAAGGGATTATCCCAAAGAACTCATAATAGGAAATCTTAATGAAGGGATTATTACAAGATCAAGGGAGGTGATATCCAATGCTTGGTTTGTCTCTAAGATTGAGCCTAAAAATGTGAAAGAAGCTCTAATTGATGAGTTTTAGATCAATGACATGCAAGAAGAATTAGAGCAGTTCAAAAGGAATAAAGTTTGGGATTTAATTCCTAAACCCAAGGGAACAAATATTATTGGCACAAGATGGGCCTATAAGAATAAATCTAATGAAAACATAGTGGTTACTAGGAATAAGGCCAGACTTGTGGCTCAAGGGTACACTTAAATAGAAGGTGTTGACTTTGATCAAACCTTTGTACTAGTTGCTCGTCTCGAATCTATAAGACTCTTACTAAGGGTATCATGTTTGCTGAAATTCAAGCTGTTTCAGATGGATGTAAAGAGTTCCTTCTTAAATGGGTTCTTACAATAGAAGGTTTATGTTGAATAACCAAAAGGATTTGTGGATCCCAATTTTCCAAATCATGTGTACAAACTAAATAAGGCTCTTTATGGTTTAAAGCAATCCCATAGGGCTTGGTATGAAAGTCTGACATAGTTCTTGGCCAAAAATGGATACATAAAAGGAGGAATAGACAAGACTTTGTTTGTTAAAGAAATGGATGGCAAGCTCATGATTGCTCAAATATATGTAGATGACATTGTCTTTGGTGGGATGTCAGACCAGATGGTCTAACATTTTGTTAAAAAGATGCAGTCTGAATTTGAGATGAGTCTGGTAGGAGAATTAACTTATTTTCTTGGACTTCAAGTTATACAAATAGAAGATTCTATTTTCATATCTCAAAGCAAGTACGTCAAGAAAATAGTAAAGAAGCTTGGCATGGAAAAGGTCAGTCACAAAAGGACTCATGCACCTACTCATTTGAAGCTTTCCAAAGATGAAAATAGGATTAGTGTGGATCAAAGTCTTTATAGAAGCATGATAAAAAGTCTATTATATCTGACTACTAGCAGACCTGATATCATATTTTCTGTTGGGGTTTGTGCTAGGAATCTTAGAATAAAGTAAATAAATTTCAGGATTGCATCTTTGGTTAGATAGATTCAAAGAAAATTGAGTTTGGTTTAAGAAAGAATCAAGGGGAAAAAGTCCTCTAAAGCTTACCTTTTGTTCGGTAAGAGTTATTTTTTAGAAAAAGGAAGGCCAACAAAAAGAATTCCACTAAAAGAGCAGTTGTTAAAGCTAGATGTTGTCATTCTGGTGAGAAGTATGGTCTTATGTATTACTTAATTGTACCTTTATTTATGCTTATTTATGTTATAACACAATTTGTTCTTAACATATTCTCTTTTAGTTTTGATGATATCAAAAGTATGAAAAGAACAATGGTTTATTTGATGTTTGTTTTATTTATGCAGACCCTTGCTCTTGTACATAAATAATCAGAATTTGTTTTACTTAGACACACTTGGAGTTGCTTCATTGCTAGCTTCTGGTGACAGAGTCTGAAAAACAATTGCTAGTGTGGTTTGACAAAGACTATGAACTACAGGCCTCAGCATCCAGACGAGTTTCTACACTTAGTAATTGTATATTAGCATCTGGTACCATTCAGGGTTGGTGATAAAGTTGTGGACTATCCATACTGCTGAAAGTAAGTTATATTATCTTATCAGCCTGTCAGCTGGAGTTTACAAGATTGCAAGGCTCAAGAAAAGCTGGTACATTTTATGGATGCCTGCTCCCAACGGCTCTATTAGTACAAAACCTCTTGAAGACTCAAAGGTTAAACGTGTTACACACTGGATTCTGAATCTACTGTGCATTTATCTTCAACGTCTCTTGTACTATGGAACAAAAACAAAGACACTTAATCAAGTCACCTTCTTAATGGCTAGTTTTTGGAAAGGCTATATATATGGATGAAGGTTCAAGTTTGAGTTTTAACAAGGATTCTTCTGTTGAAGTAGTAGCAAGATCAAACAATTATCAACTCTATGTAATATGCATATTTTCTGTTTTAGGTTGTAATTGTAAAAGCCTTAATATTTCTTACCTCTATATATATTAGAAATCTTAAGTGCTTTAGGTCTTTGTTATGGTGATATCACGTACCTCTGATGCTTGCATCATATACATCTTGTTCTCTATTATGCTGAGCCTTCAGTAGTATAAATTAAGTCTCCTGCTATGTGCTTGAGCAAAAAGTTTTGTCTCATTGAAATTCAAGCAACAAGTCTTGAGCCAAGATGCTTAAGCCATGTAAGCCTCATTGCTTAAGTTCTTGAGCTATGAAAGTCTTATTGAGCTAGTCTGATTGAGCAATTGGGAAAGTCTCTGTCTGAGGGGCGAGAGCAAGAAGTCTCGAGTGTAGCTTGAGCAAGGGAAGTATCAATCTGGATGGCCAGAAGAGTAGGTGGCTTGATCAGAGGATATGAGAAAAGAAAGTCTTAGACATGTGCTCTAAGCAAAGGTAAGCCTCAACCAGAAGATAGATGAGCAGGCGACTCAGTCAGATGGTGTGAGCAAAGGTTAAGTCTTAGACATGTGCTATAACCAAGAAAAGTCTCAAACAATTGGTCTGAGCAGTTGTAAGAGTCTTATGTAGAAGCATAAGCGATTGTAATCATGAAATGATTATAATGAAAAGCTCTTGTGAGACAAGGGAACTGGACTACTCTCAATTAGTCGAGGAACCAATATAAATATTTTATGTCTTCTGCTGTTATTTTATTTACTTCTGTTTTATCCGCTGTCAAACGAATTAACTCAGAATTTGAATATCAGTTCTGATTCTGAAACTCTGATCAGAAGCTAAAAAATAATAAAACGCAAAACACATTTCAACCCCCCTCTTCTTGTATACTTTTCACACCTTCAGTTTCCACCTCTTTATAATGTAACTCATTCCTTTTATATGGGCTTTTTTTTGTGTTCTATGTTTTTTTTCCTGCCTTATTATAGAGGGGGAAGTATACTCTCAGAGAAAGTTGAATATACTCTCTATATTTGTGAGAGGGTTTTTAACCTCTCCAATCATTCACCCATATTTTTATGCCTTTACCACCCCCTTGAGAGATGTGATGTCATCACCGAGAAGGAGGAGAATATGGATCTATGTGCTTCCAGGTACAACTGTCAGCAACTGTCAAATGACCTTGGTGGTTCTGATGATGATAACACCTAATGTTAAATGTCATTCAGTGAAGTCTTTGATGATCTTTGATCTAACAATCTCTAATTATTGCGTCTGATCAAAGAATTAATCTCAAGCTTCATCAATTAGAATAGTCAAGTTCTACATGAAATGCTATGTTAATGCTGAATCAAGTAAGGATATGTGAAACTTTGAAGTTGTGAAAGAAGTGAAGTGTGAAAGTCGCATGATTCTGCGCTTAACACGTGTCTAAATAATTTGTTAAAATGTTAAAGGTCAAGAATAAGTCTTGACGTACTATTGCATAATTTAAACTCTTCATTATTTATGATCGTTAATCATTCAAGTTTAAAAATTATCATTTACAATCAATTTATGATTTGCAAACAATTATTGAAATGTCTCCAAGTCTTAAAATAACTAACTTATAAAAAATTATTTAAAACAAAATGATCGATTCGTGTAAATTCATCAAGTCTTCGTATAATTAAAAGTTTAACATCAATCTATATTAACAATAGCTACATCAATCCTTAGTTGTCATAGTTTGACCATCGGTACATAATTGCATTTCATGGTTCACTCCTTCAGCAAGAGGACTAGCCTTTCGCTTCCTCCAAAAACTACCGAAAGATCCTTCTATTTCCTCCAGTGTTTTGCCTTGTGTTTCAGGGAGCATAGTATAATGAAAAATCCATGCTACAATTGCAATTCCCGCGAAAAGAAAAAAAGCACCCCCGATGGTGATTGCCTTTGAAAGGGACAAAAAAGTCATGGATATGACTCCACTAGTGAGCCTATTCACCACCGCCCCAATAGACACGCCTTGAGCTCGAAGCCTCAATGGAAATATCTCAGAACTATAAACCCACGTAATGGGCCCAGACCCAATTGAAAAAGTACCTGCATAAGACAACACTGCCGCTATACTAAGCCAAATAGCCCATGTTAGCGTCTCACGCGTGTTGGCAATAATAGTGAGACTAATCGACAATGTAAGAAGTGAGATTATTAACCCACCAACACTGGTTAACAACAATACACGCCTCCCAAAGCGATCTAATAAAAAAGTGGACACTAAGACAAACACTGTTTTCACAAATCCAACGGCTACAGTTGCAAGAAGTTTATTTTGGTCAGATTTAATCCCAGCCTTTTCAAAGATTCTAGGGCTGTACAAAACGACAGCGTCTATGCCAGTGGCTTGTGCGAAGAAGTGAATACCAAGAGAGGCAATGAAAATGTGACGAACTGCCGGTGTAGGATGAAGAAGCAGTTCTTTCCATACGCCTTTGCCTTGAATTTTTGTGACTGAAACAATATCATCATCACAATCTGAAGGAATTCCTGTTATCTCTTTAATATCATCTAATCTTCGTTGAGCTTCTTCTTTAGAATCAGAGATTTTATAGAGAACTTTTTTAGCTTCTCCTAATCGACCCTTGGCAACGAGCCATCTCGGTGACTCTGGCATGGCTAATACAGCTATGGCTAGGAATATAGAAGGGATGGCGCCGATTCCAAGCATCACTCGCCAACCATAGCGGAGTGGCAGCTTTGAAAATCCATAGTTTGAGATGTATCCAACTAAAATCCCTCCATTCAAAAACACCTGAAAATAACATGTCATTCAATGAATTCAAGTCATTATATTATGTTCAACTATCTATTCTATCACATGGTGATTTATGTAATCTAATATCTATTATTCATAATCTCAAAGTAAGCTTAAATAAATTTCTAATCTTAAAGGTAAATAATTGAAGAAAAAAAATTAGAAAACTTGCCTCAGGCAAGGAAGTGAGGAGCCCACGAGATGAAGTTGGAGAGACTTCAGAGATATAGACAGGAGCAATCAAGAAAGCAAAACCTATGCCAACGCCAGCAAAGAAACGACCAAACATAAGAAATGCATAGTTTGGAGAAAGTCCCATAAGAATAGCTCCGACAAAGAAAATTACACCGGCGAGGACAATCGTGTAACGCCGCCCAATCCAATCGGAGAATCTCCCTGCTATGTAAGAACCTATGGGAGAGTAAATGTTTATGATGCCTGAGAGAATTTCGATCTGCACATCAGTAACTTTAAGGTCTCTTTTGATATAGATAGCTGCTCCACTCATAACACCAATATCTGTTACAACAATAACATTATATATACTTGTTATAAATGGCATGGTGACAAAGATTCATCTAGGAATACAAGTGAGTTTATGGTATGAGTGTATATGCACTCACCGTAACCAAGTAGTATAGAAGTCATAGAAGCTAAGATAGCACAAGCAAGAGCGAATTTGTTCCTTTTGAGCTTCTTTGGAGGATCAAAATCCTCAAGAGATTTTGGAGCTATTGTTGCTTCTCTCTCAGCCATCTTTGAATTTGTTGGAGAGGATGATGATTGTGTTTGAATTTTGGCTAACTCTGAAATAGATAGCTGGCCACCAGTCAATTATTATCTGTTAGTGAATGAATGAATCATTGGTGTTTGTAAAGTACATTCTTCTATTAACTCAACTTCACGAAAATACTCCCTGCTTCTTAAGAGCAATTTGCAACCTATGAAAATGGATTCATTTTAGGGACTCCCTCCGTCCTAGTCCTAAAAGAAGTATCATAATTAATATTGATACTTTCAACACATATTAAAAACATATAATAAATAAAAAAATAATAATAATTTTATCAAATTATCCTGATCAATTATTAACATATTTGAATTAACATTAATGTAAAATAATAAAATAATAAATTGAATGTATTAATTTAAAAATATAATTAAAAGATAAAATTTAAAATGACATTAATAAATAAAAATGATAAATATTTTTAAAAAAATAATTATTTTAAATATAACATTTATTTTAAGCCGGGAGGAAATATATCGTGATAATATTATTTTAGGATAAATATATATGCTTTTGATATTGTATAATAATCTATAATTTGATGCTTTTTAAATGACATATAACAAAAGAATAAATAAATAATATTTTAATAATTAAAATAAACTTTTTTTTTGAAAATATAGTCCATACTGTTCAAATGGAATACATAAAAAGACCGATAGTAGTGTACAATCTTGACTAAAATGGACAATAATCGTCAGTTTTCCTTTGTATAGTGGGTTTGATTTGAAAATAAAAAAAGAACTTGACATGACAATTATTTTTATACATTATTTAAAGTAAAAATACACAAATCCTTGTTATTCACTAAACTATAGATTAACTTTTTGTCACAAACATAGATTGTCAAACACAATCAAAGTTAATGCCAAATTAAAAATTTCTTTACTTAATATATATATATATATATATATATATATATATATATATATATATATATATATATATATATATATATATATATATATATATATATATATATATATATATATATATATATATATATATATATATATATATATATATATATATATATATATATATATATATATATATATATATATATATATATATATATATATATATATATATATATATATATTCACACAAATTAAAAGATATAATCATAATTAGAAGTTACATGATGTTTTAGATTTTTCACGCAAATTAAAAGGCATAATCATCGTCAGAAAGATAAATTATGCATGATTTTATAATATTATTTTTTATTTATTATAGTTTGAAAAATTGAAAGAAAAAATAATAATAAATAATAAAGACTATATTAAAAAAATATCATTAATATTACATTAAAATTATAAAATCACCTATTTAAGATAATATTTTTGATAAAGTGATTTATAATTTGTGACATGTGGATTATAATAGAAAGCATTCTTTCAACAAAAAAAAATTAAATTTTTTTACATTTTTTTTGAACATTTTCAAACTCACCATTCTCTCCTATTTTAAGACTCTATTTTGTAAATCACAATTTCGAACTTGTAACATATAAATTTATATGATAATTTAGACTTATTTGGTAATAGTTTTTTTATCTCAAATTTATAATTTATTTTTATAATTTATAGCTTATTTTTAGAGCAATTTTAAATAGTATTTTTGCTTATAGCTTATAATTTATTGTTTTTTTCCTTTCACTTTTATCTTTATTATTTTAACAATTTTTTTTTATCTTTTATAATTTATTTTAATTTAAAATAAAATAAATATGTATTAAATATTTTTTATTTATTTTATATTATAAATTAGTTGAACCGTTAATTTTATTAAACACTTCAATTAATTTATTAATTATCTGTCATCAATCATCTGCTATAAGTTATAAGCTACCAATCATTAGTCATCCGTCATTAACCATAAACTATACGTTAGTTTATCATTCAATCACTATTTTTGTCAAATAGAACTTAATTTAAATCAACATTATATTGAAATATATAAAATATTTATATTAATTTTTTAAGAACTTTAAATAAATTTTCTAAAATTATATAAATTATGTATTTGATCTGATATATTATTTTGAGTATTTTTTATTTTCAATTTAATATAATTCCTGTCTTCATATAAAAATTTAATAACATTGAAAATTATTTAAAAGTTTATGAACTCAATTGAAAATGATTTTTACTTAAAATAATTATAATTGATTGATAAATTCAAAGATAAAATTGAAAACTTTTTTAGATGAATAATCTAAACCAAATTTATGAGTATTATTTATTATTTACTCAAAATCTAATCAATTATAAAATCATAATGTAATAGGAACTTGCGTGTCAAACTTGATATCAGTTTTTTTGTCTTTTGCTACTGGGATGCTTATCCACATGGGAACGTATGGGCTAATGTTAACTTATGGGCTAATGTTAACTTTTGAAAATAAAAAATAAAACTTCGAGGATGAAAAATATCATTCACTAATTTAACTGTTCATTTTGAACAGACCCATCTTCATTTTTTTTTATATAACAAAACAAAGTCACACACATTAAAAGATAGTAACAACTTTGCCTCTGAATTAAAGTTTTGTAACTACTAGAATTATGTATTGTTTGGTTTAAAAATATAATATACGGAGGGAAAAAAGCAAAAGAAAATAAAACTAAAATTCTATGCATTACTATTCAATGCATATTAAAGATAAGAATAATGCTATTTTAACACTACTTTTTATACCACTATTCAAATACTTTAATTATATTTATTGTTGAGTGTAAGATTCCTTTTGTCGGAATAAAGTAGTTAGACAAAAATAAAAATTAATCAAATTAGTTTAATGTATTAGTATGTCGAGTTATTTAGTGTGTCGAAGTGTTAAAGCAGGTTGTTTCACACATGATTTCGACTTAGACCTATTTTAGTAATGTTAGTTATTTTAGGTTTTGTCTTGGGGTGCAAGCAAATTTAAATCTATAAATAGTGAGAAACCCTTACTTTGTAAGTATCTCATCATATTTTGTAATTCACAGTTTGCAGTTGCAAATGAAATAACAGAATTTTCACAGTTTGCAGTTACAAATGAAATAACAGAATTTTCACAGTTTGTGGGCAGAGAGTTCTTTGCAGAAAATTGTTCATCTTCTTCTCCAACGCTTTCTTTCTTTCTTTCTTTCTTTCTTTCTTTCTTTCTAAACTTTTCTTTCATTGTCATCACGTGGGTTGAAACAATCTTGAGATCAAGATTGATTTAGTGAAATTCTTCATAGGTTGTGGTTGAATTTTCAACATCTGGTATCTAGAGCTCAGATTACGATTCAAGGAAGAAAATTCGTGATGGAGATGAATCATCCAAACGGTCACTTTTCGGCAAACCTTCCAATTCTCAAGAAAGATAATTATGAGTATTGGTGCAAGCAGATTAAGGTGGTTTTCTATTATCAAGATCTTTGGGATTTTGTGAAGGTAGGAGTAGCGCCGCTTGTAGAAAACTCGACGAATCAAGAAAAGGAGGCATTCAAATAATTGAAAAAGAAAGATTATAAAGCTCTCTTTATAATCCTTTAATGTGTAGATCCGGATAATTTTGAAAAGCTTAGTGATGTAGAATCAACGAAGGAATCGTGGAAGATTCTTGAAAAGTCATTTGGAGGCGCAGAAAAGGTGAAAAATATGAGGTTACAAACTCACAAGAGAACCTATGAATTGCTTCAGATGGAAGAAAGTGAAAACTAGAGTTACAAAGCTGGTGAATCAAATCAAGGTATATGGAGAAGTGTTGACATCAAGATCGGTTGTTGCAAAAATCTTGAGGTCGTTGGGTCCAAAGTTCGACCACGCGGTAGTAGCCATAGAAGAGTTGAAAGACTTGTCAACATTAATGAAGGAAGAGCTTCAAGGGACGCTTGAGTCTCATGAACAAAGGATGGCTAAGAGAGCTGCAGGAAAGCTGGAGAGTGATATGGCTTTGCAAGCGCAGTCAAAAAAGGAAAGGAAAGGCAAAGGAAGATGGAATGGAAACAAAAGTAGATGAGGATACAGCAATTCGACTGGTCGAAACCAGCAGGAAGGAAACTGGTTGAATTAGAGAAAACTCTGGAACCAAGGCAACCAAAGAGGTGGTGCTGCAGGTAGAGGAAGAGGTGATGGACGAAATCCTAACAAAAGTCACATTCAATGTTTCAATTGTCAGAAGTATGGTCACTATTTTAGTGAATGTCGAGAAAAGAAGAAGAATCAAGAAACTGATGCGAAGATGGCGAAGCATGAAGAAGAAGAGATATTGCTAATGGTCATAACAAGAGACGAAGAGAGATTCCAGGACCAGTGGTACTTGGACTTGGGATGCTCATCCCACATGACTGGAAGGAAAGATTGGTTTGTAAACATGAAGCCCTCGTCAAAGAACATGGTGAAATTTGCAAATGACAAAACTCTAGCATCTGAAGGTATTGGCGATGTTTTGATTATGAGGAAAGATAGCAAGAGGTCAACAATTTCCAATGTGTTGTACATACCAGGCTGTTAACCGTGAAAATTGGTGAACAGCCGCTGGTCTTTCAAATCGAAAATGATTTATTTTACTCGCAGGATTGACCACACAAATCCTAGGATATGTGCTAATTGATCTTAAACAAAGTCTGAAAAAACAATGAACACTTCGACAGAGTTCATGATAAAAATAACTTATTTCAAAAATGTAAATGGAATATGAATACAAGAGATTAAAGTCGAAAGATTGGTAAAAAATGTAGAAAGTAACTTGCGCAAGAAAAAGATAAATTCTTAATAAAAAGATTTATTGAATTGCATTGAAATGTAAAAATGGTGTTGCATCAATGTACATTCTTACAAACTCGTTTCTCTACACGCGGGTACTTTGAGTATATTGAGGAATTTGTACACAATTGAACACACACGTTAATCCTAACACTAAGACTTGCTATTTATACTAATAAAAAATAACTGCCATCAACGACTAGTGAACTAGATTGAGACAAGTGGCGTTCTGCATGTCTTTGACTCTTGGAAGTGCTCCACGTGTTCTTCTTTGAGAAATGGCTAAGAACGAACATTCCCTAATTTATTTGAATTCAAATCTTCTTGTTGAAATGCCTTTAGTAGCACCTCTGTCGAATTATATTTCTTAATTGTTAGGAAATATTTCTAAGTCCATAAAATAGTTCCTCCTTGCAAAGGGACGCCTTCTACTCACACTCCAAAAATGTAGTTCTGGTCGAAGTCATTCGATTTCTTTAGAAACTCTATTACTTCCTTTTAATCCAATTCAGGCGTCAAAACTTAGAGCAAATAAATTGCCCCCCAAATATGTCATTTTCGACATCACTGAAGAAAAAGGCATTTTTTGATAATGTCATTTGACGCCTCGAACGACTCTTGCATGACTTTGATGTCTATCATTATTTCATAAAACACATGACGTCACGATCATCATAGCGGTCTCTGAAACATCTTATCAATGCACGCCATCATCTCTAGTCATCATCACACTTTCTAAACTATAGGAGATCATGGGGCTAGACATTAACTGCCAACGTTCCATCAAACAACCCTAATGGAACACATGTCCCACTAAACACCAGCACTTTTAATGTTGATTTGAAGTCCCTTAAATTTCCACAAGATTATAAATAGCTTCATACTTAGTCATTTTCACTTTTTACACTTCTCAAAAAACTCTCAAGCATTTTCTTCTCTCTTCACCTTTCAAATCTTCAAAGAAAATACCCAGATTTCTTCAACCTTCAACAATGGCGTCTTCAACCACCAACATCAAAGACTCCAAAAAAGGCCAAAAATCCAAATACCTAAAGAAGATCTCTCAGACTCCTCCCTTTGACACACTTTCAGGGTAAAAAATGATGGGGAACCAACAGTTCATTCCTGAGCCACTTAAAGAAGAACATAGAAAAATCTATGAATCTCAAGTATTTGTTCCTGTTATTGTTTCTGGTAAACGACATGCATTATGCGGTCCTTTACCTACTCTTAGCTTTGATCATAGCAAATCTAGGTACTTTTTTTCCTTCTTATCACAAGTCCAAACCCATAGGGCAAGCTAATAAATCTAGGGTTGAGAAATCCTCTTCTGATGCAGTAGTGTTGAATAACATAGACTTAAGGTATATGAATAACAACTTTAGAGTCTTTCGAGCGACCCCATCCTTTAAGGAATCTGATGACTATATGAACTGGTTAGCAAAGGTAGAAAAAGCTAAGTCCCAAACCTGGAAGAACATGGGAATCTATGACCTGATCATGTTGTCGAAGACGGGTCTCGATTATTGTTCAACCATATTGGTCTCTTCTCTGTATTTTTGGGATAACACCCATTATAACTTCCATCTCCCTTATGGGATGATGACTCCTACACTATTTGACATAGCCGCTATCACAGGGCTCAAACCTACTGGAAGCACTTACGACTCAGACCTAGAATCTAATGACTCAATAGGTTTTGCATCTGTTAAGGCTAAATATTCACATTTCATAACACATTACTATGAACAAACAACTGACGATGTCTCGGATAGATAACATATAGCCTTCTTGACCGTATAGCTGTCTCACTGTGTCTTCTGCTCGAAATCCCTTCAAGTATCTAGAAGATATCTTGCTCTGGCCACTCAGCTTCATAAAGGCCATGATGTCTGTTTGAGTGAAATCTTCTTAGGGAATCTTTACGAATCTCTGAGCGAAAGAGTGGCTCAACTCAAAGATTTGAGAAAAAAAGGAAACCTCTTGCTATATGGCCCTTTTTGGTTGCTACATCTCTGGCTAAATGTATCATTCGAAGCCAGTATTTTCAACAAGAGTCCTATAGGTGAAACCGCTGGAGAAATTAAGAACAGAAGAGTCGAAGGGACTCGTTTGGTCAAGCTTACTCCTAGTGAAGAAGGAAAATCTCTCAGGCCAAAATTCTTGAGCTATGTCATGATGTTTGCCAAACGTCACGAATTCACATTGAATATGGCTCCCTTTGCTACAAGGAAGTACGGTCCTGAGTGGTTCACAAGACTCTTTACATCCCCAACCAAAGCTCAAGAAGCAGAATCTTTACTAATCTAGGAGGCCTTTTTTGATTCCAAGGTTGTTAACCCTTCGGCTGAATCTGCCGAAGTTTCAAGTGACTCTGATTGCTTACCAACCAAACTTAGTTGCTCGATAGTTTAGGTTGGTCCAAGCTCTTCCCAAGTGCCTCTTTGAGAAGAAAGGTGTTTTTCTTCTTCATCATGTGAAATATACTGAGGAGATGACTTCGACACAGCTTGCTCGCTATGCTGACAAGGCTCAACTCATGCCTACTAGCTTCAGACCAAGTTTTATTTGCACCCTAGAATCCAACAACTAGTGGTCAAAATATTATGTTGAGGAGTCCTTCGATGCTCCTTCATTCACTCAACTTATTAACCAAGCTTTCCTCTCTGTGCAGGAGAAGACCAAGAAAGGTATTTCAACATATATCAAAGAAATCCAAGCATTTCAGAAGTACTTTGAAACTATTTATCGACCAAATGATCTTATTCGAACAGTCTGCGATGCAACTGTTACGCTGAAGGAAAAGTTTCTAAAGAAAATGGAGAATTTACGACTCCCTTCATTCGTTCCTCCTTTGGGAATGATACACAATGGCTTTCAACAAGTTTCCTCCCAAATTTCCTCGACTTCCAACTGCTGACTTTGGAGTGGCCCTTGCCCCTCCATTTCCAGACTGGTTTCTCTGTACAGATACAATAAAAATCCTTCGCCAACAATCTAAACTGAAGGCTCATTGGGTGGTTGCGACTAACTATACTTTATACAATTTCAAAGGGCCTCTTCATATCGGTATCGAAGATGTTTGCATCGAGTCTGAAATATATGAAGGTGTGGAAAGAGAGGTTTTCGAACTAGATTTCTCTTATTCTATTTGTATCATCTTACTTGCAATAACTTGTTTAAATTTCAGCTACCAAAGTTTCACCCAAGAAGAAAAAGCAAAACGAAGAGAAGACCGAAGAAAGCAGCCAAGTTGCTAAGGTAAATTTTTCTTACTCATTTCTTCTTTACTGCATAATATCATATTGTCTAACACTTCAAATATTTTCTCCTCAGAGCTCTCGAAAACCACCCCATACTCCCAAAAAGCAGAAATCAGAAGGAGCTTCCAGCCATATAATAATTGAATCGGATAAGGAAGATCAATCTCTGCCTGAGGAGCAGACCCTTAAAAGGAGGAGGAGACAGACTAAAATAACTAAAGCTTTTAGTCAACCGAAAACAAAGGTTGGCAAGATCTCGATAAAGGCATCCCTCGCTTGCAATATTCTGGAGCCTACCCCTGAGGAGATGGTGAAGATAGCTATAGCGCAAATTAAGAGTGACAACTCCATTCCTGGGGCTGATGATCCTAAGGTAAGTATTTTGCCTAGAACCTAGTAATTTTCTTCACCATCTATCCTGCTAATTCTTTGACTTTTTTCTTAGGTTACCACCGATGTCAGATGAGAGCCTATGGTGCATCAAATCATTCCAACAACAAGAAGTGACCCTAGTTATCATCCAACAACTCCCTCTGGGACTTCTACGAAAGGTTCTACCAAAGGATCAGACGAAGGAATCCAATATGCAGGTGCTCCCAAGAAAGTAACATTCGCTCCTGCTATTGAGTTTCCCCATGTCGAGGTAGCCCTTCCAAAAACAGACTTGGTCGAAAAAGAAGTTATTGATTCTCTCGGGGGACACTGTGATGCCCAACATAGAACAAGTTGCTAAGGATAATCTTGAAGAAATATCCCCTCAATGAACAAGGCGAGGATGATGAGCCTGATGAAGAAGAAGAAGAAAAAAGTAATGAAGAGGAGGAAGAAGAACAACAATCTGCGTCTGATGCAGAAGTTGTGGTGGAGGACCAAGAAGATAAAGTGGACCAAGGAAATCAGTCCAAAGACCCTCCTATTACTGCTTTGACTGACACTCCATCGACCAGCCTTTCACACGGGGAACTGGAATCTTTAAAAGTGCAAAGACCATTGGAGTATCTGAAGGTCGTGCTCAGTTCCCAATATAGCTTCAGTGACAAAAGCACCAGCACCTTTACCGCCTCGGGGGATCTTTGGTCTGGAAAGATTGACAGTGATTTTCTCATTCAGATAAAGGAGAAAATCTTTGCAGTGGATTTGTTCCATATCTTAGAACAAGATGTTTCTGTTAGCTTTGGACTTAAAAGACTTCTGAAGCAAATCAATGTCCTGGAAGTCTCACCAGAAGTTGCTGATGTTATTATGGAGCTGAGTACACTAATCGACCTCGTTGTTGCTGATTTAAACTGCTTCAGAGACTTTTCGAGCAACCTCACCATCAAAACTGGAAATCAAAAGGCTGTCTGGGAGGTTGTTTCTGCGTCTACCAAAACAGTTTTGGCTCTATAAAAAATTTCTAAAAAGAACAAGAAGGAAGTCGAGAAATGCGACAAAAATATTACAGAATTGGAGAGGCAAATTGTCACCTTGCAAAACAAAATCTCTCAAGGAAATCAATGCAAGACCAACCTTCTTAGTTCTGTCAAGGATGAGGTGGTGAAAGATATCCAGGCCAGACTTCAACATCTTGAAAAAGCTTAGAAGCTTAGATAAGAGATTGATACCCTCTCGACCAACAAAACTCTTTGTGAACACCGCCTGATGCTCCAAAGGTTGAAGTATGACAAGATGAAAGGCTCTCTTCCTTTTTGAAGTTTATCCTGTAGCATTTTATTTTTATTTTTTGTTAATCATTACTTTTAGCCCTTTGTGGCATTCTTTTATAATGGATTAAGCCATTTTGGCATTTTATTTACCATATTGGCTTCGCCCTTTTTGCGTGTGATTATTCTTAGTTATTTTTATCTCTTGAAGCGCAGACTTATATTTTTTCAAATATTTCCCATTAACCCTCAAGATTCTTTTATCTTCATCTAACTCTTCAATCTCATATGCGCCATTAGAAAAAACTTGCATGACTTGAAAATGGCCTTCCCATTTACGGGACCACTTACCTAAGGTTTATCTTTTCGATCCATAGGAAAAATTATTTTCTAAACCAATTCTTTTGGCGAGAACATCTTGACCTTGACTTTCTTATTATAAGATTTCTCTACTCTTTTCTTTTTCCTTTTTAATAATTCTAAGGCGTTGAGCCTTTATTCATCCAAATCAACTAACTCAACCAACATTATGTTCTAGTAGAATTCTGATGGAATCTCATGGTGCCTTTGGATCCTTGTTGACTATTGATAACGCGAAATCATATATATATATATATATATATATATATATATATATATATATATATATATATATATATATATATATATATATATATATATATATATATATATATATATATATATATATATATATATATATATATATATATATATATATATATATATATATATATATATATATATATATATATATATATATATATATATATATATATATATATATATATATATATATATATATATATATATATAATGTACTTTTCTACTAATCGGCGACCGTTTTCACTCCGAATTCGGATATTTCCACACTGTTTGCCCAGTATTTTGCAGGTATTCAAAGTACATGCTCAAATGGAGCAAGATAAAGAAAATAAGCATTTACAGGTGAAAATCAGGCCAAAAAACAGCAGAAACGAGTTCTGCTGATGTGACGACCGTCACAAGGGTGTGACGACCGTCATGCGTGTGACGACCGTCATGCGTGTGACGACCGTCACAGGTCCATGACGACCGTCATGTAGTTAAAATGCAGTTTTCTGCACGTGCTGTCAAATTATGAAAGTGCCAAAGAGAAGTGGTACCACTAACTCCTATATTTTCTGATATCACTCCCACTTCCCGAAGAAATAAACCGTGGAATATCCCATCTATAAAAGGAGGTAACTGGTACCAGAAAAAGGGGCCGCATTGAAGAGACGAAGTGCTGCCAATTTAACTTCAGAGCATTTATTCAAATTCCCATTTTTCTTATAGTTGTTTTATTTCCTTTTTCTTTCCTTCCTTGCAATTGTTGTTTTACTTCCCATTTCTATTCTGTACGAGTAATTGACATAAAGACAAAATCCTGCCGCCATTTTGGAGGATTTCCCAAAAGCCAAATCAAATTATTTACAGGTTTCTATTCTAATCGTAATTGAATTGTTATTTTCTATTGTAATGAATATTATTATTTTCTGCCATTATTTACGTTCTGCTAATTTATATTCCATGTCTGGCTAAATCTTAAGTAATCGGTATGTAGTAAATAATCTGATGGGATTCAATAATTAACCGGTGTATATCTGTTGCGGTGAAAATCGGATATCAAGCTATTGATTAACTTGAATCTTTAATTCTTAAATTCACAACCAGACTTTAATTTATCCAAAGGAAAGGTCTAAAGAAAGAAAGAACCTTTTGCGCGATGTAACAACAACGCTAAGAGATTCGGGGATCGGGGGTTGGTTATGCATAGGGTAGGTATTTCACATCCTAAACATCTGTAGTACTCTACAGGAACCTTTTGTTTGTTTGCATGCTAAGTCGGTAAATGTTTGCTAAGGTTTGGGTTGGGTAAAGAGTATAGGTTAAAACCTAAAGATAGTTTCTAAGTTTGCTCGCAAAGACGTCGCGTCCTCTTCCTACGTATCCTGACTAGGATAGAATCAGAGCAATCGTAGTTCACCTCACTAGGGTTGAAGAACACTTGATTATGATCAAGGTTCAAAGGGGAACAAACATAATAATGTTTGTGTAGAGTTTCACAAAACTCTCTACGTCTATGTTGTAACACTCAAAGGGGGAAGTAAGTGATCATATCCATGATCCTTACATAGAGTTAACAACTCTATCCTAGGGTTCTAGTTGTAAACACTCCTAGTGAGGGGGAAGGTTGCTCGTCAAGATATCGAATCTTGTGCCTACGTATTCTCATTGAGAAATCAGAGCGGTCGTAGTTCGGGCACGAACTACAGAATAAGGATCTGTTGGTTCTTTCCAGACCAAAAGAGGGTGAAGGTTCTATCCAGACCTATGAGTTTAAGTACTATTGGTTCTATCCAGACCAAAAGGGGGAGAAGGTTCTATCCAGACCTATGAGTTTATATCCTATTGGTTCTATCCAGACCAAAAAGGGGGTTAAGGCTCTTTCGAGGCCTATGAGGGTATTGAGCTATCTATGACCCAAGGGTCAATAGAGAGACTTTCCTTTGGAAGGGAGGAGATGAGGCAACTTGGATGAGAACTAAAAAAGTTCCATCACTTGGGGAAGAGAACTTAACAAAGCAATCAGGGATTATGGTTACAACCAAACAAGCATGCATATTACAATAAGCAAGGATTTAAATCAAGATAAATGGTTACAACCAAGAATGAATGTGTCTTAACAAATATGTAGGCATATCTTAACAAAGATGAAGGTAACAACCCATATGTATTGATGACAATCAAATACAAGTAGATCAGTTTAACCTCATAATTTAGGAGGACAATCTACTTAACAAAGTAAAGATAGAGAAGAACACATGGTAACAATCAAGATGGAAACACTTGAAAGATGGGAGAAGTATGGATAACAATCAAAATGAAGATAGCAAAACAAAAATCATAACGATGAATCGCACACTAAGATAACAATGATAACATGAGATCTTTATGGTAACTACCAAGGATTAGGGTCCTATAATGTTAATTAACATGTATGGGCATGGATTCAAATAAGTTTCAAGAAAAATATTGAGTGGAATCACATGAACATTTATCCGCAATCACATAAACGATCGCGAAAATACGCACATTTGTACATAGACAAACTAAGTGATAAAATGAGCAAACATCAAAAGTAAAAACATAGCATGAAAGTACACATTAATACGAACACAACAAAAAAAAGAACGGGCGAAAAATGATGAAAAACAAGTGAGTTATGAATTTTTGAATTTGGAGTGAAAAATGACAAGTTTTACAAGTAACTTCCACTGGTGGAAGTTTAGTATAAAAAGTGACAATTTTCTTTCTGGGCAGTTTTACAAGTAACTTCCACTGGTGGAAGTTTAGTGTAAAAAGTGTCAAATTTCTTTCTGGGCAGTTTTACAAGTAACTTCCACTGGTGGAAGTTTAGTGTAAAAAGTGTCAAATTTCTTTTCATGCAATTTTACAAGTAACTTCCACTGGTGGAAGTTTAGTGTAAAAAGTGACAATTTTCTGGCTGGGCAAAAATACACAACAAATGGATTTACGTTTTGTATCGTAACTTCCTAACCGTTAATCGGATCGGCACAAAATTTATATGGATTTGGGGTAGAATTGATCAAGGAATCTAATGGTGCAGCGGGTTTTTCAGATAATGTACATAGTAAAAAACACGAATGCACATACATACTATGAGTTTGGAATGCATTTTTGAAGCCAAGGGTCAAAACAGGCGTGTTTTCAAATGAAGGAGGGTCTGCACATGTTTTAGGCTTATTGCTCATGGATTGTGTTCAAAGAAAAACCTCAAATTCCTACTTAACTGAAATATGACCCTTCATGTTGCAAATTATTGAAAATGCTTAAAACAAACTTTATGCAAAACCAATGCTAGCACCAAGATCCATGACAGACACCAGTTCATTGCCTTAAATTGTATTATGAACCTCACACATAGGTCTCAAACGAACCAACAATCATATTCAACCATGATGGAACAGCTTGACATCCAAAATCAACATTCATCCAAAAATAGTTGCAAGCAACCTTCTCCAAACATGATATGGATTAAACCTCACACAATGGGACTATATTATATGATGATCAATAATGATGTTTAATCATGATGAGTGAGTAAAACAAAAAAAAAACAAATTCCAAATATGTGATGCATTCACAAAACATACCAACAAATGATGACAGTCCATGAATACTAACAGCAATACATCCCTATTACATAGTTTCAAAATATCAAGTCCTAAAAGAGTCACAACTTTAACCATCATGAGTTCAATTTGGTTTGAAAAACATAAACAATGGCTAAATTTGTTATCATAGTGCAAACATGTATTTCAAAGTTAAGTTGGCAAGTTTGTAAATCAGTGAAACATGGTCTCTTGGTGATAAGGGAGGTTGACAATCCCCTAAGCAAGCAAAAATGGAAACAGGTGCACCAAAGGGTCCATGATGGCTTGATAAAGTTGGTGATGCACAAAACAAAAATTGACATGCCTTCCTAAAACAACAACCTCAAAACAGAACTAAGTAACCTTATGCATTAGCTTAAATACAAGGCCAAGGATAACAGCAACATCAGAATCACGAGTTCAAACCTGACTCAAACATTATGACATAAACCCTCATTATAAACCAAAGACAAATTACTATTCTGAGCAGAAAAGAGATTGACAACTTTCTGAATAAAAGGTCAATGAGCATAGCAGCAAATTAAGTCTGAAATTTCAAAAATTCAAAACAGGCCCAAGTCAACCCTTTCCTCATCAGAATGCACCAGCAGAGAATCCCATGAAACCTGCTATTCTAAGATAACAACCCCTACTCTAAGAAAGGGCTCTATCATAATGTGTGCTTATTCAACAGGAGCCCTAGACAAAAGTTGACAAACTTTTATCAAGAATAAATCCCAACAGGATTATGGCCAACAGCTTATGGCAAGACACTAACACATCATTTAATCACACAAAGCATTTTGTTTATAACAGCAAGAAAAAGCAAAGACTTGACATGAGGAGAAGGTTGGATGATGGCCACAGTTGCTTATGAACAGTCCTATGTACACTATGCTAAAAAGCTAGATTAAACCAAATGTGTACCAAGTGGAAGTTCAACAAACAATGAGCATGCCAACTACATCTAAACCCACTGAGATTGACATGCTATTGCAAACATTACTTAAAAAAACAAAGTTATTGGGAATGAGGAACAGGTTTTAGAGATGCAACATAATATGTATGACTTGACTGCTAGTCCAAAGCATGAATTGGAACAAACGCACAATAGGTTGATGCATCTCACATTAGTCATGGCTAAAAAATCAACTCACATTTCAACAACATACATAATGAATAATGCTTTCACAACATACCTTCAAAACCAACTAAATTGGAATGAACATACCAAACAGTATGCCTAAAATGACCAGTTGTGACAAGTTAAGCTCTTGGTATTCCAATCCCTGGATTCCATTCATGGCTCCAACAAATGCATGATAGCAACAGCTCAAAAGGTTTCAAAGCAAAAAACATGATTTAAGGAAAAAAATATGATCAAAGAAAAATAGGATCAAGAGAACCTGTTTTGGTTTGTCAACAAGCCTTGATATTGCAATATTCAAGGAAAAAAACCAAAAGTCTAAATGTCTTGCCTTGCTATCAGTTGTCAAACTTAATGTAAGCAGAAGTGGAACAGACCGATGGGTTCTTGGCAACCAATCTCTGCTCTGAACCTAAATGAACCAATGACAGCACAATAAAAACATAAATGGATCAGACCTCACAACATGACAGAAAGTATGTTCTGGTATTTCAATCAATGAACTTGATGAATTCCAATTACCCTTCTGTCAGCAACTCAAAGATAGAAAGAAAAAAAAACAAGAAAACTCAATGTAAGAACAAAATTGCAAAGGTTTTTATTGATAATTTGAAATCAACACAAGCTCAGGATGCACCAATCCAACAACTTATTCAGATGTACATGAGAGGACAAAATGCCACTAAACCAGCTATAGACATGCATAACACAGTTTGGTAACAAAAGACCAGCACTGGTAGCTTCAAACAGAAATGTGTCATGCAGTAATGAACTCATCATAATAATGCTAAACGTACATAGGAAAAAGGTGGCATCAGGTATTCACAAACCTCATGACAGAGCCAACCTTGGTTACCTACCAACCTTAGAGACTGACAGAATAACTTTTCTTTTAAAAACAGTCATCAAAAGGTAAACATAGACTCAAGTTTTAGTATGGAAAAACAACTTAGGACAGTGATGGATCATGAGTTTACAAACTCAAGATGATTTCTAATAGAAACAAGACATAACAATGCTTATTCACAATATATCACAAATTTCATCATATTTGTATTTTTGCAAGGGGTCATAATCAAACACATACCTTTAAATCCTAACAATCTGCTTGCAATTTAACAGGAGTATGTTATAGACTTGTTATGACAACAATCAAGTTAATGCTTTGTATAACAGTTAACAAACTTCAAGCTACTATTCATAAGTTTCAGTTAACAAACAGCTATGAACTTACAACACTCAATCATTTTGACATCACAGTGAGAAATTAGCATGACAATGGCTAAACCACCTAAACAAAGCATGATTCACTTGATATTATATTTTCATGACAGCAAGCATGTGCCAAGCACAAAACAGCAACTCAACAGACACCGTAGAGGTAAACTTTGGATTGCACAGTTAAACATCAAACTTAAACCACATTTTTCATGATGGCTACAGCTTTAACAATATGCATAAATAACATTTAATCATGAGGAAAAGGTGTTGACAAACACATACTTAAAACAACAGCTGAAACTCAAGGAAACAAATGTTTATGGTACATGTGAATAAATGCAAACATGATCAATTTTGTAGTTGACAGTTTTAATGATGCATATTGTACATGAAAGAAAACAAAAGTTAGAGGTCACCAACCTCTTGTAGACTCCCAAATATCAGCTAGCAGTCCAGACAGAAAACCAGAGATCCTTTTAGAGCAACTTGGTGAAACTTGCTTCCTCTTGAAGAAATAACCAAAGCTTGATGACAGTTTGAATAAACTCACTTCCAGCTATGATTTGTGATAAAGAACAGCTATAATATCATGGATATGGTGTGTTTAGAGTGTTAAGTTGGTGAGAGTGAATGCAAGTAGTGGTTTGGTGTGAAAAGTGCTTAAAAGTCAAACCACTGTAGCGTGAAGTTTGACTTTTTGATTCATGGAGTTTTTGGTGAATGTGATGATTGAAACAACTCTAAATAGTCATTTTGAGGTTGTGTATATGGTCTTAGTGAGGTTTGAATGGTTGGAATTGAAGCTGGTATGGAATTTGCACATAGGCAATTTTGGTGGTTTTGGAGGGTTTCTTCACTTTTAAGCAAAGAGAGGAAGGAGATGAGAGAGCTGTAATACTTGTGTATTCTGAATGGCTCTGGTGTGAAAAAGAAGTGAGGGTGAGGCCTCTATTTATAGTAGAGATGAAGGTGAGGGCAGCTTGGTAACTTGCCACTTTTGGAGGGAGATTCATGAAGTTTTTTACAAAATCTTGCCAAGATCTTCTTCCATCAGCTCCATGGCTCAAGAAAGATCAGAAATATCAAGTGGAGATGTCCATGAAATGACTGAGGTGAGCTTAGAGGGTAGGATGGCACAGCTGCAACAGTTGGAGATGAAAAGTTTCTCTCTCCTTCTTACACATTTGAATATTATAATCATACAAGTTGCAACTTGCATCTCTCTCTGCTTAATCTCTCTTTTTCTGTCATTCTCTTTCTCTACACATCCAAATTTCATAATGCATCATGATCCAAGGGTGGAGAGTGGTTAGAGATGAAAAATTCTGATTTTGAGAAATTGGTTCAAGTGGATATTTAGGTGTGACAGACCCAACTTCAAGGCACCATAACTCCTAGCTCATAAATCTCCTTGGGGAGTTCTTGTACTTTTTAGAAAGCCCTTGTGTAGCTCTACAACTTTAATGTTTTGTGAATTTCCAAATTCTTGACGGAACTAGGTTGAAAAACCTTTCAAAGTTCTGAAAAAAGTGGTTTGTGTGGCCAGAATTTGGGAAATTTCACCAAGTCCTTTACCCTTGAAAAATGATTTTTGCTATAACTCCAATTCCATGCATTTTTTGAATATGGACCACTGTGGGACTTTTGTAGGGTTTGTCAAGACCTTTCAAACAAGCTTAGAACCACCTCAATTGGATGTGTGGTTGAGGAGTTATGGTTTTGCCCCTTTCGAAACCCTAATTCCCGATTTTTGCAATTACTCCTAACCCTTGATCCAATGGTCATGAAATTTTATGGGGAGGTGTAATATGATATAAGGAACATTTTTCATTCACACCTTGAAGTCAAATTCCTTATTGTTTGAGAGTTGACTTTTTGGTCAACTTTTCGATCGATCGGTGTCTACCGAGTTGCCCGTTGGTGATCCGGACATCCTGAGGACTCGAAACTCTTTGGACGGACTTTACTAAGCCATAGGAGCTTAATGGACCTTGATCCCATCATTGAAATACTCTTTGAATCAAAAGTCAAACTACAGTTGACTTTTTCCAATCAAAAACCTTAATCGGGTGTCTCAAATTGCACTGTTCTCGAACCCCGGGTGACCACCTCAAATTGGATTCATACTTGACCTAATGTTGTATTCTTGATCTTGTTTATAGTTGAATCAATCCAACATATTGATTGATCAAACCACCGAAGCCTCGATTTTGACGGTACAGAACCCTGATTTATCTGCATCTTGACAAAGATAAACTTGAAATGGGTTAAGGTTAGTTAAACGAATGAATATGATCCTAGAATGGTGGTGAGGATATAAGGGGTCAAAATTTGGGGTGAAACAATATCTACCTTTTCAAAAACTTATTTATGGCTTCAGTTTTTAAATTTGACTTTTCTAAATAAACCTTCGTCGCGACAGCGAGAAATTATTTACAGTAGTTTTGCCACGACAGTGGGAAATTCATAAAGGTACGAACCAACAAGCGACAGCTGAGGCTAAGACCAGATAGTAAAAACTAGGCATTCATTTTAAAAACAGCGACAGCGCTTTAAAAAGAATTAGAACTTAATAGTTTTCAAAAAGTAACTTTAACCCCGAACGAGATAGCGACAGCATACGTTCCGCCTTAGAGTTGCGACTAGCGTCAACAACCATCGTGAGACAAAGGTCTTTAAACCATCATTTTCTTCTTAAACTATTTTTGAAAACCTAAAGACACCGGTGACCTATAGAATCCCTGAAGAAATAACATATTACATACCGATTCAAGCATTCATACCTTAAGTAAAAGCTTTAGTTCCCTTTAGTTTACGCACTTATTTTGTTATTACTCCCTTAAAACATTACCAACCTAGCTAAACACCGTAACACCCAATAATACTAGTTTGATTACGAGTCCCTGTGGGATCGATATCTATTATTACTACGCGATAGACTGTGCACTTACAGTTAATTGAGTTAGACATAGAAAGTCGCGATCAACTATAAGTAAATTTTCACTGGTAATACTGCATCATAACCAAACGTTAATCGAAACAGAGTTGCATTAGTCGATTCTTTGGGAGAAGTTCGACACGTCTAGAGCACCTGATCTAAAGTCTTGTGCCAATTTCTAGGCTTCTTTCCCACATGTTTCTTAATTAGACTAATCACTATTTTTTTCGCTGCTTCGACCTAACCATTAGCCTGAGCATAATAGGGTGTAGAAGTTAACAATTTGAAATCCATTTTCTTGGCAAATTCTTGCATCTTTCAACCAGTAAAAACTGATCCTTGATCTATTGTAATGGTTTCTGGGATTCCAAATCTATAAATGATATGTTTTTTGATGAATTCGATTACGTCTTCTTGGTCGACATTTGGTAAAGGTGTAGCTTCGATCCATTTTGTAAAATAGTCAATACCTACCAAAATGTACCTTTGATTTTTTGATGATGCTGGTCGAATTTCTCCAACTAAATCCAAAGACCAACCCCTAAAGGGCTATGGTTTGACTATCGAATATAACTCACTCGCAGGAACGTGTTGTATACCTGTGTGCACTTGGCACTCTTGGCACCCTTTAGTAAATTCGATACAATCTTTTAACATGATGGGCCAATACATGCCTTGTCGAAATAACAACCGTTTCATCTTGTGGCCTACCTGGTGTGCCCCACACGCCCCACTATGGACAGTCGAAAGGGCTAAATATGCCTCTGATTTACTAAGGAATTTATGTAAAACTCCCTAAGGATTCTTTTTAAATAACTCATTTCCCAAAAGAACATAACTTAAAGCACGATACCTGATTTTCCGCTCTGTGGATGCCGTTGGATTTTGAAGATACTCTACTATTGGTTTCCTCTAATCTTTATCCGTCAAGCTATCTATTGCAAAGATTTTGAAATTCTCTTTATCAGCGTACCCCAACTTTGTCGTTTCCAAATCTAAAGGGGACAATCTAGCTGACACAACTCTTCCTCTGACTTCGATTGCATCTTGTAATTTTTCTTTTAAAATTTTATACCCAGAAGCAATCTGAGCCAAGTCATTGGCCACTTGATTTTCCAATCGAGGTATGTGTCAAATGCTAACCATTTCGAGTCTTTTCAGTAATCGATTGGCTATTACAAAGTACATAATGAGGTTTTCTTTAACACATTTGTACTCTTTTGTGATTTATTTTATGACTAACTCTGAGTCTCCCATTATTTTGACTCAAGTTGCCCCCAATTTCAACAATATCTCAAGTCTGACTATTAAAGCCTCATATTCAGCCTCATTATTCGAACAGAGACCTTCGACTTTATACTTGAATTTTGTTGGAATTTTGTTAGGATAAATGATCAACACTTCTACACTGGTTACATCTATATGGCTAGAGCCATCGAAATATAATTTACAAGGCTCAAGCTCGAGATAGTTTATGTTATTCTCATTTATCAAGTGGTTGACTATAAAGTCTGCTACCACTTGTCTTTTAACAGCCTTTAAGGGCATATACGTTAAAGAATATTCAGTTAAAGCTAATTCCCACTTACCAATTCGACTATGCAAAATTAGTTTAGGCAACATGTGTTTAATGATATCGAAATGAGACAAAACATAAACATCAACAGGTTTTATATAATGCTTTAACTTTGTACAAGAAAAATACAAGCATAAACACAAATTTTCAACTATGTTATACCTAGTTTCTGCATGATTTAAATCCTCTTGGGCCAGCATGCTCCCTAAAGTTTTATCTGACGCAAATATATATAACCTCATGCTCCTATTCCTACAAGGTGGTGATAGAATTGGAGGATGACTCAAGTAATCTTTGATTTTTCCGAATGCTTCTTGCTGAGGTTTCCCTCATTCAAATCCTTCCTTATTGAATCAAAGCATAGGTGAGAAGACTTGAGTCTTCCTGCTGAGATTCGATAAGAATCTCCTCAAGAAAATAATCTTGCCCAGCAGTGACTGTAACTCCTTCTTTATCGATGGCGCTTTTACCTCCATTATGGCCTTGGTCTTATTCTGGTTTATTTTGATTCCCTTTTTGTGGACCACAAAGCCTAAGAAATCTCCCGCCTACACACAGAAATCATATTTGAGAGGATTCATTTTTAGGCCATGTCTTCTCATCCTTTCGAAAGATTGTCGAAGATGGTCGATATGATTTTTCCCTAAAATAGACTTAACAACAATACCATCAATGTATATTTGTATAAAAGTCTCTATATAATCATGGAAGATTGAATTCATTGCCATTTGATACGTTTCCCCATCATTCTTTACACCAAAAAGCATCACTACTCATTCGTAAGTGCCTAAGGCCCCAGGACATCGAAATGCTGTCTTTGGGACATCTTCTTCAGCAATGAAAATTTGGTTATATCTCAGATACCCATCGAGCATACTAAGGTATTCGTGGCCTGCGGCAGAATCGACTAACATCTCTGCCATAGGCATTGAATATTCATCCTTTGAGGTAGCATCATTTAAATCTCTAAAATCTATACATACCTTTAAAGAACCATTCTTTTTAATAACAGGCACAATATTTGCTAACCATTCGACATACCTAGATGTACGGATGAATTTACATCGGAGAAGCCTTTCGACCTCCTCTTTGATCTTCGAGAGAATTGCCAGTGCAAACCGCCTTGGATTCTGCTTGATGGGATTCTTCCCAAGCTTGATTGGAAACTTTAATTCGACTAGATCTCTGTTTAAACCAGACATCTCGTTGTAATCCCACGCGAAATAGTGTTTAGACTCCTTCAATAGTTTGATTACTTCGACCTTGAGTTGTGGGTTGATGTTGGCACTTATGCACGTTGGCCTCTTTGTTTCCCCTCTCCTAGATCAATTTCTTCAAGTGGACCTTGCGCTAGCATCTTGAGATTGGCTGCCAACGGATCCTTCTTGAAACCCAAAGGCTCGTCATCATAGATGGCATCGAGCCTCTGGCCTTGTTGCTTTTTCTGAACCTTATCGGGTGGTTCTGGATCGAAGTCCTTACCAGGACCTCCTTTGTATGATTCTTGGTTGGCTTCGACAACCATATTTTCCAATTCAGCCTCTAAGGCCGCTTGTAATTTATTTTCGGCTATGTAAGCCGAAATCTTTTTGAGCACTTCAAACTCAGTCATCATCACTGAATTTGCTTCCCCAACCTGTTAGGGTTATCCTAGATGTACCAAGATACAAAAGGTTGTCCTCTTCTACCACCTCTTTATCTCATCGAAAAACATGGACGAGATGTAAATACAATGAACAGTAGATGTCGTCATCTGGGGTGAAAGCAAAGTAAGCCGGATTGCATGGAGCAATGTTGGTCAAGTGCATATCGAAACTGCGTCGGTCGACATGATCAATTGAGGCCTTGAAATAACCTTGACCAACCTTAATGTTTTCGAAAATGCCGTCTGGTCGCCATATTGTAATCCTCTGGTGCATGGAAGATGGTACGGCTCCAATTCCATGGATCTATTCTCGTCCCAACAACAAGTTATAATTGGCCTTTGTTTCGACCACCATAATGACAGTAGGTCTTGTAACTATCCCTACCGTAAGGTCGACTTGTATGACACCAAGGATAGTGCCCACCTTCCCCTTGTAATTCGAGAGCACCGTGTTGTGTAGTTTGGTATCTGTGTCATATTTTCTGATTCTCCTCAGCATAAAGTGCGACATCAAGTTCAACATAGCGCCACACTCTACCAAGGTTTTATTAACCGCAATGTTTTCTACCTTTCCGGTAATAAATAGAGGCTTCAAATGATTTTTCATCGCCTCATTTGGCCGCTCGAAGAATGAATTATGTTCTTCTACACAGTCGTTATTCATTACATAGTAGCGTACTGGCTTGTGTGCTGCCATCTCAGCTTCTATATAATTTTCCAACTCTTCGACCTCTGTTATCTGGTCGAATTCTCTAGGAAAAACCGATACTACATTCACTATGATATCCAATGAGGCCTCTGACCCAGAGTCAAAACTGTCAGTTAGCATTTCATCTTCATCAATTGCCCGATCGTATTTTTCCTTGGCCTCATCTTCCTGGGTGGCAAATAGCTTCCTCCCCACGGGTAGCTTCTCGACAGGCTATGGTTCCTCCTTTTTCTCCTTTATGGTAGGCAGGTCAGTACTAGATTCGGCTTTTGCCCTAGCCTCTCTTTGGGCCTTCCTTCTGTGTTGCTCCCTTCTCCACTGGAATCTAGTCATTGGATTTTTTCCTTTATAGTTTTCTGAGACGTAGGTTGTCTTCTTCGAAGCCTGAAACTTTCCGCGGTAAGCTATTATCATACCCCAAGTTTGTCATAACTTTCTCAACTTTCTCTCTATAAGGACATCTGGCATTTGACTGTGATCTCCTGAGAATCAAGGCTTATGATCTTGGATGCATGTTTATTATGGCTAATCAAGTTCTTGCATGTGCATTAAAAGCAAATGGATATGGTACCTATTCTCACGGTCAAGTAGTTTAGAACATGACCATTTGATCTAATTCAAGGTGGAACTAGGATCTCCTTTCGATTTGAGGTTTCTACTTCATCAAAGATTAATTCATCTGGTTTTGTCGGGATAATGAAATTAAGATGAACTTCAAATATGGATTACATGTTCTTCATAGTTTCTTCTCCATCCATTCTTAAAGATTGAAGTGATTCAAAAGAACCCATTCATTACAGTTATTGCAAACACTTGAACAGGACTTGAGGTGTGCATAACAAGGCAAAATGATTCACATGAATTAAAATGTTCTCTACATAAATACTAATTTCCAACCAATTCGCCTTGGAGCAGTGGGAATGAACTAACTAAGAATTTAAGCTAGTTTAAGATTTGCTCCATCATAGATCTTATTTCTAATCAGAGTTGTCGTGTGGCTTACCACCTTTTCATCGGGATCATTGGGGTTTTCTTTAAGTTTTGCCAATTGTAGTACAAATATATGTTATGTGTTGATATATATAGTTCGCATGGTTAGTTGCTTGGAAAAATATGGGACTACACTCTGATGCATTTGATTGAAGAGAAGGAAATTTAAAGAAGTTCACATGAGAGTTGATTAAGTCGATTACTTCTTCACTAATGTTGAACCATGAGAGAAATTAATTGAAGTTTCAAATTATAAGACACTATGGAGGGGACAGGAATAAGATGGCTTCATCCCAAGGAGATTCACGCCATATTTTAAAATCACAAGTATTTCACCATCAAATTCAAGCCAATGAAAGTGCCAAAATTGGTGCCATTACATTATTTGTGTTGGTGCAAAGGTAGAAGAAATGATGAAAGGTAGAAATATTCTATTTAAGAATGACGGCAGAAGAAACAGGATTTAGAGTTACAATGATTGTCACCCTATTTATAGGCTAAAACTAGGGTTACTAGAATAAGATAAAATACTAAAATACCCTCTAACAAACTTATGGGCTTAAGAAAATAATATAATAAAATATGAATTATTACTAATACCATCCCTTAATTCATATTCCATCAAAACTTGTAACACCAATTCCATCCCTTAATCTGAGAAATTGATCAGTCTTGATAGCTTTCGTCAGAACATCTGCCAACTGCTTCTGAGTGTTGCAGTGTACAACTTCTAACACTCCACTCTGAACTTGATGTCTCAGAAAATGATACTTGGTCTCAATATGCTTGCTTCTCCCATGCAGCACTGGGTTTCTGGCAAGGTTGATTGCAGACTTGTTGTCAATCATCAACTTCAGAGGTTTGTCTACCTTAATCTTCAGATCCTGCAACAGATTCAGAATCCACACAGCTTGGCATGCAGTAACAGCACCTGCAATGTATTCAGCTTCACAGGTTGACAACGCCACAACAGGTTGCTTCTTGGAACACCAAGAAATGGGACCTCCCAGAAATTTGAACAAGTACCCAGATGTACTTCTTCTGTCAACTCTGTCTCCACACCAATCAGAGTCTGAATAACTCAGAAGTTCTGACTCATTATTTCCTCCAGAGGGAAATAACACTCCATACTTCAGAGTTCCTTTGATATACCTCAGAATCCTGACAGCAGCTTGGTAATGGGACCACTTAGGTTTACTCATGAACCTACTAACCATCCCAACTGAGTAGCAAATATCAGGTCTGGTATTGCACAGATACCTCAGAGAACCAACCAACTGTTTGAAGGTTGTAGCATCCACATCCTTTCCTTCAGAGTCTGAATCCAGTTTCTGATTTGTATCAGAAGGTGTGACAGCCATCTTACAATTCTTCAGATCAAATCTCTTCAGAAGTTCTAATTCATACTTGAGCTGATGCAAAATGATACCTTTCTCAGAATATCTGAACTCCATCCCTAGAAAGTATGTCATTTTGCCTAGATCAGTCATTTCAAATTCATTCATTAGAACTTTCTTGAACTTGGCTATCTCCTGTTCAGAACTTCCAGTCAATAGTATATCATCAACATATAAACATACCAGAGTCATATTGCCTTCAGAAGTATGCTGAACATAGACACCGTACTCCATCTCACATTTCTGAAAGCCTTGCTTCTTGAAAAATGAATCAATCTTCTGATTCCAAGCTCTGGGCGCTTGTTTCAGTCCATATAGAGCTTTGTATAATCTGTACACCATCCCTTCCTGATTCTTTTTCACAAATCCAGGAGGTTGTGACACGTAAACTTCTTCTTCTAATGGACCATTCAGAAATGCAGATTTAACATCTAAATGCATCAGAGGCCAATTCCTGTTAGCAGCTATTGCAATCACCATTCTGATTGTTTCATGTCTTGCTACAGGTGCAAACACTTCAGAATAATCCAGCCCAGGTTTCTGTAGAAATCCTCTGGCTACCAACCTTGCTTTATGTTTGCCAATTGAGCCATCTGGCTTTAACTTCTGCTTGAAAACCCATCTGACGCTGATGGTTTTCTTGTCTTTTGGAAGTTCTGTCAGCTTCCAAGTCTTGTTTCTCTCTATAGCATCAAGTTCTTCTTTCATGGCCTTCAGCCAGAGCTTCTGCTTAAGAGCCTCCTCTGTACTTATAGGTTCAGAGTCTACTAACATGGCACACTGAATAACTTCTCCTTCAGAGTCTACTTCAGTGTCTTGCAGCATGTCAAATTCTGCAAATCTTCTGGGAACGCTTCTGATTCTTTGTGGTCTCTGAACTTGTTCAGAGTCTTGAGCTTCAGAGTTTCTAGCTTCAGATGATTGACCTCCAGAGCTTTGACCATCTTCAGAGTCTGGCATATTTCCAGAGTCTGAATTGCCACCAAGATCTGGATTGCCATCAGAGTCTGAATCATCAGAGTCTGGGTCATCTGGGTCACCTTCATCTTCTGAGTCTTCTTCAGAGTTTGAATCAGTATCAGAGTCAGAGTCAATATCAGGGTTTACTTCAACTTCAGAAATTCTTAACTCTGGCCTTTCTTCAGAGGTTCTAACATCAGAATCAGATTGAGACTTATCCCAATTCCAAACTTCTGATTCCTTCACAATCACATCTCTGCTGAATTCAATTTTATTAGTTTCTGGAAAATAGAGCTTGTATGCACCTGTACTGTGGTACCCTATCAGAATCATCACTTTGCTTCTATCATCCAGCTTCTGTCTTCTGGCTTCTGGAACATGTTTATAGCAAACAGAACCAAATACCTTCAGATGACTAACACTTTGCTTGTCTCCAGTCCACTTCTGCATAGGAACTATTTCCTTCAACTTCTTCGTAGGACATCTGTTGAGTACATACGTTGCAGTGGCAACAGCTTCTCCCCAGAGCTTCTGAGGAAGCTTCTTCTCCTTTAGCATGCTTCTCACCATATCAAGCAAAGTACGGTTTCTTCTTTCAGCAAGACCATTGTGTTGAGGGGTATAAGGAGCAGTAACCTCATGCTCAATTCCATTCTCCTCACAGAACTTCTGGAACTCTTTGGAGTTATACTCACCTCCACCATCAGTTCTAAGAATCTTCAACTTCTGACCACTCTGATTCTCAGCCTTTATTCTGAACTTCTTGAATTCATCAAACACCTCGTGTTTGAACTTAATAAGGGATACCCATGTCATTCTTGTGAATTCATCAACAAACAACACAAAGTATTTGTTCCCTCCAATTGATGCTACTGGAAATGGACCACACACATCAGAGTGTACAACTCCCAAGGCATGTTTTGCTCTTGGAGCAACTTCTGATGCAAATGGCAATCTTGGTTGTTTTCCTTCCATGCAAACTTTGCATGACTTTTCAGGCTTCTTAATTGCAGGAATTCCATGTACCAATTTCTTTGAATTCAGATGTTGTAAGCTTCTGAAATTCAAATGACCAAATCTTCTGTGCCACAGCTCACTTTCCTTCTCAGTACTTGTTGCACTAAGACACTCTGAGTCTGCAGTTCTGACATTCACCTTGAATGTTCTATTCCTTCCCTGTTCTGACTCCATAATCAACTTCTGATTACAATCATACAGCTTCAGAAGATTGTCCTTCATGGTAACTGAGAAACCTTTCTCAATTAATTGTCCCACACTCATCAGATTGCTTCTGATGCCAGGTACATACCACACATTCTGAATCAATGCTATTTTCCCATTGTTCAGAGTCACTCTGACATTTCCCATACCTTCTGCATTAAGATATTTGTCATCAGCACATCTGATCTTTGTTCTCTTTTCAGAGTCAAAGTCAACCAGCCATTTCTTGTTTCCAGTAAGATGATTTGAACAACCAGTGTCCATATACCACCAGTCTGTCAGATCATCAGATTCAGAGGCCATCAATAGCAAAAATTCGTCATTAGAACTTCTGGCTATATTTGCTTCTTCTAATTTCTTCTCCTTGTTTGACCAACAATCTCTAGCAAAGTGACCAAACTTCTTACAACAGTAACATTGGATCTTCTTCTTGTCATACTTCTCTTTTCCCTTCTGAGCATTCTTTTGTCTATCAGAGGTTGAGCTTTCTGATTTCTGACCACCATCAGATCTTCTCTTGGCTTCTGACTGCTTCTGATACCTCCTATCAGAAGTTGCTTTCAGAGCCTGCTGCTCTACTTCCCTTTCAGAAGTTCTCTCAGTCAAACGCAACTCTTGCGCTTCTAAACTGCTCTGCAGCTCTTCAATTCTCATGGTACTCAGATCTTTGGAATGTTCTATTGCTACCACAATGTAATCAAATTGAGAGGTAAGGGATCTCAATACCTTCTCCATGATTGTTTCTTCAGAAAGAGTTTCTCCACACGCCTTCATCTCATTAGTGATCAGAGTCACTCTGGAGATGTATTCAGAAACTTTCTCATTATTCTTCATGTTGAGATTCTCATATTGCTTTCTCAAGGACTGAAGCTTCACCTTCTTCACTGATGCGTCACCACCATAACATCTCACCAGAGTGTCCCATGCAGCCTTTGCTGTTGTAGAGTCTGCAATCTTCTCAAACACGTTTACATCCACACATTGATGAAGGAAGAACAATGCTTTCTGATCCTTCTTCCTTACTTCCTTCTGCGCGTTTTTCTGTTCATCGGTTGCATCTGCTGCTACTGGAACATAACCATCAGTGACAAGATCTAGAACATCTTGAGCACCAAATAGTACACGCATTTGGATCATCCAACGATTCCAGTTTTTACCATCAAATACTGGAAGTTTGGTGTTCATGTTGCCGTTTCCGTTCATCTTCTACTTTGCACAATACACTCAGATTTCTCACACAGTGTTTCCCAACCCACAGAATAAAATTCTGATCAGATTTTGTTCAAGATTCAACACGAATCTAAGAATCAAAATCAAACACACAAGACCTCACGTTCACTCGTGTTTCCCGTGTTTCCCAATGAATCTGAACCGGAGCTCTGATACCAATTGTTGGTGCAAAGGTAGAATAAATGATGAAAGGTAGAAATATTCTATTTAAGAATGACGGAAGAAGAAACAGGATTTAGAGTTACAATGATTGTCACCCTATTTATAGGCTAAAACTAGGGTTACTAGAATAAGATAAAATACTAAAATACCCTCTAACAAACTTATGGGCTTAAGAAAATAATATAATAAAATATGAATTATTACTAATAATTTGGCCATAGGATGCTTCAAAACTTTAAGATAGACACATTTTGGAAAGAAAGGACGAAAATTATTAAAATACTTGAAAGTTGGCAGTAAAAGAATCGATTAGGAAGGTTACAAAAGTTATACAAAAGTTTTACAAGGGTGGCGTAAGCATTGCGTGCAAACTGTAATTCTTAAAGCTTAGTCCTGAACACTTTCCTAAATGTGAGCAGCGGACCCCAACAAGCCATCACCATAAGTTTGACTCCAACAACACAGTACATAAAACGTAAAACAAAAACTCTCAGCATGTTCCATTATTGTTGCCGTCATAACCTCAACTGAATCATATTAGCTTGATTCTTTGTTAAAGGTGATTTCTCAGAGTTCGAGGACTGAGTGCCTCCTTAAGAAATTAGGTGAGAGAAAGGAGTCTGTTATTTCATTTCCTCCTGTCAACAAAGGAAATACAACTTCTTAAATAAAGGAACTAACAAATATTCAATAACAAACTATTTTGGACTTATTCTAAGCTGGCAGCAGCACTGCATACCAACAGAATCTTGGATTGCTTCTAGAACCATCAGCTAACGTCACTTGTATATCTCATAATCTTGGAGTCTCACAGGTAACTTAATTATGCGTTTGGGCTTAGTATTGACTGGCCCAACTTCAGCAATCTCTATGGGCTCAACACTAGTGGACTCCTCTTCATTAACCAAAGGGGTGTATGTAACAATTCCTGCCCCATCAAAGCCAACCTTGTCCTCAAGGTTGTAAACCGAAGACAGCGTGTCCCAATCTTCCCAGGAAGTATCATCGGGGGACAATCCTTGCCACTGCACAAGGACTTGACGCTTGGAGACGCCTGCTGAAGTGACAGTCCTAGAATCCAAAATAGCGAGGGGTTCCACAAGAGGATGATTATCAACCGAATCAAATGGTAAAGGATCGATGTCGGATGGATTAGAACCATGATGTTGTTTGAGGACAGAACAATGAAACACATTGTGGATTTTGGAATTTGAAGGGAGTTCTAATTTGTAAGCTACTTCACCGATGCGCTCCAACACAACGAAGGGACCGTAGAATCGCTTGGACAACTTGCTATACTTCCCACCGGTGACAGAGATTTGTCGATACGGCTGAAGCTTAACATAAACCCAAGATCCAACCTCAAAGGATACCTCTCTCCTATGACTATCCGCATTAGTCTTCATGCGCGCCTGAGCCTTCATTAAATTACGACTGAGAAGGGCTAGAATCTCTTCTCGAGAATTGAGCATATCGTCGCATGCATTGACAAGGGACGAGCCTTCAATATAAGAGGGAATCGCAGGTGGAAGCTTACCGTATACTGCCTGGTACGGTGTAATTCCAGTGGCGGAGTGTAATGAAGTATTGTAATGCAATTCTGCCCAAGGCAAAAAACGGAACCACTGTGAGGGTCTATTGTGGACAAAGGACCGCAAGTATTGCTCAATCGTGCGATTGGTAACTTCCGTTTGTCCATCAGTTTGAGGATGATAAGACGAACTCATCCGGAGTAAAGTACCACTGAAATGAAAGAGATCGGCCCAAAATCGACTAATGAAGATGGGGTCGCGATCTGAAACTATGCTCTTAGGGAGACCATGTAATTTGCAGACCATATTAACAAATAATTCCGCGACTTTGTAAGCAGTGAATTGGGTTGGAAGAGCACCCAAGTGAACAGCTTTGGAAAATCTGTCAACGACCACGAGAATAACGGTGTAACCATGAGATATAGGCAAGCCGGTAATGAAATCAAGAGAAATGTCTTCCCAAACATTGGTAGGAATGGGTAGTGGCTGGAGAAGACCCCCGGGTTTGGCAGTGCTATATTTTGTTTGTTGGCACACCACACAACAGTTAATGAATGTCTTCACCTCAGTCCTCATGTTTGCCCAGTAGAAATTCTCACTCAAACGCTTCAAAGTTTTAATGATGCCGCCATGACCCCCAATCGGAGTCTCATGAAATTCTTTTATCAAAAGTTGTTTGAAGCGTGAAGTAGGACTCAGCCAAATCCTTCTATGCCGCAGAATCAATCCATCCTTCAAAGTAAACTCCGGAAATTGATGAGGGAAAGAAGTTACCTTTTCGCGAAGCGTAACATAAGCGGGATCAGTAGATAGTTCCTGTCGCAATTCATCTAGAAAAATGAATTGAGGAACCGAGAGAGTATGCAGGGTAGCCTCCACCCCTTCAAACGTACGAGACAAAGCACAGCCACAATATTAGTCTTGCCTGGCTTATATTGGATGTCATAGTGGTACCCCAGTAATTTGGAAAGGTAGAATTGTTGTTCTGGTGTCTGAATGACTTGTGTGAGGAGCTCTTTGATGCTTCTGTGGTCCGTCTGAATGATAAAATAATGACCAAGAAGATATTGTCGCCATCGTTTAACCGCGCTTGTGATGGCATGAAGCTCACACAGATAAGTAGAAGCCTTAGACATCCGAGGACAAAATAATTTACTAAAGTAGGCAATGGGATGGTCCTCCTGTAGCAACACTGCTCCCATAGCTTGACCTGAAGCATCAGTTTGTACGAAGAAAGGGACCGAAAAATCTGGTAAGACTAACACTGGTGCACTTACCAAGGCAGATTTGAGTGCTGCAAAAGATGTGCTAGCTTCAGAGGACCATTTAAAGGCATCCTTTTTTAGCAGCTCAGTCAAAGGATGTGCTATGGAAGCATAATTTCGCACAAACTTACGATAAAATCCTGACAGTCCCAAAAATCCTCCAGACCTTTGACAGATTTGGGAGTTGGCCAATCATACACTGCCTGGATTTTGAGGGGATCCGGCGCAACGGTGCCTTCTTCCACGATATGGCCTAAATAAGCGACCTTGGATTGACCAAATGAACACTTGGAGGCTTTAAGGTGGAACTGCTGCTCGGAAAGAATGGTGAAAACTTGTGTGAGATGTTCCAGATGCTGATCCAATGAATTGCTGAACACCAGAATGTCATCAAAGAATACAATCACCGTTTTGCGGAGAAGTGGCCTAAAAATGTCGTTCATGGTGGCCTGGAATGTCGCCGGAGCGTTACAGAGGCCAAACGGCATGACACAGTACTCATAATGACCGTCATGAGTACGAAACGCGATCTTGTGAGCATCTCCTGGCGTGAGTCGGATCTGATGGAACCCAGATGTGAGATCTAATTTCGAAAAGACACGAGCATTCCCCAATTCATCTAACAGTTCATCAATTGTCGGCAGAGGGAAACGGTCACGGACAGTGAGGGCGTTTAAGGCACGGTAATCCACACATATTCGCCAGGATCCATCCTTTTTTTTGAGCAATAATACCGGAGAAGAGAAGGGGCTATTGCTGGGTTGGACCCAACCAGTCTTGAGCATCTTAGCAACTTGAGTCTCAATTTCAAGTTTCTGAGAATGAGGGTATCGATATGGTCTGACGTTGACAGGGAAAGAATTAGGTTGAAGTGGAATGTTGTGATCAGTGAGGCGTGGGGGTGGTAGCTGATTAGGTTCAGAGAATAAAGTGGAGAACTTCTCGATAAGTAGGGTGATTTGAGGGTCTGTTTGTGAACACGGAAGGGTGGGAGATGAATGATGTGGGTTAACTTCTGGTTCATAGGCACGGAGGGAGAAGAATTGGCCACCATTGTCACTGTTAAGTAATTTTTGAAGTTGGTGTAAGGTTAATGGTGAAGGGAAAGAAGTGGGATCACCCCTTAACTCAATACACATGTTGTTGTGGAAGAACTTCATGGTAAGGTTATTATAGTCCATCAACACAGGGCCTAACTGTTTGAGCCATTGGGCTCCCAAAACAATATCAGCTCCTCTAAGGCCCAAAACATAAAGATCCAGCGAAAAAGAATGACCCTGAATTGCCAATTGAACGTCCAGACAAATCTGGGAACACAGTAATTCCTGACCACTTCCTACCATAACCCTCAAAGGTGTGATTGGGCTGTGGTTCAGGCCCAATGCAACAACAACATGTTCCTGGATGAAGTTGTGTGTGCTACCCCCATCTACCAAAATATCAACTGTGTGATTAGCAATTTTACCTGTTACTTTGAACGTATCTGAAGCTTGATGTCCAGATAATGCGTGTAAACTGAGTTGTGCTGGTGGAGGATCACCATCGCTGGCAGACTCTGACATAGCGGCGGTAGCTTCCAACTCCATTGCCGTCGGAGACGCTTCTTCTGCGTCAGCAACCATTAAGAAGATGCGAGCGCGACAATTGTGGTTACGAGACCACTTTTGATCACAATTGAAACACAGTCCCTTCTCCCGTCGTTCCGCCATTTCAGATTCGGATAGGTGACGGAAGCGTGGCTTGACCGCTGGTGTAGGAAGAAGGCCGGAACCGGAACCCGCTGATGAGTCCAGTGAAGGACGAAGAGGAGGTGTGAATTTGGGACGAATTGCACGTTGTTGATCCAGCAGCTTGTCCTCTTGTAAACGCGCTAAACCTGCGGCCTGGGTCAAAGATGTGGGTTGACGAGCTAGAACTTCGCGGCGTATATCTAGCTTGAGTCCAGATATAAAACAACTTAATAGATCTACCGGTGAAAGCCCAACTAGACGGTTGGCTAGTGCCTCAAATTCTACCAAATAAGATGCAACAGTGGTGGATTGAGTGAGTTTGAAAAGGTTTCCACGAGGGTCATCGTACGCCGTCGGAGCGAAACGTGTCTCGAGAGCTTGCAGGAATTGAGGCCAGGAAACGATTTGGTGGTTACGGTACATCCATTGGTACCAAGACAACGCCGGTCCGTTAAGGTAGAACGACGCAATGGTGATGCGTTCTTCCTCTGGGGTCTCATGGTACGTGAAAAATTGACTGATCTTAAAGATCCATCCGTGTGTGTCGGTGCCGTCGAAACGAGGGACATCGAGTTTCAGACGGTGGCGTTGAAGCGAGGGAGTGGAAGATGTGGCGGTGGGATTTGGTTTCTGGGCGTCCAAGCGGAGGTGAAGCTCCTCCAGTCGCAAGGAGAAGGCGGCGATTTGTTGGGATAACTCGTCGTAACGGTCATGAGAAGGTTTTCCGACCATGTTGAAGGTGGTTCTCTCAATGAGAGCACCAGTGTTAAAGGTGATTTCTCAGAGTTCGAGGACTGAGTGCCTCCTTAAGAAATTAGGTGAGAGAAAGGAGTCTGTTACTTCATTTCCTCCTGTCAACAAAGGAAATACAACTTCTTAAATAAAGGAACTAACAAATATTCAATAACAAACTATTTTGGACTTATTCTAAGCTGGCAGCAGCACTGCATACCAACAGAATCTTGGATTGCTTCTAGAACCATCAGCTAACGTCACTTGTATATCTCATAATCTTGGAGTCTCACAGGTAACTTAATTATGCGTTTGGGCTTAGTATTGACTGGCCCAACTTCAGCAATCTCTATGGGCTCAACACTAGTGGACTCCTCTTCATTAACCAAAGGGGTGTATGTAACATTCTTCCAGGTGAAATCTTATCATTCACAACCGCTTGATAGAAATCGCCTCTTACTGTCTCAGCTTTTGTCTTAAATCCTTATCAACCATTTCAGTCCTCCTTTTGTTACTTGACCAGCAGTCTAAAAAAGTTGTTTACAAATCTTCAGATTCTGAAATAAAATTACACGGGAGACATGCTTTATCTTCCATTCATGACAGAGATGCGTCACATATAACGGAGCTTTCACGTCGAATAGAACAATCAAGTATTAGGCTTCAACAAACTGCCACTAACTACAAGAATGATGCGCTCCATGTATGTCGTCGTGAATGCCAAAACCAAGCCAATTGACTCCAGAACCTGTCCAAAATAAGTTCGAATCAATTCTTAGCAATTAAATCACAATGCAGTCAAGTTAAGTAATGCAAATGGTGCAAGTACTTCATATCGCAACCATGCAATTGGATTCAAACTCATGGACAAACATGGTGTTTCTTATGGATAACCAAAAATGGTAGCAAACTTACCAAGTTCAGATGGAATTCTAGTAGGTGGAGACTTGAATAGTTCAAACCGTGTAGTCATCAATTGAACGCCACATCATATGCTGTTTCTTCTAATGGTTACGACAACAATACAAGATACTCAGACAACTAACAACATCAGCAACCAATGATCTCTGCCGGCCACCGACGGAATATTCTTGAAGGATGTGAATTCTGATCTTGATGTTGTTGAGAACCTCACCGATTTCCCTCATCGACACCTACAAAACACATCAGGAGCTATAGCTATTTGAAGAGAAAATAAAAGAGGAAAAATAGAACATGTCCATGAAAGCAATTAGATAATATAATAATGCTAGAAGTTGTTTGTGCGTCAAAGATCTGAACTCTCCAAGAAATTCCAAAGGCGTTGTCATCATCATCATGAAATGGAAAAGGCCGCCGTATTCTTCCTGCACAAAATATGAAAAGAGCAAAGCATCAATATTCAGGTGTTAAGCTATAGGTTTTACATACACGTAATAACTTCAGGATAATAAGAGCTTTAATATCATTAAAAGCATTTCAAAACCACAGTTAACAATTTACGGATGTGGATGTGAACGAATCGAAAAAAGGAAATTCAATCATCATCACTTCAAAAATTAATCCCAAGGATCACATGTTCTGGTATTCAAGGAAAGAATCAAGAATTTATGCAAACTTATCAAGATGAGAATGGAAGTAAATCACAATCACAGGGATTCACAGCAAGTTCAAGTCATAGCCAAAACGAAAACGACATGAAATCCTCTTCATCAAATCATACAAACATGAGAATCACGATAAAAGGGAGCAAGAAATCTCACTCATCAGTTCTTTCCAAAACCAAAGTTAGACGTACAAGCTGACACGGTCAAATTGAAAATGGAAATTCGGCAATCATCTTCATTAATTTGCAATCACATGAAAATCCAGAAATTACAATCAAATCTCAGGCATTAACTTGCCAAGACAGAAAGAGAAAGATTTCTTCACACAATTGAGCAAAAAGTCAGTATTAAATAATATCACAATCTCGCATTTAAAGTCGAAATCAGAAAGTTAATACCACATGCTTATAAAAGGAAGTCGAACATACACAACACGAGGAGGGAAAAAATGAGGCAACGAGAGGTATCATCCACACACGAAAAACACAAATACGTAACAACACACACAGTTTCACAGAGAAAATTTGAAAAAAAAGAAGAGACAAACACGCATCAGAAAATTCACGCGGAAAGTCATTATTCACACAAAAACAATCACCTACGAAAATCAAGACAACTAGGAAATGATTGAACTACCTAGAGTCTAATCCCTTAGGAGTCAACTACAAATTCTTAGAGAAAAAGAACCAAGAGTAGTTTTGGTAAATAGGAATCAGAATGCTAAAAATATTCTACAGCAAATTCGACGTAACAACGTAGCAGCAGATAATAATTTGGCTGCCAAGGTCGAAAGAATCATGCACGTAACGGAGTAAATTTTGGCCTTCAACAACCAACTTATACTTATCCCCAATAACAAAGGTTCCTAAGTTTACTAAGTTTTCTAGGATACTACTGAGTCCACTTTCGAACGTGTGGCTAGGTATTTGATAGAAGCTGGAGAAATTTCGAATGATCAGAACCTATGAAGGCCAAAATTTACTCCGTTACGTGCCATGATTCTTTCGACCTTGGCAGCCAAATTATTATCTGCTACTACGTTGTTACGTCGAACTTGTTGTACAACATTTTTATCATTCTGGTTCCTATTTACCAAAACTACTCTTGGTTCTTCTTCTCTAAGAATTTGTAGTTGACTCCTAGGGGATTAGACTCTAGGTCGTTCAATCATTTCCTAGTTGTCTTGATTTTCCTAGGGTATTGTAATACCCCAAATTTTGCCGACAGTTTATGGAGTTGAGTCATCTTCAGGAAGGGTTCCAACTTATGAAGGGAAAAATGGTCATTAGTTGGCAGTTTGTCGACAGTTTATGGAGTTGAGTCATCTTCAGGAATCCCTCGAGCAATTGGGGTTTACGTCTCCGAGTCATGGGACTTATTTGATGATGAGCGGAATTTTACGGCAGTTTCCCGGATTTTGTTGAATTTGGTTAATGGTGGTATCTTCATCGAAAACTACCCCTTGGTTCTCTATCATATACTCCTTTTATGGTTGTCGAGGGGGATTTGGTACACCAAAGATTTCTACAAGGCGCTTCATTTGTGTTGCTAATTGTTGATTAGTTTGGGTAGTATTATGAATAAGAGGCTGAAAGATTTCCCCCATAGTTTGGGACATCATTTGAACCATTTGAAGGTTACTTTCGTCCATCTATTGTCTTAAGTATGATGCAGAACTGGTTGTCAAATTTGTCATTTGGGAGAAATACCCTAATCCTAAAGTTTGACTATTTCGACCCATATTTACCCCAGAGCCTGATTCCTGTAATGGCGAAGTCATTACAGGTTTTGTATATAATAGATGGGTGTTTTGTAAGTTTGCCATCATCGAAGTTGGCATTCCATAGGGTGGGTCTCGAGGCAGGGGTATTGCAAATATGGGAGGAGGGACGCTTCTGAATGCTGAAGCCCCTATTGGTGGTGGAGTTTGTGGAGGACCCCTTAGCCTAATATAAGTCAGAATGGGTTGTGTATGGGAAATTGAATGTGTAGGTATTGAACTTCCCATAGATGGTATTGCTTCAGAGACATACGCTAAGATCGTTGGTCCTCCTATCGAAGATCTTATGGGTGGTTCTACATTACTACTATGCGTATCCTGAGGAATATTTGGCTGGTTAGAGTTTGCCGTCATTCTCCTCCTATATCTTCTCCTTGTTCTATCTTCGTTAGCGGTGGCTACTTTACCACTTCTTAATAACATGCAACAAAGTTTTCAAAGAGAAAGTTGACCGTATAATTAATGAATTTTCAAGAATTTCGAAGAAAATTCTATGATAACTTAGCATTATCCCACTGGGCGTAACAATTTGTTCGCCGTGAAAATTGGTGAATAACCGCTGGTATTCCAGATCGAAAGATTTTTTTTACTCGCAGGATCGACCACACAAATCCTAAGACATGTGTTAATTGATCTTAAACAAAGTTTGAAAAAACAATGAACACTTCGACAGAGTTCATGATAAAAATAACTTGTTTCAAAAATATAAATGGAATATGAACACAAGAGATTAAAGTCGAAAGATTGGTAAAAAATGTAGAAAGTAACTTATGCAAGGAAAAGATAAATTCTTAATAAATAGACTTATTGAATTGCATTGAAATAAAAATGGTGTTGCATCAACATACATTCTCACGAACTCGTTTCTCAACACATAGGTACTTTGAGTATATTGAGGAATTTGTACACAATTGAACACACACGCTAATCCTAACAATAAGACTTGCTATTTATACTAATCGAAAATAATTGCCATCAACGGCTAGCGAACTAGATCGAGACAAGTGGCATTCTGCATGTCTTTGACTCTTGGAAGCACCCCACATGTTCTTTTTCGAGAAATGGCTAAGAACGAATATTCCCTCCTTTATTTGAATTCAAATATTCCTGTTGAAATTCCTTCAGAAGCACCTCTGTTGAACCATATTTCCCAATTGTTAGGAAATATTTTTAAGTCCATAAAATAGTTCCTCCTTGCAAAGGGAATATTACTTCCTTTTAATCCAATTTAGGCGTCGAAATTAGAGCCAACACATGCATGAAGAGTAATTTTCTCAGTATAAGGCAACTAGTCGAAAAGAACTACAAGATGTCGATCAAAGACATGCTGATGAGAGCTATCGACGCAAGTGGTAGGTTGCTCTTGAAGGCTCCAACATCTCAGAATAGGACCTTCAAGATTGAACTCAATGTGATGGAGCACAAATTCCTAGCAACTGCAGCCAGTAGAGATGAATGGTTATGTCATTTTCGACTAGGCCATCTCAACTTCAATGACATCAGAGAGCTATAAAGAAGAAATATGGCTTGAGGATTACCTGAAATTGAAATTCCAAGTGAAGTTTGTGAAGAGTGTGTTCAGTCAAAACAACACAAAAATAAATTCAGCAAGGATGCAGGAAGGAAGTCAAAGGTAATTTTGAAAGTCATATACTCTAATGTATGTGGTCCAATCCAGGTGGATTCGATTGGAGGTAACAAATACTTTGTCACATTCGTAGATGATTTCAGTCGAAAGTTGTGGACTTGCCTCATCAAGAAGAAAAGTGTTGTGATCGAGGTATTTTCTAGATTCAAATCTATGGTCGAAAGACATAGTGGCCGAAAGCTAAAAATTCCGAGGACTGATGATGGTGGAGAGTATGTGTTGAAAGAGTTTGATGCATTATGTGAAAAAGAAGGGATTGTGCATGAGGTGGTGCCACCCTACACTTCACAGTAAAATGGAATTGCAGAAAGAAAGAACAGAACCATCATGACATGGTAAGAAATATGTTGAATGGAAAGCATATACCCAAAGAATTATAGGGAGAAGCGGTTTCGACAACAACATATATATTAAATAGATGTCCGATGAAGAATCTTGTAAGAATCACACTAGAAGAATGTTGGTCTGGTGTCAAGCCTAGCCTCAGTCACTTAAAGGTGTTTAGATCTATAGAACATAAACATGTACCATATCACTTGAGAAGGAAGCTTGATGACAAGTCAAATCAGATAACTTGATAGGATATCATTCGACTAGAGGTTACAAGTTGTTCGACCCAGTGAATAAGCAGGTAGTGATCAGCAGGGACGTGACCATAGATGGGCTTAAAGAATGAGATTAGACTAAGAATGTCAAGAAGGATTCAGTGAGAATATCTTGTAAAGAACCAGCCACTGAAGTCGAAAGAGAAGTTTGACATGAGCAAGTCAGAGATGAAGCTGGCCCAAGCAGACCTCGACAAACAAGACACATGCCTGAAAGGTTGCAAGAATGTGCAATTACATTAGATGATATGGTCGATGAAGAAGGTGAGATGGTACACTATGATTTCTATGCAAATGTTGAACCGGTCAATGCAGCTGAGGCCTTGAAAGATTTGAAGTGGGTGGAAGTAATTAATGAGGATTTAGACTCCATCGAAGTCAACAACACTTGGTCACTTGTCGATTTTCCTCAAGGCAATAAGGAAATTGATGTGAAGTGGGTTTACAAGGTGAAGGTGAATCCTAAAGGAGAAGTAACTCGACACAAGGCGAGACTTGTGGCGAAAGGACTTATTCAAAAGGAAGGAATCGATTTCGATGAAGTTTTTGCACATGTTGCTAGGATCGAAACAATCAAATTGGTTGTTGGTCTAGCAAATATGAACAATTGGCACACATGTCAGATGGACGTGAAGTGTGCATTCATTAGTGGCCCCTTAGACGAAGAAGTTTATGTTGCACAACCAGCTGGGCTTGTGAAATGAGGCGAAGAAATAAAAGTGTGCAGACTGCATAAAGCCTTGTATGGACTTAAGCAAGCTCCAAGAGCTTGGAATAAGAAAATCAACAGCTTCTTAAGGGAGAAGGAATTTGTGAAGTGTACGACTAAGCAAAAAGTGTACATAAGAAGAAGCAGTAGTGAACTGCTTATACTATGCCTCTATATCGATGACTTGTTGATAACAGGAAGTTGCAAGAAGGAGGTCGAAGACTTCAAACATAACTTGGGTGAGGAGTTTGAAATGTCAGACTTGGGAAATCTCTCATATTTTCGTGGCATCAAATTGTGCAAGAGTAGTAGAGGATTGATGATGCACCAAAGAAGATATGCATGCGAAATACTCAAGAGATTTGAGATGCAAGATTGCAACCCAACTTCAAATCTAGTTGATACTAGATTGCAACTGTCGAAATATTCAGATGAAGATGATGCCGACCCAACCCAATATAGAAGACTTATTGGGTAACTTTGATTCCTTTTTCACACAAGGTCTGACTTAGCATACAATGTATGTATGGTAAGTAGATTCATGCAGAAGTCAAAGGTATTATACATAGCAGCAGCGAAGAGGATACCGAGGTATCTGAAAGGGACTCTCGACTACGACATTTTGTTTCCTGCAGCCGATGAAGGAAAATAATGCAAGTTACTGGGATACACCAACTCTAGTTGGTGTAGTGATGCAGAGGTTAGAAAATCCACATTTGGCTATGTGTTTATGCTAGATGGTGCACCAGTTGCTTGGAGTTCGAGAAAGGAGCCAGTAGTGGCAATGTCATCATGTGAAGCAGAATATATAGTTGTTTCTCTTTGTGCATGTCAAGCAACCTAGACGGTGAACCTGGTCGAAGAGATCACAACGAAGAGTCATGGAGCAATTACCATGAAGATCGACAACATGCCAACTATCAACTTGGTGAAGAATCCAATAGGACACAGTTGAAGCAAGCACATCAAAATGAGGTTCCATTATCTTCGAGAGCAGGTAGCAGAAGGGAAGATGAATTTGGAACATTGTAGAACTGAGAATCAGATTGCATACATCATGATGAAGGGAGTCTCAGTCGAAGTGTTCAGAAGACTAAGTTCTATGATGAATGTAGATAGCTTAAACACAATGAATTAGGTGGTGTGTTGAGTTTATAATTCCTTATGTTGATGCAGTGTAGCTCGACAGAAACAAGGATTAGTCAAATTAGCCTAATGTGTTAGTGTGTCGAGTTGCTTAGTGTGTTGATGTGTCAAAGCAGGTTGCTTCACACAGGATTTCGACTTAGGCCTATTTTAGTAATGTTAGTTATTTTTGGGTTTTATTAGTCAAAAAGTACAAGTGTGTGTGTTCCCCCTACAAGAGCAAGGATATTTAGAGATCTTAGTAAATGTATAACAATTAATCATGATTAGAGCTTGCCCACGGAAGTAAGAACCCCTTTACGGTAGTGTTTTGAGGTAGTTTATGAGTCATGCTCACGTGAGGTGAGAGGCTCTGCAGATGACCGAGAACGCTTGGGAGTAAACATATGTTTATGATTAGTCGTTGTGTTGTAATTTTAATAAGAGTTATGCTCTTTTGGAGTGTAAAGGATGATTTGTATGGTTTTTGGATCTGCCCAATTTTCTCACCATGAGGGGAGGATGTTGTGAAAAACAATGCCAAAATAACACAGTATAATCGGTTTTTTGATCAGCAAGAAACCAACAAGAGTAGGAAAAATAGGGAAACAAGAAGAACACAATGAGATTGGTTATAAACTACTATTCTTTACATTCTTTTTAAGACAAGATTACAAGTGTTACAAAATAGTAAATAACCTCTCTCACCCTAATTAGGATTTGCACCACACTCCGAAGACGAGAGACTAACATGCTATTTATAAGAAAACTAACACACTAACCTCATAGACTTTTACACAAAGGCCCATTACACAAGCCAACCTAGAGAACAAGCTAACTCAAACAATTGGACTTACAACCAAGACCCAATTTGACATGCTAACATTCCTAGCATACTTCGACTACAGCATGTGAACAGACTTCGACGACATGTTAAGATTCTTTCAAATTGTCCAACCAAGAAGCTACCCTTCGACCATAATAGAGTTCGATCCAATATCTCACAAATCTCTATTGTAATACCCTAATTTTTTCCCTTAAGATCCAACATATCACATGCATCTCATATCACAAACAAGATCACAAGCTTTAATTCTCTTGCCTTCCTTTATGGATTTGTTTTTTATGGAGATCACTAGGAACCTGTGTTTTCTTCTTCTTTGTTTGCTTTTATTTGATTGTTCATGTTTACTAACCCTAATCAAAATACAAAAAATATATTTGTTTTTCCCTTTACCAACTCTTTTTCAAGAAGAGGTTTGGATCAAGAACACCAATCAACAGTCACTCAACACGAATGAAATTCATCTGAAAAAAGTCAAAGTTGATATGCAAACAATCCAAAATCATTTGATTAAGTGTTTCCCAAGATTTGATTGTCTATTGGTCAAGAGACTCTAAGATTCATGTGTTTATTTCCACGCCTTCTTTGACAAGTCAAAAGAATCGAGTTGGAGCCAAGACAACACAACAAAAAGCCATTTTTTTCTCATTTTTTCACTATGTTAATGGATTAACCAAAATATGCCTAAAACTGGTTAATCGATTAACCACGTGCAAAATTGTGAAAAATGAGCCAAATTCAAATTCTACAGTATTTTGGCACCAAAGTTCACTTGTTTCAATCATGAGAATATTCTAGACCACCTCATTTTAATTCCCATACCTCATCATAATTAACTCCCATCATACACCCTCATTAATTACCATTTGATTTTGATTTTGCCTCCAAATTCAATTTCCAAGCCTAGATCAAATTTCAAACCAAACTCTAAACCGCCAAAATTTACAAGCCTAAATTCTATAAATAGAGGTCTCATTTCATTCATTCCTCAAGATTTTGATAGCCTAATTCACCTTGCTAAAATTTCTCTCAATTCCCTTCAACCACCAAATTCACCAAAGCTCTTTCTTCCATTAAAAGTTAGTAAGCTTTTCATAGAAGCTTACTAACCTTTGAGCTAAACCTCTATCAAAACACTTCTTCAACATCGAATTCTGTAGATCAAGGCTTTGGAGTGTGGTTTTGAAGTTGATTTGAAGCATTTTTAGATTTTGAAGTGGTAAACTCTTGTTCCACCATTGTTGTGCTTGATCCATCTTCCACAATGTGATCTCTTGTTATTTCTTGTTGCTTGATCTCTGGATCTTGCAAATTATGTTTTATTGGTGTTATTTACTGTTGTTTTACTTGAATTTCCGTGCTCAATTACTTTCATGATCATGAGGTGTTTGAAGAAATGATTGAATCATGAATGTTGATTTTTCTTTTTTCAATTTTTTTGCTATATTCCTGCCAGGGTTAATCGATTAACACAGTGTTAGAATGTGTTTTTTTTTTCTTGTTTTCAATTGTTTTGCTGTCCTGCCAGGGTTAACCCATTACGATTGCTTAATATAGCGCTAAATTGTCCCTAAATCGGAATTGAGTTATTTTTGTAAGTGAGTTATCAATCTTCTAATCACCGTAGTGTGGTTTGAGATAGGTAGTTTCCTTGTCGTTGAGGGAGTTAGTTGGCATACTCGTTGATTTAATCGGAGTTGGAGCCCTTTCATCAATGGTGTATGAACTCCTGTTCTCATTCTTATGGGGGATTGGTCGAGTATTCTCCAAAAAACGACAAATCGTTCTCCATCATTAACATTGACATACTAACACTAACCTTTCCTTTAATTTTCATTTATCTTTATGCTCTTCACTTATTGTCATTTACTTTTACGTTTTTATTTTTATCATTTCATATCATATTATTATCATATTATTTTCTCTTTGTCCATTTGGACCTTTGTTTGTGCTTTTGCTCTTTTTATTTTGTCCACTTGGACCATACTCCTCTTAGGACATTAATAAATACCTAAACACTAAAATACTTAGTTCCCATAAATCCGGACTATTATGACCTTATGGTTGGATTTTATGACTCAGACTTTCGATATAGTCTTAGGATCCACGCCCTTTGCTCTTGGAGATTTGAAACCTTGGACCTTGGTGTTGTTTTTGTCTATTTGTTTGGGAAATTTTCTGTGTGCATGCGTTGATACTTTGCTATTATGAAAATCATCTGATACAAGACTCTCCTAATTGGATTTTAAACCTTAGAAGGACCTCTCTTTGACCTTGCTATGACTTAATTTAGAATTTCCTCCAATGCTTTACTTCATCTGGTTATTTTCCTTGTGGTTTAAATCCAAAAGGAAGAGGGTTTCTTATGTTGACTTCTTGTCAAGTGTTAGCTTCTTGTGTGGTTAGATCTTCCCATATCTAGCTCTTATTTTTGTTTTTAAGGTAGTCACTTCTTCGCTACCCTTTCTTCAGTTTTCAAAATCTTCTCCCATTTTTCAAAACCTTCTTATTTTCTAAATTAAACCTCATTCTTAATAAACCTTGACTTTTGTCGAGTGATTTTTTCAAACTTGATTTTTTTAATAAATGTCAATCAATGTTAATCATATTTTGGCCATTTCAAAAAGACATAAAAAATACAAAAACTCATTCACTCTTTTTGTACCTTTGTGTACTTTTTCATTTTTAAAACTTTTCAAAAGTTTAGACATGAGTCATTTTCATAGTTGAGATGTAATTATCCTATTCCCTATAGTATTTAAGATGTTGACATTTTCCACTTAGATGTTGAGTGATAGACTTGTTGGTTTTAATCCAAGCAAAACCCTCTATCTTTAGATGATGCAAATGTTGTCTTATACTTATGGGCGACTAGTCGTAGTTTTCTCCTTAAAATGACGACTTGTCTTTACATTTAAAATCAATTAAAACAAACTAGTTTTCTTATTTGTATCACGAACTACGAGGTTTTAGTCATATATTTCACTTTGTAGTTACGTAGACATGAGGCGATAAGTCTCTCCAAACACAAAAATCTAAAAAAATACTTCTCTTCTCATCTCCCCAATCTCATTTTCAAAGAAACCTTTTCAAACCAAAAAGCGTAGATATTTCAAAGGGCTCCTATAGAGTACTATAGACGTTTTGAGTGCTAACATCCTCCCTTAGCATAACCAACCCCATTACCCATTTTTTGTTTGTTCTTGTTTTAGAACTCTTTAGGTTTTGTTAGCTCTTTTTCCTTTCCTTTTGGATAAAATAAAAGTGCAGTGGCGACTCTTGCATTTTGAGTTAAGTTAATCAATAGCTTACACTCACAAATTTTCCCGCTACAGAAAAGTGGCGACTCTGCTGGGGAATAACTGGCTCTTAGCGGGTTCAGTCTACTTTGATTTATTTATGCTTATTTGTTTGATTTGTTTGTTATTGCTTATTTTATCTGGGTGCTTGGTGATCTGTGTGGTAAGATAAGTTCTAAACTGAACCTGAGAGCACAATAAGATAGGATGTGTGGTATAATCTAGGAGATGTGCTTGGAGTAGTCCTTTTCATGTCAAGTCGAGATCCACCGCTCAGTGGAGGCCTCCTTGGGATTACTGATGTCATACGAGTAGTCATGATTGACATTATTTTTCCCAACTTGAGAGCCCGAGAAGCTGAGGACCATAGAACCTTTAACCCATCCTGGCCTATTATGACGTAGTGCATAGATTATCCAGGCATAGACCTGAGGTGATTGTCACGCGATACTACACTTGGATGAGTTTCTCTTGAGAATATTACTGGTAGGCGAGTAGTTGTTATAATGGTAATATTCGAAAGATGGGACTATGACTTTGAAAACTTTTTTTTAGAACCTTGTTCTACAGGTGCTGATATACCTTTAATACACACCATTGTGGGTTGGTTCTCACCCTTGGTTCCATGCTCGCGCCGAACCTTTAGACTCGTGTGCTTTGTATGATCTTGCTTGTGGATGTTACATCCATACATTCATACATGATAAACATCATCACAACCGTTTTCAAGGAAAGAAACTTAGATTATTGCAAATATGGACAAGGAAAATATCCCTTTGGTGAAGGTTATAAATAAAAGTTGTGATGGTAGTATTCTCAATGTTTCCCATGTTTGCAATAATCAAGTTGATTTTGTGTTACAATTCCCTGAAAACAGAAAATAAAAATGAAAGCATTGCATTCATCATTTGCATACATGCGTTACCCTAAATAAAAAAATCATTTGTCCTTCCGTCCTTGTACCAGTTAACTAATTTCTTGGCATTCATACCGGATCTGAAGTAGTTACTGGAGAATAATGGAGAGAACAAAGAATATTGATCCCATGTCAGGCTTTACAGTGACGACCGATCTGATGTACGATGTTTCTCTAAATGACAATGCTCCACAAATGGATGTTCCTGCTCAATCTCAACCTGTGTAAAATAACCTTGCTATTCAAGATGATTTCCAATTGCTGTGGTATATGCCAAAACCTCAAAATTTCCATCCTGTGACAAAGGTGATTGATTTTAGAGTTGTGGAAAGTGAGGAAGGGTTTCGTGATCTCAAAGAACAATTGAAGATGATGAAAGAACTCAATGTATCTGGTCTTAAGGCTCATGAATTGAGTTTGGTTCCGGGAGTAGTTATTCCCGTGAAGTTCAAAATGCCTGTCTTTGAAATATACAAAGGTGTTAGCTATCTAAGGTACCATTTGACGATGTTTTATCGAAAGATGGTCACTTATATCAACAACAATAAGATGATGACTCACTGCTTTCAAGAAATTTCATTTGGGGCATCCTTGATGTGGTATATGAAACTAGAAAGGAACCATATTCAGTCTTGGAAAGACCTACCTGACGCTTTTGTGAAACAGTACAAGTACAATGTTGACATGGCTCCAGACTAGGATCAACTCTAGGCCACTTCCTAGAAAGACAAAGAAAGCTTTAAGGGGTATGCGTAAAGATGGCGTGAGATTGCTACTCAAGTCAGTCCTCCACTAGAAGAGAAGGAGTTGACCAAGAACTTTTTGGAAACTCTTAGTCCTTTCTATTATGAGAATATGATTGCTAGTGCACCCAATGACTTCACTAAGATGGTGAACATGGGAATAAGACTAGAAAAGGGTGTCCATGAAATACGGTTGACCAAAGGAGGTTCTACTGGATTTTCTAAGAAGAAAGAGGGCGAAGCCAGTGCTGTTTCTCAAGAAAAGCATATAAGATCTCACAGAACCAATCAACATCATCAACAAGTGGCATTAGTAACTCCTATTTTTAAGCAACACAAAGTTCATAAGAAAGAACATTTTGATCCAATTCCGATGTCATATGCAGGATTATACCCCACTTTGATACAAAAGAATTTGATTTAGACTAGGACTCTGCCAGCTATTCCAAAGAAACTTCCATGGTGGTATAAGCCTGATCTTTTTTGTGTATATCACCAAGGCGCATCCGATCATGACATTGAACATTGCATTCCTTTAAAAGCTGAAGTACAAAGGCTAGTAAAGAGTGGTATTCTTAAATTTTGAAGACAAGGGCCTAATGTGTAAGTCAATACCATCACTTGGAAGTTATCATAAGCAAGAAGGATGTTCTTTCAGACTCAGACTGAGATAGTCTCTTTAGATCATTAGTTTATTACTGCAATTTTATTTGTAATCTTTTATGATTGTTAATGCTTTGTTTGCATGTAAGAACTTGTTTGATTTTGAATATTAATCATAGTTCAATGAGTATGTTTATCTTGAAGTAATCCATTCATTCGCTCTAAAAAATGTTTTTTGCATTTGCATTACCAACTTCTTATTTAAACTCTTGGAGGGAGGATGATAAAGTGAAAATGCAAAATTTATGGTTGTATACTTTTGAATAAGACCTTGTTGATGATGTAAGGCATTATTTCAAATTCCTAAACACCGGAGATATAAGGAAGATAATCCTTTGTTAACCCTTTTGAGCCTTGAAGTAGGAGTTTCTTTGGGGCATCCTGCTGGGCATTAATAAATTCAAAAGAATCAGTCTAGGCAAAAAATATGGAAAAATAAAAGAATGAAAATGCGAAAAGCGAAAAGAAAGGGTTACAAAGAAAAATCCTCATCAAAAGAACAAATCTTTGTGACTACCAACACAAAAGACACAAAAGGGTGACTATCACTCCTCAAAAACCCATTGGTTCTTAAATCATCAAGTTTCATCATAAAATCCTTTTGAGAGATGAACATTCTTGTCAAATTAGCTGAATGTAGGACTGAAGAACATCATGGAGAATGGGTGGGTACAAATAAACTTTGAGCGTAAAAATTCTTTTTTATAAAAACTGCGAACTAGGTCAGGTTACAACCTTGAATGACCCAATTGAAGCAGGGTTTATTTTGAAAGCGCACTTTAACAAGATAACGTTCCTGACTCCCATGAGTTATAATAAAAGATCTTTGTTGGTATTGCATGTGCATTCAAAAATCTATGTCATATCTTAACTAGTGATTCATTCACAAGGTTTTGTGACATCTTTTTAATAAAAACTTCAAGATAAATATGTGTGTTGGATTAGAATTATTATTCTCATAATTAACATTTTCTGCTTGCATACATTTGTTTGACATCATGGAAGCTTACATATGAGCATCAATGATGAGTTTAACTTTTGAGGTCTGAAACTTTGATGAGTAATTGGAAAACCATTTCAAAGAATGGTCATATCCAAGGACATGTTTCCTAAATACTTTGTTGAGCCTAAGCAAGTTTGTTTTCCTGGTTGATGTTTTCACATGGGGCAAAGCTGAAAGATTCTATTGATCAAAGAGTGTGCCAAGTTCAAGCAATCTAGGGCAGATTATATCAAGTCCTTATGGTACAAAGTTTCCTCTCGGTGTAAAATCCTTTGTAGACCATGCAGTTTGGGGAAAAGATTGTAAATTCTAAACTCAACATTCTTCTAAGTAGAGTTAATCTTGTGGATGTATCAAGGTTTCCCCTATAATTGTTAATCAAATGGTAGGTTTCCTCAATATTGTTATGATATTTAGACTTGTGTGATCAAATGTTTCCCCAATTGAATTTTATTTTAGGTATTCCCAGCCAAGTACTATTTGGATTCTTCAACTTAGTCTTGATTTGGATCTTCCCCAGCTGAGTATGTTTCTTCCCGTCAGCCAGGTTTTGCTCATGCAGTGGAGCAATTTTAAGTTCCACCTCTCCTTGATATGGAATCCCCACACAGAGTTTTATCTTCTGATTGTGTTGATGTTGCTTTGGATGTTTTCTGAGCATATATCAGCGTTTCCTACTCAGAAGTGTTGATATAGCAGTCCGCTGATATAGCAGTCACCTGTCGGGTTTTCTCTCAACTTGTGTTGAGTATTGATTTAAAATCCCCCACGGATTGACTTCTTGCTATGATGTTAATTTCTTATTTCCCCCGAAAAGTCCAGGAAGTTTTTCTCAAGGTTGGATAGCCCTCAGAGATCTTTTCTTGTATCTCTAGAAGATCGACGTTGTTTCCTAGTGGAGTTTGTATAATCATTTATATGATTGCAATCCCCAATGGATCCATTATTTTCTGCAGCAGATCTCTTCGTCCCTTTGAAGCAGATTTCATATGGATTTTCCTTATCCTTAAGAAGAGTCAAGAAGATTTGGGTTATTATTGTTTCCTCGACATTTTTTCTACTATCATCGAAGAAAAGTTGATGTTTTTATCCCTTTTGTGGATTATTCATGTTAGAAGATTGAATCTTTTGGGTTTTCCCCAAGCAATATCTTTATTTCCCCAGTAAGATCAAAACCTTGTAGCATGATTTGTTTTCCTTTGATGGATTTTATCTTCCCCAGTGGAATCCCCACAGGATTGTTCCGGTTCGTTCCCCTGCAGAGTATCCCTAGAAGAATTTCCAATGATATCCCGGTCTTTTTAAGATTAGCCGAGTATCTGGTTGAACTATGGTGTTTTATCATCCCGTGTTTATTCTTTTACTGGTTTTGTCAGCATAATCATATGCACATTCCTGCATTTGCATTCGAGCATAACATTATTGTTGTTTCATCATTATGCATTTGGCATCCCTGATGTTTCCCCAATCTTTGGTGTTTTTTTCTCTCCATAGAGTGTGTGTGTGTGTGTATCCTCTCTCCAATATAGAGTGTCTAATTTTAAGCATAACGACTTTACTCCTTTCTAACTCCCCACTGAGTTCATTTCTCGTGGAAGATTTTGATTCAGTTTCCTTTCCAGTTCATCATCTGGATGGAACTTTCCCCTACTTGAGATATTTCCTTACCGGGTAGAATCTTGTTTGACCGCTTCTCTCTGGTTTATTCCTGGATTGAAATTTGGTCCCTTGCTATGACAACAGATGCTTGTTATAGCTTGGTCTGGTTGCCTTGTCGTAGCTTTCACTAAGTCGATAGTTGGTAATCTCTCCTTTTTGAGTTTATTACCTTTGTCGTACTACCCTTAGTTGGTAGTAGGTAATATTTCTCGTATCCTTTTGGCTGGTTACCTTGTCGTAGCTATCACTTAGTTGAAAGTTGGTAATCTCTCCTTTTTGAGTTTATTACCTTTGTGGTACTGCCCTTAGTTGGTAGTAGGTAATTTTTCTCATATCTTTTTGGTTGATTACCTTGTTGTAGCTATCAGTTGGTTGATAGTTGGTAATTTTTCCAGTCAAGTTGGTTGCCTTGTCGTAGCTATCAATCACTTGATAGCTGGTAATCTCCTTTTTTTAGTCTATTACCTTTGTCGTACTGCTCGTTGTTGGTAGTAGGTAATATTTCTCGTAGCATTTTTGGTTGATTACCTTGTCGTAGCTGCCACTTGGTTGGTAGTTGGTAATCTTTCCTTTCGATCATGTTATTACCAGGTGCCTGGTAGTAGATAATCTTTTCCCCATCAAATATTTTTACCTCCCCTGTGGAAATGAGATATCCCTCTTTTATTTCGGGTGCTGGTAATTTTCCCTCAGTGGAATCTTACACTTTAGTTTTTTCTCCTGCAGAGTCTGTTCTCTTTTTTTTTTATTTCCAACTTTAGTTTGTCTCCTGTGGCATTTTCTCCCTCACAGAGGTCTTGTGTCGGCATACCATCTGCATAATCATATCATTTTGTAGTCTCTTAGGGCTAAAAATTGGGTTTATTGTTATATTTAAGTCTCTTCTATCTCGTCGAGACAAAGATGTCAATCTTTATATCTTCAGATAGAAGAAACTTAAGTAGGGGCAGCTTTAATACCCTAATTTTTACCCCTAAGATCCCACATATCATTTGCATCTCATACCACAAATAATATCATAAGCTTTGGTTCTCTTGTCTTCCTTTGTGGGTTTGTTTTTGAGGGAGATCACAAGCACCCGTGTTTTTTTTCTTTGTTTGCTTTTATTTGATTGTTCATGTTTACTAACCCTAATCAAAATACCAAAAAATATGTTTGTTTTTTCCTTTACTAACTCTTTCTCAGGAAGAGGTTTGGATCAAGAACACCAATCAACAGTCCCTCAACTCAAATGAAATTTATCTGAAAAAAATTCAAAGTTGATCTACAAAAAATCTAAAATCATTTAATCAAGAGTTTCTCAAGAGTTGATTATTTATTGACCAAGAGACTCTAAGGTTCATGTGTTTATTTTCATGTCTTCTTTGACAAGTCAAAATAATCGAGCTGGAGCCAAGACAGCACAACAAAAAGCCATTTTTCTCATTTTTTCGTTGTGTTAATCGATTAACCAAAATATGCCTAAAATTGGTTAATCGATTAACCACGTGAAGAATTATGAAAAATATGCTAAATTCAAATTCTACAGCATTTTGACACCAAAATTCACTTGTTTCATCATGAGAATATTCTAGATCACCTCATTTTAATTCCCTTACCTCATCATAATTTATTCCCATCATACTCCCTCATAAATCTCCACTTGATCTTGATTTTGCCTCCAAATTTAACTTCTAAGCCTAGATTAAATTCCAAACCAAATTTCAAACCACCAAAAATTCCAAGCCTAAATTCTATAAATAGAGGTCTCATTTCATTCATTCTTCAAGCTTTTGATAGCCAAATTCACCTTGCTAAAATTTATCTCAATTCTCTTCAACCACCAAATTCACCAAAGCTCTTTCTTCCATTAAAAATTAGTAAGATTTTCATTGAAGCTTACAAACCTTTGAGCTAAACCTTCATCAAAACACTTCTTCAACATCAAATTCTGTAGATCAAAGCTTTGGAGTGTGGTTCTTGAAGTTGATTTGAAGCATTTTCAGATTTTGAAGTGGTAAACTCTTGTTCCGCCATTGTTGTACTTGATCCATCTTCCACAATATGATCACTTGTTGTTTCTTGTTGCTTGATCTTTGGATCTTGCAAATTGTGTTTATTGGTGTTATTTACTGTTGTTTTACTTGAATTTTCGTGCTTAATTGCATTCATGATCATGAGGTGTTTGAAGAAATGTTTGAATCATGAATGCTGATATTTTTTTTCAAATTTTTGTTGTCCTGCCAAGGTTAATTGATTAACCAAACTTGTACATAAAATGGTCAATCGATTAACACAGTATCAGAATGTGTTTGCTTGACTTATTTTCGGACTGTTTTCGTTCCTTTTCTTCCTTCTTCCATTTCCTTTTGTTTTGCCTTGTATTGTGATGTTTGTTGATCAAATTACACTTCAAATTCCATGGACATTGGGTGTTTCATGAAGTTGGATAATCCTTCATTGGTTCAAATCTATCTTTAAATGGATCATTGGATTCATTTTAGGTGCTTTGAATTAGTGATAGATTTAGTGCTTTAATCCACCAAGAAGAGTGATGAAACTTGAAAATGGAATGATTCAAATGTTGTGATTCAATTTGGCTTCCCTTCTCCTCTATTCTCTCTTTTTTTTTCTTCTTTTGATCAATGATAATCTTCAATATCATTGGAACTTGTTTCAAGTTCTTGATGAGGATGAGATTGTTACCTATTTTTGTTTCGTGTGGTATTACTTTCTGAGGATGATCTACATATCACCTCTCTAGCATACATTAGCACAAACATTATTATTGACCGGTCTCAGATAGTCGTGGCTTCTAAATAAGTCCAATTACGATTTCTTAACATAGCACTAAATTGTCCCTAAATCGGAATTGAGTTGTTTTTATAAGTGAGTTATTAATCTCCTAATCGTTGTGGTGTGGTTTGAGATAGACCGTTTCCTTGTCGTTTAGGGAGTTAGTTAGCATATTCATTGATTTAATCTGAGTTAGAGCCCTTCCCTCAATGGTGTATAAACTCGTGTTCTCATTCTTATGGTGGATTGGTCGATTATTCTCCAAAAAATGACAAATAGTTCTCCATCATTAACATTGACATACTAACACTAACTTTTGCTTTAATTGTCATTTATCTTTATGCTCTTCACTTATTGTCATTTACTTTTACGCTTTTATTTTTATCATTTCATATGATATTATTATCATCTTATTTTCTATTTATCCATTTGGACCTTTATTTGTGCTTTTGCTCTTTTTTTTTGTCCACTTGGACCATACTCCTCTTAAGACATTAATAAATACCTAAACACTAAAAGACTTGGTTCTCCTAAATCTGGATTGTTATTACCTTATGCTTGGACTTTGTGACTCAGACTTAATTCTAGGATCCTTGCCCTTTGCTCTTGAAGATTTGAAACCTTGGACCTTGGTGTTGTTTTTATCTATTTGTTTGGGAATTTTTCTGTGTGCAGGTGTGGATATTTTGGCATTATGAAAATCAACTAATACAAGACTCTCCTAATTGGCTTTCAAACCTTGGAAGGACCTCTCTTTGACCTTGCTATGGCTTAATTTGGGATTTCCTCTGATGCTTTACTTCATCTGGTTATTTTGCTTGTGGTATAAATCCAAAAGGAAGATAGTTGATTATGTTGACTTCTTGTCAAGTGTTAGCTCCTTGTGTGGTTAGATCTTCCCATATCTAGCTCTTATTTTGCTTTCTAAGATAGTCACTTCTTCTCTACCCCTTCTTCAGTTTTCAAAATCTTCTACCATTTTGAAAACCTTCTTGTTTTCAAAATTAAACCTCTTTCATAATAAACCTTGACTTTCGTCAAGTGATTTTTTCAAACTTGATTTTCTTTAATAAATGTCAATCAATGTTGATCATACTTTGGTCATTTCAAAAAGATATAGAAAGATACAAAAACTCATTCACTCTTTTTGTGCCTTTGTGCACTTTTTCATTTTTAAAACTTTGCAAAAGTTTAGACATGAGTCATTTTCATAGTTGAGATGTAATTCTCCTATTCCCCATAGTATTTAAGATGTTGACATTTTCCACTTAGATGTTGAGTGATAGACTTGTTGATTTTAATCCAAGCAAAATCCTCCATCTTTAGATAATGCAAATGTTGTTTTATACTTGTGGGCGACTAGTCGTAGTTTTCTCCTTAAAATGATAACTTGTCTTTACATTTAAAATCAATCAAAACAAACCATTTTTGTTATTTGTACCACGAACTATGAGGTTTTGATTCTATATTGCATTTTGTGGGTATGTAGGCATGAGGTGATAAGTCTCTCCAAACACAAAAATGTAAAAAAAAAACTTCTCCTCTCATCTCCCTAATCTCATTTTCAAATAAACCTTTTCAAACCAAAAAACAAAGATATTTCAAAGGGCTCCTATAGAGTACTATAGACGTTTTGGGTGCTAACGTCAACCCCTTTACCCATTCTCTGTTTGTTCTTGTTTTAGAACTCTTTAGGTTTTGTTCTCTCTTTTTCCTTTCCTTTTGGATAAAATAAAAGTGTGGTGGCGACTCTTGCATTTTAAGTTAAGTTAATCAATAACTTACACTCACAAATTTCCCCGCTACATTCACCTTAGAACAAACTCTAAAACATCAACAAAACAAACTAGCTTTCTTCGTGTAGCTTTATCAACTGCATACAGTGGAAGAACTTGCAAATGTCTTGGTGATAATATCAGCAGCATTATGATTTCGTCAAACCTTCAGCACTTGGACTTCTCCACGCTCGATTACCCTTATGACAAAATGCAGTCTCACATCAATGTGCTTGATTCGCTCATGATATGATGAATTCTTCGACAGGTGTATAACACTTTGACTATATCACATTTAACAGTGATAACTCGACCTTGAAGTTTCAGCTTCTTAGCAAAACCTTTAAGCCAAAATTCTTCTTTCACAACTTTAATGAGAGCGATATATTTAGCTTCAATGGTTGATAAGGCAACAACCTTCTGAAGTGTTGCTTTCCAACTAATAGTTGTACCAAACATAGTGAACACATACCCAAAAATAGATTTTATGGAATCCGTACAACCTGCATAATCAGAGTCGACATACCCTTCGATTTCTGCTTTACTACTTTCACCACATGCTCAACCATAAATCAGGACTCTATTCAGAGACCCATTTATGTACCTAAGAATCCACTTCAATGCTTGCCAGTGAGTCTTTCTAAGATTCTCCATGTACCTGCTTACAAGAATTACTACATATGGTATATTGGATCTAGTACAAACCATAACATATATCAAAGAACCTACTATGTTAACATATGGGATGCTATTCATATAAGCTCTTTCGACCTTAGTACTGGGACACTGTTCTGTACTCAGCTTGAATTGAGGGTTTGTCAGAGTTATAACAGACTTTGAATTCGACATACGAAACTTGTTGAGAATCTTCTTCAAGTATGCCTCTTGAGATAAGCATAATCTCGACTGCTTTCTATCTCTCCAGATGTCAATCCCAAGAGTTCTGGAGGCATCTCCCAGATCCTTCATATCAAACTCTTTAGTGAGTCCAGACTTCATCTTCATAAAATCTTCGTCACTATTGCTTGTTATGAGAATGTCATCCACATAAAGCAACAAAATAACAAATAAATTTCTAGGTCGAAATCTGAAGTAAACACAGTGGTCGAACTGACTTCTAATGAAACATATGCATGTCATGAAATTGTCAAATCTCCTATTCCATTGTCGAGGAGATTTTCCCAGTCCATATAAATATTTATTCAGCTTGCACACATATTTTTCCTTCCCCTATTCCACTTACCCTTCAGGTTGCCTCATCAGTATTGTTTCATCTAGATCTCCATACAAGAAAGCAGTCTTTACATCCATTTGTTCCAGTTCTAGGTCGAACTGTATCACCATGGCAAACAACATTCAAATGGTCATGTGCTTCACAATAGGAGAAAGCACATCATTGAAGTCAACACCTTCTTTCTGAGTGAAACCCCTTGCGACCAATCTTTCCTTACATCTCTTCGACGTCACTCCTTCGGTTCCTTTCTTTACTTTGAAAATCCACTTACGACTAACTAACCTGGCTCTAGCAGGTTTCTTGATCAGTTCCTAAGTGATGTTATCAAGAAAAGACTTCATTTCATCATCCATGGCCTTCAGCCATTCAATTTTATTTATACTTATAATAAATTCCTTACAGTCTTTAGGTTCTTCGTCTAGAATCTCACTTGCAGAGATTAAGCCATAAGCTATAAGATCTGCATACCCAAGTCTTTGAGGTGGCTTGATGACTTTTTTCTATAAGAACAAGATTGGTTCTGCATCTGACCTTAAGTTTTGATGATAACTACACATGTTATTTTAGAGAACAATTCAATACTCTATGGTTTCTGTTTAGTGTGTAGCTTTTAACAGGATCTAACTCTGATAGAAAGGTGTGTGACATCATCAAACTCTGATCTAAACACTCTAGAAGAAAACATATGGTGTTCCTTGTTAAAGTCAAGTTTCAGGAATGCTCCTAATGCAACGGTTCTAAAGAGCGTCGTACTAAAGTTTATGATAATGACTTAATGTGTAAAGCTTGAAAGACTGTCTAAAGATGTACTTCAAATGCTCTAAGTTCTGAAGTTTCTGAAGATGCGGTTTTGCTGAACGAGTTCTGAAGATTTCGAAGACATCATTTCTATTGCAGACAAGTTCTGAAGATTCTAAAGACAAGGTTTTGTTGAATGAGTTCTAAAGATTCCAAAGACATCATTTCTATTGCAACAAAGTTCTAAATATTCTTAAGACAAGGTTCTGTTGAACAAGTTCTGAAGACTTTGAAGACAAGTATGTGTTGAACGAGTTTTGAAGATTCTGAAGGCGAGGTTCTGATTGAACAAACTCTGAAGTTTCTAAAGACATCATTTCTAAAGACCAAGTGCTGAAAACTCTTAAGACAAGGTTCTGCTGAACGAAGATCTGAGACTCTAAAGGCTTAGGTTCTGAAGTTACAAGTATTGATCCTTCTACCACATGCTTCATCAAATATACATCTGAAGCCTCTGAAGAATTAAAAGACTAAAGATCAAGAATGGTTTGTGTGATTTGATGAATATAAAAGTACAAAAGTATTATGTGACCTCTACCTAGAAAAGGTGGCGCAAGGACAACACTTTTGTATCATGATGTTGACCATTCCTTCAAGTGACCTTTGAAAAACTACAGTTGGAACTTGTTTCCTATTATACCTTCCAACAGATCTATTCCTTAAGTTATAAAAGGAAGACTTTGAAGAAATTGAAAGTGGACTAGCAAATCAAGAGAAAGACGAGCTAGAAGAGTCAGAGAAAATAAGAGTGAGCCAAATATGAGAAAATCAAGAGAAAAATACCAAGAAGGGCCAAAGAGAAGAAAAACCAAGTAAGGAGAAGCTAAGCTAAACCAAGCAGAAGCTAAGCAGAGTATGATCAACGAAACTGAAGCTTTTAAGCTTAACAAAACTCATGTCAATACGCTGCAAATTTCTTGGAGATTATTCTTAAGATAGTTTTGTATATTAGCAAGGAACTGTTGTTCACATCTTGCTAGAAAACACTTTTGTGTTTATTGTACTTAAACTTGTGTAATCTGCTTGTTTAGAAGCATTTCTTTGTACACACATTTGTAATCCTTTTCAAAGTGATTATTCCTCAAGTGACTAAGTCGTTAGTCTGTACACTTGAGAGAGCTAAGTTGTTTTCTAACACTTAGAGGTTGTGTTGATTGTAATCTTCCAAGATTATTGGATTAAGTCTTTTTCTAAGGCGAAATCACTTTGGTGGTTGGACTGGAGTAACTTTGTTAACAATGAAATAGGATAAAAATAATTCTGTCCATTTATTTTTATTCTCTTGTTAGCATTGAAGTTTGAATTTCAAAAAAAAATCACATTTGGTAAAATCCAATTTAAACCCCCCTTTGTTGTGTTTCTCGTCCATTCAATTGGTATTAGAGTTCCAGTTTTAGTATTGATGTTTATCAAACATTTAACCGTGTCTGATAAAGATATAGACGAGTTTTGAAAAAAAAAACCTTGATGATTTCTACTCTACCACCTACTCTTCACCTACTCTTCCAGTCTCAAATTTTTAAAATCCTATCTTTTATCATTGTTGATGAAAAGATTGAATATTAGAAAGATAAACTAGAAAGGAGTTTGCATATTTCTATCTTGCATTTATATTTACTTTTTAAATTAGTTTGTATGATTTTCTTCTGTTTCTTTTTTATCTCAACTTTTGTTTTTGATTTAAGATGCATTAATGCATCATAAAAGGAAAAGTGAAAGTGATGGTGTGGTTGCTTATTTGAGCCATCGCATTCTAGAAAATAGACCTTCCAACTAAAATGTTAGCGTGACACGAATACAAAGGGAGAAAACCATTCGTTTACGTTATTTGCATTTAATAATACCAACAATGTACTCATGAAAAAGCTTTCAATGATAACACCTAGTATACACTATATTAAGTTGAAAATTTATGAAGAAAAATTTAGATATGGAATTTACACTGTTGTAAAATCTTACACACTTTCTACACAACTAAACTATAGAGCAGGGAAATGAATGGTGCTCTAATATCAACATGTAGATCATACATGAGCTGAATTTATCATAAACTATCAACGGCCCATGCAAATGAATTATCATAGAACATATAAATTAAACCAAATACAAGAAATTAGAAGCAAAGTGTGGCTATAAAGCAGCAACGACGGTGATGCATTTGACCGTTGAGATTTGTATTTGGAATTTTTACTTGAATCAGGGGCTGGGTAATGGCCAAGCCCAGCAGCGACTGCGGGAGGCACAGTGTCTGAGTGTGGTCTTGCAGGGACAACAGTATTATGATCCTCAACGTCGTAACTTGTTAAGGGCTCAAAGCATACGAATATTAATCTCAGCATTAACCAATAAAATAGAGAATAGTAACAATGAGATGAAAATAAACTTAGTCAGATTTCTTCCATCCCGATGTTACCGGTCAAAAACAACACGGTAACCAGTCATGAAATTCTCTGCGGTCAACATCAAGAACTGACGAATGAGAATGAATATATATGATATGACACATCATGCTGAATCATGCATCATTTTCAATAAGAGACTTACGTCCAATTATGTTCAGCTCAGCACTCTTGACCACTATTAGACAATATACAAGTTCACTAAATCACTCTGTAGAAGTAATAGGGAAAATATCATATTTGTTATATGTATATCCCTAAAGCTTAACAAATGTTAGATTCATAGATTTACGAGATACCTGCGAAACGACTTCCACCTCCCATAGTTAATCGAAGAGATTAATTGAAGGTTGATTTGATTTTTCTCCTTGTGTTCATTGTGTGTTGTGATGAGTAACCTAATACCAATTTTATTTTTATGGTATGATTCCTTGCAAATTCGTGTACTGTATTAGGGTTAGGGGTAATTGTTTGTATGCTATGTGTTCATAAAACATGAGTTTTATTATGAAATTAGAATTTTTAAAACATGATTAATTTTTAGGATTTGTGGTTAATTTAGTGTAATAACGTGTTATATTAATAGAAATTAACAAGTTTTTATGTGATAATTATGTGGGTGATGTTTCTGCATTGTTTTGGAAGAGTTTGGCGTGATTTGAGAGGATTTTTGCAGGTTCTACTATATCAGAACGAAAATCTGTTTCTGCTAGCAGGGTGATGAGCGTCATTCATATGATACACTGGGCATCATCGGTTGTAAAGCGATGATGGGTGTCGGCCAAATTGCGAGGAGGTCGTCATGGCCTCCAAGCAATTGTAGTCTTTCCAAATCGTCACAATGTGACATGTTAGGTTCTAGGAATGATGACGAGCGTCATCCTGGTGACGGATCTGTTAGAACACAGATTGGTTCTTAGTTATATCTCTATGTTTTGATGATAACACTTACGAAATTTTGTATTAAGAAATTATATACTCTAAATTTGTTCAAGTATTTTTTTGCTGGAGATATTAAATTTAATATTCTTCTGAAAGCAAAAATGAATCTGAACGTTGAACTATGCAAGGATCTGAAGCATCAGAAGCATCTCTTAGAAGACTCTGAGCGCTGCCTATAGAAGACTCTGAGCGCTGCCTACAGAAGACTCTGAGCGCTGTCTACAGATGGATCTGAAGCAGAAGTTACAGAAGCATCTGAAGCATAGACTGAAGACTTTGTATGAAGAGTTTCAAGCACAGTTTTTTAGAAGACTCTGATAGTACTGTACGCTGCAAGTACTGAGGATCTGATCCCTAAACTCTGCTCTGAGTAATCTCACGCTAAAGCACACTTGCTGCAACACTCTGATACAGTAAAATTCTAAAGACATTTAGACTATGATCACACAAGGCTCTAATGTGAATTGCTGGGAATTAGAAACTTGTTGAAGAAGAATTCAAAGTTATATTCGCTGATAAATGTCAAACGACTCTTTCTTCTTTTATGCTAGACACAAGAACACAGGCAAAAAGGATTTCTCTGAACGTTCTACTTCTAGGAAATATCAAGTGATGTGAAGACAAAAAGGCTACAGCTCTTTTCAGTACACGGTCTTCAAAGTGCAAACGTCTTGGACTTCTGTGCCTATAAAAGCAAGACTTCAACATCTTTCTCAAGTTGACGATAATTGAAAGAAATTCATTGAAAAGCTCTCATACAATTTTACTCTCTTTGCTGAATTTATTTCTTACGTTCTTAAATTTAAGTGTAAATCACAGTTGTGATATAACTTACTTAGAAGCATTCAAACACTTGTTTAGTTTTACATTTGATTGTAAAAGTTCCTTGAGAAGACCCAGTTGTGGTCAGTAGTTCTTGAGAAGACTAAGAAGAGTTGCTCTTAGTGTTTGCTATTATAACCAGTTTGATTAATAGTGGATTTAGTCCTTGTGGAGAAAGGCAAATCACTCTTGATAGGGTGGACTGGAGTAGTTGAGTTCAACGAACCAGGATAAAAATCATTGTGTTTTTATATACTTATTCAACCCCCCCCCCTTCTAAGTATTTTCTCACCTTCAGTTGGCATCAGAGCTTCGGTTCTGTGTGTGCTATCACTTCACCGTGACAGAAAAGATCCAGTGAGAAAACTTTGATATATATTCTTGATTGTTATTATGGCTGAAACTTCAACATCTAACAGCAACAGCAGATATGAAGAAAGGGATAGAATCAACACAAAACCCCTTATGTTTGATGGGGAGAAGTTTGACTATTGGAAGGATAGAATAGAGAGTTTCTTCCTTGGTGTCGCTACTGCGAAAATCGGCGCCGGCTGACAGAAGAGTCGCCACCGTGCGTTATTTATCCCAACGGAGGGAAAGGAAACGCTCGAAGTAAACCTCGCAAAAAACGGGGAAAGGTATGGTCATCGCAACCAAAACCTGGGTTCGGGAGTCGGTTACGCAAGGGGAAGGTATTAGCACCCCTCACGTCCATCGTACTCGACGGGATCCACGCTTGCTTGGGTTGTCTAAAGGATGCAAAACAATCTATCTACGGCTGCTAAATCTAAACGGAAGGGAATTGACTCGATAGAGCGTCGCGCTCTATGCCTACGTATTCTCAGGAGAGAAAGTCAGAGTCAACGTAGTTCGGGACTACAGGGAAAATTGGCTCGCCAAGACCTCGCGTCTTGTGCCTACGTACTTCCACACTGCATGGAAGATCAGAGCCTTACGTAGTTCAGGCTAACTACGGCTAATAGGGTATTCTCACACAGCAGTGAGAAAAACAACTGGTTGCAAAGGTCGGGAACCTATGGGCAAAACTACGGCTTGGTCTCAAATGCCCTCGAGCAAGAGAGAAAAAGGGTAACAATTAATCGTCAGCGGGAAAGTCTCGATCGCACAACAGCGAGAGAACAGAAAGTCAGTCGTTAGTGTGCTCGCTAGGATATCGCATCCTATGCCTACATATCCTCGTCTGGTACGAGAAATCAGAGCAGCTGTAGTTCGGCTACTTCGGGACCACAGCTCAAATCTCGTTTTATTGATATTCTGAAAAATGATTACAATGGTTGCATACTGAAAATAAATTTCCTAGGAAATACTATCCTATCCTATCCTGAAAAATCGAATGGAAAAGTCCCCTAACAAGTGGACGTCTAAACTATCCTAAAAAGGGTAAAATATCTCTATGAAGAAATGCACTCTAAAAATATTAAGTCTACTTTAATATTTTTTCTCTTTTTCCTTCTTTCTTTTCAACTATTTTCTCCTTTCTTTCAAAATATCCTTTCTTTATTTTTCTAATCATTTTTCTATGTATATTTTCACAATATTTTCTCTCCTTTTTCAATATATTTTTCTCTTTATTTTTCTCTATTTTTTCATATTTTTTCTATATTTTTCTCCTCTTTCTTTTATTTCTTTTTCTTTTCTAATATTTCTTTTCATTATTTTTTCATAATCTTTTTCTTTTTCTTCAAATATACTTTTTCTTTATTGTTTTTTTTCTCCTAAAGACTTTAAACAAAAGAAAAATGAAAAAAATACAAAAAAAATGGGAAGGGGGTACACTGCTGTTACAGGGGGAGTAATGCTAGCAGAAATAATGAAAACAGACTAAGGGCCCAGCCCAATAAGGGACTCAGAAAAAAACAATTGGGAGGGGGTGAGATGTGAAAACGGGAGGTGTGCATGCCAGAAACGTCATTGGGCTCAGGCCCATTTCTTTCAGCCAAAAACGGAGGGATGGGAAAAAAGAACACTGGGCCTCGTAATTCCAAGCCCAAACCCGACCCATCTCCTCATCCTCTCCTTCCACCCTCACTCTGAAACCCTAGCGAGCTTTCTCCTCTCACGGCGCCGTCGCTGTTCCCCTCACTCTCCAACTCTTACTCTCTCGTTCTCGAAATCTTTGAATATCTTTCTCAACATCTCTTTTTTCCACCATCTCAGAGTCATCCTCATCTCCAAACCTGCATAACAGATGAATACCAAAACAATCGCAATCTGGAAACCTCTGTTCTTGACACTCTTGAGGATCAGACGGGAAGGAAATTTCTGGACAAAATTAAGTCCTTGAAGATGCGTGCGTCATGATGAAGACATTTCATTTGATCTGGGTTTGAACGAAGTTGTTCGTTGAGGGCGATTATGAACGGTGAGCGTTCCATGAGGATCGTTGGAGCTCTTCTCAAATGACGAACAGATGAAGATTTCTGTGGGGAATTTCTTAGACGCATGCATGAGCATTGGGCGATTTCTGGCGATGATCTCGTTTGGGGATTTTTTGGACGAAGATGAACATGCCTGAAGATTGACAATTTCTGGAAACGATGCACCTCGAAATCTTGATGAAGATCTTGGTGGTTGAAGAAGAAATCTGAAGAATCTGGGAAGTATTGGATGAGAAACCTGATGAATTTCAGGTGAAAAATTCTGGAAACGAGGATTGGTGATGAAGGTTGATCGGCGGCGAAGGATGAAGATTCCTGGAAAAGATGGTTTGAGGGCTGGATCGGAGGAAGATGAATCTATGACCGGAGATCTGGGGATTTCTGGGTTTGAACGAAGTTGTTCGGTGAGGTTCACGGCGGTCGCCGGCCATGCATGCCGACCGATGACGCTTTCAGGCGAGGACAGTGGAGCGTACGCGTGGAGACGCGTGGGTGGAGGAGTGGGGAGGCGTGGCAGAGATAGTGGAGGAGTGAGACGCATGCACGCCACGTGTGGTGATGCGTGGCAGAGAGGGACTCTGAGAGTGCTACGTGGCGTCTGTGGAGGTGAAAATGTGGGGCCTCTCCCTGCTTCACACGTGGCGCTGGACTTTATACCTTGAGATGATTCCGGAAGCTTCTGGATCTTTCTGGACGTGGCTGGATTGAACTGAATTTCTGGACTGAAGTGGACTTTGAACTGGGCTCTTCTGATGATATGGGCCCAACGAAATATGATAGAAAAACCCACAAAACTGCATCTGAATTAAAATTGGATTAACAAAGCTAATGACAATGATTAAACTAATAAAACTAATTAAAACTAAACCTAAAAAAACCACAATTAAGTCTGACTGAAAATTACACTAATCCTAATTAGTTCTAACAAATTCAAATTAAACTCTAAACAAAAGATTAACTCTTAATTAACCTAATTAAATCTAGCACTAATAAAATTCTAATAACTCTCTAACAAACCTATACTATTTATTAAAAGAAAATCTATTACTCTAATAAAACTATTAAAAAAACTAGATTATTCTATCTATTTAAATTCTATTATTCTATTTAATATGCTAAAAGAAAAATTTACTACTAATCTAAAAATGATTTTAAAAGCTATTAAAACTATTTAAATTCTATTAAAATTCTAAAAAATGATTTAAACCCATTTAAAAAAACCATTAATATTCTAAAATGAAAAATGCCATTTATTTCTATAAAATTCTATATTATCCTAAAATGATTAAAAATCTATTTAAACCCTAAAAATAGCCAATAAAATCCAGAAAAATCACAATAACTCCGAGAGGAGCAAAATAAACACCGAACGACACATAAAACCGCGAGAGCGCACCAAAATAGCCGGTAAAAAATAACCGGGCACCGAAATATCCAAAAATACGATTCTACCTATTCAAACTGATAAAAAACACCTGAGACACGAGACGAGAGCTGTGATCCCGATAAAATCAAAACAAATGAAAAAATGCACTGTATGCAATATGCAGATGCGAATGCGATTATGCGTCGAAACCTCGAGCCAGATACGAGACCCGGTTGGTCAAATTTTGGGGTGCAACAGCTGCCCCTATTCAAGCGGCTTGGACCTGACTGGGTGAGAAGCGAACGGCTCTCAGCCACTCAGGATGCGAGACAGTTGAATACCGGTAAACCCGAAAATTTGCCAACTACTCCACTTGTCGAACACTGGAATAATAGCTGCACGGCAACTATCTGGAGAAATACCGATCTGACATCGCCGTCAGTTATCCACGTTAACTTCTTCTGACATTGCCTTCGGACAACCACAACACCCAACATCGCCGCTGGAGAACTGAGTCTGACATCGCCGTCGGAAACAAACATCGCTCTGAGAGACACTCGACATCGCCGTCGTACAAACATCATCTCTGTTGGGGATTTAAAGAGTCTGACCTCGCCGTCAAACAAACATTCAACCTCGCCATCGAACACATTCAACATCGCCGTCGAATAAACATCCAACCTCGCCGTCGAACAAACATCCAACCTCGCCGCCGGACAAATGATGATCTGACCTCGCCGTCAAATCCAAACGTTCAACCTCGCCGTCGAACAAACATCCAACCTCGCCGTCGGACAAACATGATCTGACTCGGGGTTCACCCCTGGTAAATGGAACAAAAGGTACACTTGCGTATTTGAAACTACTCCGCTGGGAATGAGAGACTTAACCGAGCACACTCTGATCTGGGGTTCACCCTCAGAGCCATAACGAATATCGGAATACTGCTGCACACTGCCCGCCGTAGAACTTCAACATTAAAGATATATGAAACCCTGGCCCCTGGCCATTTCCAGCTTCAGCTAGAAACAAAATCTTCAAGTATTTCCGAAGATAGATGAAACCCTAGCCCCTGGCCACTCCAGATCCGCTGGAGAATCTTCAAGTTCTTCTGAAGATAGATGAAACCCTGCCCGTCGGCTATTCCAGCTTCAGCTAGAAAAACATCCTTGGCCTTCAAGGATGTAAACTTTGCCCGTCGGCAACTCTGCAGGAGGTATCTTCGACTTCAGTCTGAAGAAATGGTCCTTGGCCTTCAAGGATACATGGATATGCCTTCAGGCAACTCCACCTCTGCTATAGAGCATCCGTGACTTCAGTCAGGGATATATTTCGGCCTTCAGTCCGAAAAATGAATCCTAGGTCATTCATGACCTTGGGGATAACCTTGCCCTTAGGCACCTTCGCTTCAGCTTAGGAAATCTGTGACTTCAGTCAAAGAAATGGTATCCTGAGCCATTCATGACTCTACGGGGATTCAAACACTTTGCCTTCAGGCAAAACTCCGCTTCAGCTGGAGAAACATCTTCGACTTCAGTCAGAAGAAACACTATTCATTTGATCGCCATCAATCAACACCTCAGGACAACTGACTTGGTCTTCAGACCAACACGGATCACTTTGCAAACAAATTTTGGAACCTTGTCTTCAGCCACACGTTGATTCATCAACAAGGAAATCTGAACTCACAGGAACCTTCTGATACCGCCCTCAGGCGTTTACGAAGTCAATCTTCAGATTAGACATCACTGTTGGAGCAGACATATCACGCTGCTAAGGACTTCAAGAATCATCTTGAACAAACAAATCCGTCGGGCACCTTCAAGAATCATCCTGAACTGATAATCTTTCTGGAGACTTTTATTCTGCTGGGTATTCCAGGAATCTTCCTGGGCAACTCTTGCTGGGGACGCTACTGGGGAACTCAAGCATCATACTAGGCGAACAACTCGGGAAGCTGTACTGAGGTCTTAAGAATCATCTTAAGCAAACGGCTCTGCTGAGGAATTACAGAATCGTCTTTGACTGAAGACTTCGCTGGGGATCTCAAAAATCATCTTGAGCGAGCGACCGTGGGGATTACACCGGGGTCTTTAGAATCATCTTAAGAAAGCGACCTCGTTGGAGAGAATATCAGGAATCGTCCTGAGCAACTGGTCTCTTGGTGGAACACCTGTAAGGCAAGAATGATAATGACCTAGATCATGTTTATGATGCATATGCTTCGGCGCTATGCCCCACACGGTGGGAATGATATGCGTTTATGCTAAATGTTGTGCAATCATGCACAATGCTATGCAGTGTTAAATGCTATGCGGTGTTAAATGTTATGCGGTGTTAAATGCTGTGCGGTGTTAAATGCTGTGCAGTCATGCACAATGATGCGATCCCGTCAGCAAAATAAATGCCGAGGGGGAAATTCTCCCGTCAAGGAGAAAGAACTACTCAGGTAGAGGAATCATCCTACTTCACTGGAGAGTACGACCCTGGTGAGAAATTTCAGTTTCGCTAGGGAAAAAAGAATCATCTGACTTCAGGGGAGAGTGCAACTCTGCAGTGGAATACAACATCAGTTGTTCCAACACTCTACTGGGGAAGAGGAAATCATCCGGCTTTAGGAGAGAATACGACTCTGGTGGGGAATCTCAATTCCGCTGGAGACTTCTGTCTGGCACCATCAGTTACTGCATACTTCAGCGTATGAACAACTTCCTACAAGACTTGCACTTGTGACCCGGTGCTGGGGAAAGAATCCTGCTTCGGTGACTTTACTGGGGAAAGAAAACAACTCTGCTTGGGGATGCTTCCTTCAAACCATTGACAACTGATTGTACTCTACGGGGATTGACCCGAACTGAGGTTGATTGCGCGCGGCACACTGCTGGAAATGCCCCTACTATCAAGGATGTCGATCTTAATCTGCTGAGGATCCTTCTGATCCTACTCTGATACGGGGTAAAATACGATCTCGACTCTTCCGGGGATAATAAGCAACTTTCATCTGCTGAAGAGTGGCAATTCTGATTTAACAACCTCCATAAGGAATTCAAACATTAATCGGAGCGCTGGCATCCGTCGAGCTCCGTATCGGGGAACATGACATCATGCAGGTCATTGGGAAATACTGTGTCAGATACCTTTAGGTTTTTTGTTCTTCTGGTTTAAGATAAACATGGATTATGTACACTGGGAGATATAAGAAATACTAGACGAGAACTAGCATTCAGGGTGGACTACCAAACGAGAGTTGATAGCGAAACATGTTAGGTTGTCAAACGAGAACTGCCTTACGGGTTCTGGATATCAGACGGGGATTGATTTGGTTTGGACATCAGACGGGCTGACTGGATTGCAGACTGAGGTATAGACAACCAGGCGAGAACTGGCTGAAAGCTGACGTACACCAGATGAGAACTGGTATAACACATCGGTTAAAACACACGGTGATCAGACGAGAACTGGTTACGCAATGATATGTACCAGACGAGAACTGATACAACACTTGAAGAAACGGCGACCAGACGAGAACTGGTTGCAATAAACTGCACCAGACGGGAACTGATGCTTACAATAAACTGCACCAGACGAGAACTGATGCTTACGGAAGGGTGGGCCAGACGAGAACTGGTTACCGGTTTTCCAGGCGAGAACTGGACTTTGGAAACGACTGGTTACTGACACGCAACAGGTTTAAACTGTAGGATAATGATCCAACGGCAGCAAGGCCTTGATAAGGGTATTGCCATGATTCCCCGATACTCCACTCCGGCTGGGGATAAACAAACTGGCTTGAATAACTTGCCCCAGTACACTCAGCTGGGGATAGAAAGACTGGCTTGCACAACTTGCCCCAGTACAATTCAACTTGCCCCAATCTAACTCTTGGGAATACATGCTCTGAACAGCTTGCTACGAGACGACTTCGAGAATACTTGCCCCTGTATCTACACGACAACCGAATTCAATCTCCATTAGACCCCTATCAACCCAGATGGTTTCAACACTATCTTTGCGGTGACTTGCCCCTGAATGAGCGTTCTAGCGACTTAACCCGATCTGATTACCCACATGAAGTATCTGCTTTCAAATCTCAGTGCTCTGTATAATTGCCCCTGATTGGCTCTCGAGAAGACTCACTTCTGATCAACTGCTTCTCAAATGAACTGCCCCTAATCAACTGAAGCTTCGGGACTTGTCCTCAGACTAGCTGATTCCGAACTTACTGTGAGATAATGCCCCTGATTCATAGGTCTTCACAACATACACCCTTCTGGTTCAGACTGCTGAATTACTCAGTCCTGCTCGATTATTCCCTGGTGGAATTTCTTTCATGCCAACTACTAACCTGCAATTAAAATTGTCTATTCACGAATGGTAATCCTAATGCAGTGGTTATGCAGATTTTGAAAAAATTTGAGCTGTCACTCATTTACATGCTATGATTGTGAGTGACGAGTGAAACAAAGTTCAAACGTAGTGCTTACGTGGTCAGTGAAAAATACAACAAGGATGTGACTAGCAAGTCAAGAAGGAGTCAGGTTACTCAACCTTATCGTAATGTGCTTTCAGAATAACCCTACCTCAATTAGGTCTTTTAAGGGTTGTATCGTGGTCGGGTTCACGGTTCGTGAAACAAAGGATATTTGGCTCAAATTTTGATTTGTACCCACCCCTTCTACGTGATGATCTCCGATCCTAATGTTCAGTTAACCTGGCACAAGCACTCGCCTCTTCGAGAAGTATGTTGAATGGTAAGAACCACAATTAAGGAATTCACAAGCTTTTCTTCTAGAGTGATAGTTACTCCTTCTTCGCTTTCGGTGTCTGTGTACACGACCTTGTGATTTGCTGGGGAAAATTTTCTTTTTAATCCCTCTTTTTCATTCTTTTGATTCCCTAATTTTTGCCTGGACTGACTCATTTGAGTTCTTTTCGGTTTTTTCAATTTCTTTTGAAGTCCAGCGGGATGCCCTAATTTTTGCCTAAGTATTAGCTTTCTCAGCTTTTTCTTTCTTTTTACTTAGCGGGCTTTCTTTCTTTCCTTCTTTTGGAACAAAGTCGTGTGACACTGGTTGTCTTGATCGCTTCGAAAGGATTGTAACTGTCTCACTCCTGGTTGGTGAGGTTTGACCTCTTGAAAGGTATAAACTGATTGGTCCTTGAAAGACAACACTCCTTTATAAGACTTGAACGCTCGATCAAGCTAACTGACAACTACCCTGCCCCGGGTTAAGATGTAAGGGTTAAAAAGTCCGAAAGAAATTCCTACTTCTCGGCTCGAAGTGGTTAACAAGGGACTAACTCCTTATATCTCCAGTGTTTGGGGATTTGAAACAATGCCTTGTACGTCATCGGTACGGTCTTATCTGAAAGCATACGATCATCGGTTATGAGTTTAGTTTCATCATCCTCCCTCCAATCTTTGCTAGTCACAGGGGTAAAGTGGAGTGAATAAAATGCAGGTGTCAGTGCAATGCAGTAAATAAGCGACAGCGACATGATTAATTCAGAAAAATGCATAGTCACTTTATTATCATCACCATTTGAAACATACAATGTTTAAAAGCAGGTAGTAACTAACAGAAAAGAAACTACAAATGCAAATGGTATAAAGGTCTGAGGACTGCCAATGCTGAGGCGCCTGCCTGTCTGAACCACTGGCTTTTGCTGGAGAATGCTTTCCGGGTCTACGAGCTTAGACAGCTGAGCGGTTGGGATGAACAAACAGAAATCCTTCTCGAAAGGAAATGCGATCCTGGTCAATCAACTGCTGCACTTTCGCCTGGAAAGCTTTGCAATCTTCAGTTGAATGCCCCGGAGATCCACCATGATAACCACACTGAGCGTGGGGATTGTATCCTGGAGGGTAAGGCTCTGGCACGGGCTTGAGAGCTTTCGGTTCCACCAAGGAATTCTGAATCAAACGCGGAAGAATCTGGCTATACGGCACAGGTACTGGATGGAAAGGAGCGTTCCTTCGTTCCAAGTTGTTGCAAGGTCTGTTCTGATTCTGACGCTGATTCTGATAACCTCGGCCACGAGTTCGCTGATTTGCAATGGAAGCGACATAAGATTCCTGATATGGTGCCCCAGGCACGGCTGTCTGTTCAGAATAACGAGACACAAAAGATACTGACCGCTGAGAAGACGGAGAACCAACAGATTTCACCGATTCGACTTGAGGATATCCAACATCTGTCAGGACCACATCGATCATAGTTTCATCTTCAGATTGAGATCCATAGAGAGATTCAGTTTCACTGGCCTGACCTCTTGAAACATTCGGGATTCTTCCAGTCTTTACACCATACTCGATGCGCTCACCCGTCCTTACCAACTCAGAGAAATTTGGTGCGGTTTCAAACATTCTTTCGAAGTACGGGCTCTACAAGGAGTTTACGAACATGCCTTTCAGCTCTTGGTCTAGGAGCGGTGGTTGCACTCTACCAACAAATTCTCTCCATCTCTGAACATACTTTCTGAAAGATTCATTGTTCCCTTGAGACAATTCTTGCAGTTGCACGCGAGTAGGAGCTTCGTCAAGATTATAGTCGTACTGCTTCAGAAAGGCATTGGCTAAGTCCATCCATGATCGGATCTGATCACGCTCTAACTGCATATACCAACTCAGAGGTGCCCTAGTTAGACTATCTTGAAAGCAATGAATCATCAGCTTGTCGTTGTGCACAAATGAAGTCATTCTTCGGCAGAACATCACCAAATGTTGCTTCGGGCAACCATCTCCTTTGTACCTTTCAAACCTCGGCATTCTGAACTTCGGAGGTAACACTAGGCCGGGAACCAGACACATATCTGCAGCACTAGCAGTAACAGCGTCTTTACCTTTCAAGGCTTTGAATCTCTCATCTAATGCACGAAACCTTTCAGCATACACGGGAGCTAATGGGTCTTCATTCTTTGCTGTTGGGACCTCTCTTCGGGGCTTTGGCACAGGGAAGGCAAAACCCTGGTAGTCTGAGACATCAACAGAAGGAGAACGTTCACCTCGGACAACGAACTGCTCATGCAGACCTTGGTCTTCAACAGATGGCTGCACAAGTTGAGCTGCAGTAAGGTTGTTTACTTGCGGAAAGTCTTCGTCGTGCGGAGATCCATACAGAGGATTGGACGTCACGGTGAAACCTGACAAGGTATCAACAAACTGGAAGTTGCTCTCTGACATAGCTACCAATGGTCTTCAGCTGACTTCGATGCTCGATTCTGCTCAAATCTACTTTAAATCTGCTTCAACCTCTTGGTCGTCTTCAATACTCACCTTCAGAATCAAAATAACGGCTGGATAAGAGCTCTGACTAACTGGCGAATGGTATGCAATATGATGCGAAGATGCCTATGCAAATGCAATGCAATGCAACAAACACGGGATCACAGCCCCCACACAATCTAAATACTGCTGCACTGCTGACGGAGTACGGTTGCTCTGAAGAGAAGACCAGAATAACGGGTAGGTTGGAAGTCAAGTTTCCTGCACAAAAAAACCCCCCCACTCACAGGTGTGGACCTATATCTGATAAGGTACGGCATCCTATGCGGTCGTCAGTGTCACAGACTTTCAGAACTGACGATACGATTCCCAGAAGGAGTGGCATCATCGAGTCCTGAAGAGGCCTCACTTAGCTAACTTCCAAATGATCGGTTCCCAGAGTCGACAATCCTCACGTCTGGACTCCCCTTAGATCCTCAGGACCGGAAAGGAGCACCTCTGCGAGAACCTCGTCTGAGCGCAGATTTTCGTAGGGAACTGTGCCTGCTCAGCAGACAGGTTCGTCTACTACTTCTCCGTAACTATATCTAGGTGCATACTCAAGCCCAGGTCCGGCTTATCTCTCAATCATAGAACACCCGTAACACCCCAACAGCAACAAATAATATCGATAAATAAGCCCCAATAGACAAGCAAACAAGCGCTAGGATTGACTCTCTCCTAGGGGACGTTGGATCCCACATGCATAAGGACGATCGCAGTCCTTAGCAGCCAGGGGACGTTGGATCCCCAGCAGACCCGTATAGGGAACTATCGCAGTCCCCAGCAGAGTCGCCAGTTGTCGCTACCGCGAAAATCGGCGCCGGCTGACAGAAGAGTCGCCACCGTGCGTTATTTATCCCAACGGATGGAAAGGAAACGCTCGAAGTAAACCTCGCAAAAAACGGGGAAAGTTATGGTCATCGCAACCAAAACCTGGGTTCGGGAGTCGGTTACGCAAGGGGAAGGTATTAGCACCCCTCACGTCCATCGTACTCGATGGGATCCACACTTGCTTGGGTTGTCTAAAGGATGCAAAACAATCTATCTACGGCTGCTAAATCTAAACGGAAGGGAATTGACTCGATAGAGCGTCGCGCTCTATGCCTACGTATTCTCAGGAGAGAAAGTCAGAGTCAACGTAGTTCGGGACTACAGGGAAAATTGGCTTGCCAAGACCTCGCGTCTTGTGCCTACGTACTTCCACACTGCATGGAAGATCAGAGCCTTACGTAGTTCAGGCTAACTACGGCTAATAGGGTATTCTCACACAGCAGTGAGAAAAACAACTGGTTGCAAAGGTCGGGAACCTATGGGCAAAACTACGGCTTGGTCTCAAATACCCTCGAGCAAGAGAGAAAAAGGGTAACAATTAATCGTCAGCGGGAAAGTCTCGATCGCACAGCAGCGAGAGAACAGAAAGTCAGTCGTTAGTGTGCTCGCTAGGATATCGCATCCTATGCCTACATATCCTCGTCTGGTACGAGAAATCAGAGCAGCTGTAGTTCGGCTACTTCGGGACCACAGCTCAAATCTCGTTTTATTGATATTCTGAAAAATGATTACAATGGTTGCATACTGAAAATAAATCTCCTAGGAAATACTATCCTATCCTATCCTGAAAAATCCAATGGAAAAGTCCCCTAACAAGTGGACGTCTAAACTATCCTAAAAAGGGTAAAATATCTCTATGAAGAAATGCACTCTAAAAATATTAAGTCTACTTTAATATTTTTTCTCTTTTTCCTTCTTTCTTTTCAACTATTTTCTCCTTTCTTTCAAAATATCCTTTCTTTATTTTTCTAATCATTTTTCTATGTATATTTTCACAATATTTTCTCTCCTTTTTCAATATATTTTTCTCTTTATTTTTCTCTATTTTTTCATATTTTTTCTATATTTTTCTCCTCTTTCTTTTATTTCTTTTTCTTTTCTAATATTTCTTTTCATTATTTTTTCATAATCTTTTTATTTTTCTTCAAATATACTTTTTCTTTATTGTTTTTTTTCTCCTAAAGACTTTAAACAAAAGAAAAATGAAAAAAATACAAAAAAAATGGGAAGGGGGTACACTGCTGTTACAGGGGGAGTAATGCTAGCAGAAATAATGAAAACAGACTAAGGGCCCAGCCCAATAAGGGACTCAGAAAAAAACAATTGGGAGGGGGTGAGATGTGGAAACGGGAGGTGTGCATGCCAGAAACGTCATTGGGCTCAGGCCCATTTCTTTCAGCCAAAAACGGAGGGATGGGAAAAAAGAACACTGGGCCTCGTAATTCCAAGCCCAAACCCGACCCATCTCCTCATCCTCTCCTTCCACCCTCACTCTGAAACCCTAGCGAGCTTTCTCCTCTCACGGCGCCGTCGCTGTTCCCCTCACTCTCCAACTCTTACTCTCTCGTTCTCGAAATCTTTGAATATCTTTCTCAACATCTCTTTTTTCCACCATCTCAGAGTCATCCTCATCTCCAAACCTGCATAACAGATGAATACCAAAACAATCGCAATCTGGAAACCTCTGTTCTTGACACTCTTGAGGATCAGACGGGAAGGAAATTTCTGGACGAAATTAAGTCCTTGAAGATGCGTGCGTCATGATGAAGACATTTCATTTGATCTGGGTTTGAACGAAGTTGTTCGTTGAGGGCGATTATGAACGGTGAGCGTTCCATGAGGATCGTTGGAGCTCTTCTCAAATGACGAACAGATGAAGATTTCTGTGGGGAATTTCTTAGACGCATGCATGAGCATTGGGCGATTTCTGGCGATGATCTCGTTTGGGGATTTTTTGGACGAAGATGAACATGCCTGAAGATTGACAATTTCTGGAAACGATGCACCTCGAAATCTTGATGAAGATCTTGGTGGTTGAAGAAGAAATCTGAAGAATCTGGGAAGTATTGGATGAGAAACCTGATGAATTTCAGGTGAAAAATTCTGGAAACGAGGATTGGTGATGAAGGTTGATCGGCGGCGAAGGATGAAGATTCCTGGAAAAGATGGTTTGAGGGCTGGATCGGAGGAAGATGAATCTATGACCGGAGATCTGGGGATTTCTGGGTTTGAACGAAGTTGTTCGGTGAGGTTCACGGCGGTCGCCGGCCATGCATGCCGGCCGGTGACGCTTTCAGGCGAGGACAGTGGAGCGTACGCGTGGAGACGCGTGGGTGGAGGAGTGGGGAGGCGTGGCAGAGATAGTGGAGGAGTGAGACGCATGCACGCCACGTGTGGTGATGCGTGGCAGAGAGGGACTCTGAGAGTGCTACGTGGCGTCTGTGGAGGTGAAAATGTGGGGCCTCTCCCTGCTTCACACGTGGCGCTGGACTTTATACCTTGAGATGATTCCGGAAGCTTCTGGATCTTTCTGGACGTGGCTGGATTGAACTGAATTTCTGGACTGAAGTGGACTTTGAACTGGGCTCTTCTGATGATATGGGCCCAACGAAATATGATAGCAAAACCCACAAAACTGCATCTGAATTAAAATTGGATTAACAAAGCTAATGACAATGATTAAACTAATAAAACTAATTAAAACTAAACCTAAAAAAACCACAATTAAGTCTGACTGAAAATTACACTAATCCTAATTAGTTCTAACAAATTCAAATTAAACTCTAAACAAAAGATTAACTCTTAATTAACCTAATTAAATCTAGCACTAATAAAATTCTAATAACTCTCTAACAAACCTATACTATTTATTAAAAGAAAATCTATTACTCTAATAAAACTATTAAAAAAACTATATTATTCTATCTATTTAAATTCTATTATTCTATTTAATATGCTAAAAGAAAAATTTACTACTAATCTAAAAATGATTTTAAAAGTTATTAAAACTATTTAAATTCTATTAAAATTCTAAAAAATGATTTAAACCCATTTAAAAAAACCATTAATATTCTAAAATGAAAAATGCCATTTATTTCTATAAAATTCTATATTATCCTAAAATGATTAAAAATCTATTTAAACCCTAAAAATAGCCAATAAAATCCAGAAAAATCACAATAACTCCCAGAGGAGCAAAATAAACACCGAACGACACATAAAACCGCGAGAGCGCACCAAAATAGCCGGTAAAAAATAACCGGGCACCGAAATATCCAAAAATACGATTCTACCTATTCAAACTGATAAAAAACACCTGAGACACGAGACGAGAGCTGTGATCCCGATAAAATAAAAACAAATGAAAAAATGCACTGTATGCAATATGCAGATGCGAATGCGATTATGCGTTGAAACCTCGAGCCAGATACGAGACCCGGTTGGTCAAATTTTGGGGTGCAACACTTGGTTATGATGCTGATCTATGAGACTTAGTCATTGATGGGTATGTTCACCCCACTGATGGGGATGGAAAGAAAATTGATAGAAAATCTATGACTGAAGCCCAAAAGAAGGAGTTCAGAAATCATCACAAAACTAGAACAATCTTATTAAATGCAATATCTCATACTGAGTATGAGAAGATCACCAACAGAGAAACTGCATTTGATTTGTTTGAGTGTTTGAAGATGACACACGAAGGGAACTCACAAGTTAAAGAGACGAAGGCTCTGGCACTGATCCAGAAGTATGAAACGTTTAAAATGGAAGAACCTGAATCTATAGAAACTATGTTCTCTAGATTCCAGATCCTCACAGCTGGATTAAAAGTGTTGGACAAAGGCTACTCAACTGCTGATCATGTGAAGAAGATCATCGGAAGCTTGCCTATCAGATGGAGACCTATGGTCACTGCTCTAAAGCTAGCTAAGGATCTGAACAAGATTACATTGGAGGAACTAATCAACTCATTGAGGAGCCATGAAATTGAACTTGAGGAAGACGAGCCTAAAAAGAAAAGTAAGTCAATTGCCTTAAAATCTAACAAATCTGTGAAAGCTTTGCAGATGTTAGAAGAAAGTTCTGAAGAGTCTTCTTCTGAAGAAGAAGATGAACTGTCCTTGCTGTCCAGAAGAATCAACAGACTCTGGAAGCACAAACAGAGGAAGTTCAAGAACTTCAAGAAGCCAGATCAACGCAAGGAGTCCTCTGGACCAAAAAGATCTGGAAAGAAGGAGGTTGTTTTCTTTAAATGCAAAGAACCTGGCCATTACAAGAATGCATGTCCAAAGCTTCTAAAAGAAAAGCCAAAGAGGATGTTTGACAAAAAGAAGAAGGTTCTAATGGCAATCTGGGATGATTCAGATGATTCTGGATCTTCATCAGAATCAGAAGAAGAATGCGCCAACATGGCTCTGATGGCAGGCATGGAAGATCAGGATGAAGGATCTTCTGGATGTGAATCTGACTCAGAAGAGGTACTTTCTGATCTCACTAGGGAAGAGCTTATTAAAGTTTTATCAGAAGTCCTGAAAAATTATAGCCAGATTAAGCTCAAATGCAAGAAGCTTAAATGCAATCTTGAATCTGAGAATAATCTGTTAAAGTCAGAAGTTGCTGAGCTCAAAGAAAACAATTTGAAAATGAAAAACAATTTTGAAAAAGCTCAACAAGACTCTAAATCTGAAACTAAGTCAAAATGCAAAAATATTTTAGAAGAATACGACTTCAGCTTTCAGAAGTTTCTGGCTAAAAGCATAGATAGAAGAAAGATGGCTTCAATGATCTATGGAGTTAGCAGAAACAATAGGAAAGGAATTGGATATGAATCTTCCTCTGGAAAGGATTTAAATCCAATGCATGTTGATAAACTTATCATTAAGAAGACTCCCTTATACTCTCATTTTAAGTTTGGTCATCTGAATGATATTAAACACACACGTTTTGATCAGAACGTTCCTGTGTTTAAGCCAAAAGTCAGTCAGAACAAAACTGTTGTAAAAAGACAGAAGTTCAGACAAACTTTCAAGGAAACTAACCCAAAAGGACCCAAAAAGATCTGGGTATCTAAGGATAAGATAATCCCTGTTGCAGATGTATTTAGCAGAAAAGTCAAGACGCTAGTCATGGTACCTGGACTCTGGCTGCTCACGTCACATGATGGGAGAAAGGTTTATGTTCCAAAGCCTGGAGCTTAAATCTGGAGGAGACGTGAAGTTTGGAGGGAATCAGAAGGGCAAGATTATTGGCTCTGGTACTATTGGCAATGGTAACCTTCCCTTTATATCTAATAATTTACTTGTAGAAGGATTAAAGCATAATCTATTGTCCATAAGTCAATTAAGTGACAATGGTTATAACATAATCTTTAATCAACAATGTTGCAAAGCTGTTAGTCAGAAGGATGGCTCAATCCTATTTAATGGAAAGAGGAAGAACAACATTTACAAAATCAATCTTTCAGAACTTAAGGTTCAAAATGTTAAATGCCTTATGTCTGTTAATGATGAGCAATGGGTCTGGCACAGAAGATTGGGGCATATTAATATGAGACGTATATGTCAGATTAATAAACTCAATCTGGTCAGAGGACTTACTAAGTTGAAGTTCAACTCAGATTCTCTTTGTGAAGCATGTCAAAAAGGAAAATTTTCAAAATCTTCTTTCAAAACAAAAAATGTTGTTTCAACTTCAAGACCATTAGAACTACTTCACATTGATCTGTTTGGACCAGTGAAAACTGCATCTATCAGAGGCAAGAAGTATGGATTAGTCATTGTTGATGACTATAGCAGATGGACATGGGTGAAATTCCTAAAACACAAGAATGAGTCACATTCTGTGTTCTTTGACTTCTGCAAACAAGTCCAGAATGAAAAAGATTTTAAAATTGTTAAAGTCAGAAGCGATCATGGTGGAAAATTTGAAAACAAATATTTTGAAAAATATTTTAATGAAAATGGCATTGCTCATGATTTCTCCTGCCCTAGAACTCCACAACAGAATGGAGTTGTAGAGAGGAAAAATAGAACTCTGCAAGAAATGGTCGGAACCATGATCAACGAGACTAATCTGGCAAAGCACTTTTGGGCAGAAGCAATTAACACAGTGTGTTATATTCAGAACAGAGTGTCTGTAAGACCTCTTCTGGAAAAGACTCCCTATGAATTGTGGAGGAACAGAAAGCCCAACATTTCTTATTTTCATCCTTTTGGATGTATATGTTATATGTTGAACACTAAAAAGAATCTTAACAAGTTTGATTCTAAAGCACAGAAGTGTTTCATGCTTGGCTATTCTGAACGCTCTAAAGGCTACAGAGTATACAATACTGAAACACAGATTGTGGAGGAATCTATACATTTTAGATTTGATGATAAGCTTGGCATTGAAAAGCCAAAGCAATTTGAAAGTTCTGCAGATAGAGAAATAATTGTCACAGACTCTGAAGGCTCAGAGGCAGAAAAGGTTCAAGTGAAAGAGCCAAAAGCAACGCCAGATGCAATTCCTTTAGCTTCTCAAATGAACAACTTGAATATTTCTGAAGAATCAAATGTTAGAGGATCATCTTCCAGAATCAAGGCCTCTCACCCAGAGGATGTGATCATTGGAAAGAAGGATGACCCCATAAGAACAAGATCTTGCCTCAGATCATCTGAAGCGTCATTATTTAGGTTGGTGTCAGTCATTGAACCAACTTTTGTGGATGAAGCTCTGCAAGACAATGACTGGATAATTTCCATGCAAGAAGAGCTCAATCAGTTCACAAGAAATGACGTTTGGGATTTGGTTCCAAAACCAAAAGGATTCAACATAATTGGAACTAAATGGGTCTTCAGAAGCAAGTTGAATGAAAAAGGAGAAGTTGAAAGAAATAAAGCAAGGCTTGTTGCTCAAGGTTATAGCCAGCAAGAAGGAATTGATTACACATAGACTTATGCTCCTGTGGCCAGGTTAGAGTCTATTCGTTTACTCATTTCTTTTGCTGCACAAAATAACATCACTCTATATCAAATGGATGTTAAGAGTGCATTTCTAAATGGAATTATAGAAGAAGAAGTCTATGTTCACCAACCTCCTGGTTTTGAAAGTGAAAATTTTCCAGAACATGTTTTTAAACTTAAGAAATCTCTTTATGGTTTAAAACAAGCTCCCAGAGCTTGGTATGAGAGATTAAGTAACTTTCTTCTGGAGAAAAATTTTATCACAGGCAAAGTAGACACAACTCTCTTCTGTAAAACATTTAAGAAAGATCTATTAATTTGTCAAATATATGTGGATGATATTATATTTGGATCTACAAATGTTATGCTGGGAATGGAGTTTGCTCAATGTATGCAGGTTGAATTTGAGATGAGCATGATGGGAGAATTGAGATTCTTTCTGGGAATTCAAGTCAACCAGACTCCAGATTGCACTTACATTCATCAGACCAAATATGTTAAAAAGCTTCTAAAGAAGTTCAACATGACTGATAGTAATATGGCAAAGACTCCTATGCATCCAACAAGTACTCTTGGTAAGGAAGAGGTAAGTAAGAAAGTAGATCAGAAACTCTACAGAGGTATGATAGGATCTCTTCTTTCCTTAATTGCTTCTAGACCTGACATTTTATTCAGTGTATGCTTGTGTGCAAGATTCCAATCAGATTCTAGAGAATCACACTTAACAGTTGTTAAGAGGATTCTAAGGTATCTGAAAGGTACTTCTAATGTGGGTTTGTGTTATAGAAAATATGATGTTTTTAAATTAGTTGGATTATGTGATGCTGATTACGCTAGAGACAAAGTGGAAAGAAAAAGTACTTCTGGAAGTTGTCAATTTCTAGGAAGAAATGTAATCTCCTGGTACAACAAGAAACAACCTACAATTGCGCTATCAACTATAGAAGCAGAATATATTACTGCTGCTGGATGTAGCACGCAGATACTCTGGATGAAAAGTCAGCTAGAAGACCATCAGATCTTTGAAAGTAATATTTCTATATTCTATGATAATACTTCTGCTATATGTTTGTCTAAAAAACCCATTTTACACTCTAAGGAAAAACATATAGAAATTAAACATCACTTCATCAGAGACTATGTTCAAAAGGGTATTATAAAATTAGACTTTGTTGATACAGATCATCAATGGGCTGATATTTTCACAAAACCCCTTGCTGAAGATAGGTTCAAGTTTATTCTGAAAAATATTGGTATGGAATTTTGTCCAGAATAATATTTACCAGAAGCAAACTTCTCAGATGCAAAATGTTTAAAACTCTGAAGTATTTCATCTATCATTTGATTTCTTGATTCATTATTATTTATGTATATCTAAACTAACCAATCTCAGAGGATCTGAACGTTGGCTAATGTTTCATTTTTCAAGAGAATTTAGAAGCACATGCAAGCAAACACGTGTCACTCTGAATCTGAAAAGATGACGTGCACAATACTGAAGAGACATTTGAGGTAACTTTTGAATAGTTGAAATTCTTGATTTTCCCCCCAATTGTCAGAATCAATTAATGCTTGAAAATGATTATTATTCTTTTCATTAAATGCCATTAATTGCTAATTGAGAACGTGTTAAATGTGTGTCTGTTTGTGTGCCCTAATTTCTCTCTATAAATACCACAAATCTCATCATTTCACACTTTTCACTTCACAAACACGTATATGCATTTCAGTTTGCTCTTTGGCCTTCATCAAAACCCTAAACCTTCATCTAAACCTTCTTCATCTTCAACAATGGCAACCTCATCTTCAACCTCAGCTCAGTTCCAATCGTCAATGGCTACAGCTGCGTCATCAAACATGGGTGCTACTCTGTTTAAGGAACCTGAGAGAACCTTGTTAACCCCTGTTGATAAGCTTGAAGTTCTATGTGAATCAATGGTGGAATTTGATTCTTTAACTGACAATGGATTTGATTTGTGTTCTATTATTGATGCTCAAGGCTGGGTAAAGTATTTTGATAGATTATTTGGACCTGTTTATCCACACTTAGTGAAGGAATTTTGGATTCACGCATCTGTTTACCCAAAGTTCATCCTCTCTTCTGTTCTGGGAAAAGAGATTATAATCACTAAAGATCTTATCAGAAAACTCAATGGGTATGAGGAAACTGATGGAGTTTCTCATCTGCCAGCTGGGCGTGTTGATATGGAAGAAGTGTATGCTGAAGTGATTTCATCAGGATAAGCTTCCAACAAGTTCAAGGATCTGAAACCTGATTACAAAATCTGGGCAAAGATTTTTCTGGGCTGCATCAACCACTGAAAATCCACAAACTCTCTAGATTATGTGAACAATGAACAGATTTACTTCATGTACTGCTTAAGTCAGAGTACTAAAGTGGATCTGCCACACATTCTCTTCATGCATCTGTGGAATCACATTAATGCAACCAGAGAATCTGTCAAGACTAAGGCCAGAAGATCAGAACATGGATTCCTTTTGGAAGATTAATCTCAGACATTCTGACAGAGAATGGTCTGGTAGCTGCTCTACATGAAGTTGGAGTTAAAGAAGAGCTTGATTCAATAGTTGGAAAACCTTTGAATGGAAAGAGTCTCCAAAGACTAAAAGTTGTGGATAAACTCACAACTGCTCCTAAAAAGTTGAATATTACTGAAGTAAGCCAGAGAAGGATTCCAGTTCAAGACCTTCCTATCTTTGGTGCTGAGGAACCTAGAGATATTATTCTTAGGTACATTGATTTATGCAAGGCAGATGGAACACCTGTTCCTGCTGATATTTTGATACGTGTTAGAGAACATATTCCAGATGTTTATGAGGAGAACATGAAGAAAAGAAGACAGTTAGAGGCAGAAGAAGTTGTTGTTCAGAAGAAGCAAAAAGTTGCTGAAAAACCACAGAAGCAGATTAAGAGAAATGCTTCTGGAGAAGTTCCTCCTATTCCTGCAAAACGCATCAAGATAAGAGGTACTAAAAAATCTTCACCTTCTATTTCTAAAATTGTAGTAGATGTATCAACAGTTAGTTCTATACCTGAACCTCCTCCCACTCAAACTCAAACAATTCCTGTTCCATCTCAAACATCTGAACCACCTACGATTCCTTCTTCACAAATTCCATCTGATCCTGTTCCCACAACACCATCACAATCATCTGACTTTCCTCAATCAGAACCACAAACAACAAAACCAGCAGAACAAACTCCCACACAACAACCTGAAATTCAACAAACCTTTGTACCTGAACCAATACAATCTGAACCACCAAAATCCACACCTTCTAATCCTCAACCAGAACAAACCAAACCTACTGAATCAAATGTATCTGATTCTGAGGTTCTGGACATCCAACCTCTTAAAATCATGTTTGACATATCTTCCACTTCGTGTCACTCAACCACCTCATCTGATTCATCTAAATCTAATGTTCATCCAAATACTAGCTCACCCCTTATCTCAGAGGATATGAACCTAAACAACCAGATCCATCTATTTCATCTGATGCTATCATTCCTGAACCCACTCCAACACCTAAACCCAGGACATCTGAGTTTGTTTCAGTTGCATCCTTTAAACCACTTCCCTTTGATCCCCTTCCTTCTGGTCTAAAGATTAAACACTTCTATACTAGAAATGAACCATCTGACACTATCACTCCATTCAAACCTAGATTTTCAAAAACTCTTCCATCTGAACTTCAAACCCATTATGAACAACTTCCAGATATCATTCATCAGAATCTCTGTTGTCTGATAAATCTGTTTTCATTCCCTACACTTCCACTACATTTGATGTCATTCCCTCTGCATCACGTGTAAAACCTTTTCTGATTCATACCTTATCCAGATCCAAAATCGTTACTTCATCATCTGACCATCCATGTTTTCCTTCCTACCCTCGTCCTCTCTTCATCATTTCAAAATTTACCATACCTGTTCCACCAGTTCAACCCAAGCCATTCACTCTGGACGCCTTTCTCAAACCCAAACCAAGGCTAAATGTTGATATTCTATTTGCAAATTTTATGAAAGAGATAAATATGAATTTAGGCTTTGTGAAGAAAAAATGCTTGTCAACCATGAATGCGAATGAATCTGATGCTATTTGGAATAGCTTCATCTCCAGATTCAATATTGTTGCTTCAAATCTGAAGAGTGTCTGCTCTGATGATGCAAAGATCAGATTTGCTGAGACTGCCAGAACCATGTTATGGAACATAAAAAGATCTGCACCTTTGCTTCTTGAGGATGTATCTTCATCTTCTGAAGTATCTGCTACAGAAACCCTCGCAGGATCTGCTTCTGAAGAAAATTCTTTGGCTCTGACAACTGTGGACAAACCTTCTTCATCTGTGGCTCCAGACTATGCAACTCCAGTGGTTATTGACTCTGCTCCTGCATCAAAATCTGCTCCATCTACTTCTTTTGAGATCAAGAAAGAGAACCCAGAATTAGAAGATAAGATTACTGTGTTAGAAGCTGGTCAATCTGAGATCAAGTCTTGGATGGCTAAACAAGATCAGAAGAATGAGAACATAGAGAAATGGATGTAAAAGCAAGAACAATCTTCATTTGAGATCACTCAACCTCTGAAGATGATTCTTTCCAAACAAACCTAGTTTTATGTTTTCTGTATCTGATGTTTGTGCACTTGTACTTGAATTTCTTATCTGATGTTTTGTCTGCTCTAAGTACTTATGAATGAATGAATCTGATGTTTTCTCTACATGAATGTCTCTTTTCTCTCTGTTTTCCTTTATTTGTCTTTAAAGTTTTCTTTTTGATTATGACAAAAAGGGGGAGAAAATGAAATTCTGACTGTTCAAATAAATTTTACCTGAATGAAATTCAGACATATCAAATTATAACTAACGTGAACTTTTAGTATTTCAGAACTTATGAAAAATCTGACAAAATTCTTTAAAGTAACTCTGAGATTCCCAGATCAAGTTTTACCCAATCAGGCTCTGATTCTGAAACGTTCATCCGAGTCAAGCTCTATTTTCTTGGAACAATCAGGCTCTGATTCTGAAAAGAATACTCATGCAAAAAGGGAAGTTTATATTCTTTCTAAGTATTCAATTCAGGGGGAGATTCATAATCTCACGGGGAGTTATAATTATCTCTTTATTGAACAAAATTTCTTATGTTTTTGTCATCATAAAAAAGGGGGAGATTGTTAGAACACAGATTGGTTCTTAGTTATATCTCTATGTTTTGATGATAACACTTACGAAATTTTGTATTAAAAAATTATATACTCTAAATTTGTTCAAGTATTTTTTTTGCTGCAGATATTAAATTTAATATTCTTCTGAAAGCAAAAATGGATCTGAATGTTGACCTATGCAAGGATCTGAAGCATCAAAAGTAACTCTTAGAAGACTCTGAGCGCTGCCTATAGAAGACTCTAAGCGCTGTCTGTAACAGCCCAATTTTCAATAATTAATTAATTGTGTTAATTAATTGATTTATTTGGATTATTCTAATTATTTGAATAATTAGATGTTTGTTTAATGGATTGATAGATGTTTTGAGAGAGTAAATATATTGCAAATAAATAAAGAGAAAGGTATATATGAGGAAGTGGAAGGAAAAGAAAAGAATAAAAAACATAAGGAAAGAGAAGAGAAAGAAAGTGGAAGAGGAGAAAAGAGAAGGAGAAGAGGAAAAGCTTGGAATCGCCAAGAATGACTTCTAGCTTCCGATTAATCTAAGGTAAGGGTGTGAAATCTTACTATCTTAATCATCGTGTATGATTGTGTATGTGTGTTAGATTGTTTGGGTGTTTTTGGATATTTTCCATTTTAGGTCGAAATGAGTTTAATCGGTAGAATTGAGTTTTTAACGGTTGGAAATGAGAATAAATGGTAAAGTTTTAATCGAAGGATGTTGGGTTGTGCTACTGAGACGAGTTGGAATAGAATCAGTTAGATTCGGTGAGTTTCATAGTTTTGGACAGTTAGGGATTTCTGAGTTCGCAGGTTCGCCAGGTGAAGCCTAGCGAGTGGTCAGCGAACCAAGTCAGTAACAAACACCCTGTCTTCGCTGGCAAGTTCGCCAGGCGAATGAGTGTGGCGAAGGTTCTCCAGGCGAGTGCCCTAGCGAGTAATTTCAGAATAACTCCCAGTGGTCTTCGCTGGCAAGTTCGCCAGGCGAACGAAGTAGCGAAGGTTCGCCAGAGGCTTCGCCGGGAGAAGGTTAGCGAACACAGCAACATATTTTCTTTTCTTGTGTTTTCCATTCGTGGATTGGTTGTGTGGTTTGGTTGTGATCATTCCTTGTCTGAGATGACTAATTATATGTTGTTATGTGTATTGTGGGTAGCCGTATGGCGTGAACCCTAGTTTGTGGTTTGTGAGGTGTGAAATGTGGCCGTTTGGCAATTTTTTGCATTTACTTGAATTGAATAGAAATGCATGGCGAGATTGATTGTGAATATGTGGCCTTTTGGCATATGTGATGCATTGTTTAAATTGATTAAAAATGCATGACGAATGGGATTGAGTTTGTTGCCATTTGGCACGATAGTTGTGAGTTATGAATGTGAATCTAGTGTGAAGCGATATGAGATGAATGATGAACACATGTATATATGCATTGTGATATATATATATATATATATATATATATATATATATATATATATATATATATATATATATATATATATATATATATATATATATATATATATATATATATATATATATATATATATATATATATATTGTGAATGCATATTGAATATACGTGCTGATACGTGATGTATGATGATTGTATGTGATAATATATGTAGAATGCATGAATAATATATTTGCGAATATGTATGCATTTTGTGTTGATTGATCCCTCGTAGGATTTGCAGAAACATCGTGTGCCCATGTGGGGTGTGAGCGATGGTTTATAGTTGATTGAGTCATGTTTGCATGTGAAGCATCATGGTATGCATTCTTGTGTTGATTGATTCCTCGGTGAATCTGCAGAACCTCGTGTGCACTTTGTGGGGTGTGAGTGATGGTTATATATTGATTCCTCGGTGAATATGCAGAACCTCGTGTGCCCTTGTGGGGTGTGAGCGATGGTTATTTATTGACCCCTCGGTGGATTTGCAGAACCTCGTATGTTGCGATGGTTATATTTGATTCCGCGTAGAATCTGCAGAACCTCGTGTGCCCATGTGGGGTGTGAGCGATGGTTAATTTTGGTTCTTCAATTGAACCTGCTGAATTGAGTCGGTACCTCATTTGCATCTGCATAGAGTCGTGAGTCGGTCTCTATGAGTTGCATAATTCATCTTTATATGATGCATTGATGAAACAAACATGTATGTGAATATTAATTTGAAATGGTGATGATATAAACATATTGTGAATGTTTATGTGAATTAACGTGAATTGCGATAATGGCATGAGTGAGTATGCTTGAAGATATATATATATATATATATATATATATATATATATATATATATATATGTGTGTGTGTGTGTGTGTGTGTGTGTGTGTGTGTGTGTGTGTGTGTGTGTGTGTGTGTGTGTGTGTGTGTGTGTGTGTGTGTGTGTGTGTGTGTGTGTGTGTGTGAATATATGTATATATGTAGGTTTACATGGATTGACGTAAACATTGGTGAATGCATATTGTGTATGCTTGATGTTCTATTTATATATAGATACTTATATGGATACATTGTGATGTATGGAATGATTGAGATGTATAGAATGATTGTGAATGTTTATGTAAAAATGATGTGAATTATAGAAGCATGATTGAATGTGCCTGATTGTGGTGTATATGAGGAATTATGAATAATTCTTGAGAATGTAATAGTATATATATATATATATATATATATATATATATATATATATATATATATATATATATATATATATATATATATATATATATATATATATATATATATATATATATATATATATATATATATATATATATATATATATATATATATATATATATATATATATATATATATATATATATATATATATATATATATATATATATATGTTTTGCTTGGTAGATGTGAGAATAATGTAAATGTGAAAGATTTGTACTCACTGGGGTAGAATGGCAATATGTCGTTCCTAGTGGAGTAATTACCAGGGTAGAATGACTGAGATGTTGTTCCTGGTAGGGTATAAGTGACGTACCCATAATCCTGAAAGGGGATTGGTGTTATTGGATGATTTTTATATGAGTTACATGGCATGGTTACGAGTGTTATATGAAATACGCATGTGTGTATGAATTGTGGAAATGCGGATTGTGAATGAATAAATGTGAAAGATATTGACTAATGAATTGCTGATTAAGTATGATTGTATATGTTTATATGATTTGCAGTAAATGAAACATAATGTATAAGTCTATGTGGATTAATTGTAATTGTGAATGTATGCATGATGAAATGCTTGGTTTTATACATATATACATTATGATGTATGTTAGTGGATTGTGAGGCATTGTGGTGAGGAGTATGATATGTGTATTTGATGTGGTGGGAATCTATTATATGCATGGTTATGGTGTTAATATGCATTGTAGTGAGAAACTGTAAAATATAGGTATTCGGTACTTGTGCATTTATATATGATTATGTACTTTGATTATTATGGTAATGTTTCTCACCCTTCTGCTGGAATGATGTCCTTTATGACATCGTGCAGGTATCTTGGTGTAGTACTGCTAGTAGTTGTGAGTTCGCTGTTGGTGCAGCTGTTTAGTATTTAATTATTTTGGGTCAGTCATGCTCTGGTTATGTAACACTGGAATCGTTGGGTTTATGCCTTAGAGATATATTATGTATTCTAAGCTGTGTTTTTTAATGTATTTGAAATATTATGATAATGGCCTCTGTGCCCAAGTGTTGATGATTATGAGATTAACATGATTGTTATGTGAAAAGAGTTATGTAAACCAAATTGAATTCGCTGCTTCATGCAAGATGAAAATTTAATAGAATTACTATTTACTTCAATGTTACATGAGTATGACAGGTGAATGTTGAGATTTTGTAATTATGTGTGACGCCCTTTGTGAAAGCATGTTAATTTACTCTGATTAATTATGTATTTTTCCGTGGGGATTAGAAGGGTGTTACATTAGTGGTATCAGAGCAGGTCGGTCCATCCGAGCAAGTTATCTAATGTTGGTAGTTCCCTTGTACGCGACATGTGTGTGAAACACTGTTGGTACGTGTTTGTTGTCTAGCCTTTGTCTGCAGAAGTGGGAATGATCCAAGTGGGGGAGAACTTGTGCTTCTCCAGGTTTCTGCAAAGTGTGGAGTTGTTGCTCAGTGTGGTTGAATGCCCTTATAGTTTGGTAAAGATGGTTTATACCCCATCATGATTTCGGCTGTCTATTGACAAATTTAGGAACTGATCACCCTTAATCTCTTGTTGATAGTAGTTGGGATTGTGTTGGATGGGATAGATTTGTCTTGCAAGCTTAGATGGCGTGGTGCAGTGAATTGTTTTGAGTGAAGCCGAGTGCTTCAGAATTGTTTTGGTGAGTCGGTGCAAGACAGTGATGAGATGTTTAATTTTAATGGGAATTTTAGGGTGTTAATGAAAGTGGAGAAGTTGGCGGTTTACCGTTTGATTGTGGTAGTCTGAGAGTTATCCTGACAAGATAAGTGATAAACAGCCAAGACGTGAAGTTGAGTTGTGATCGACTTAGTTGCGGGGACTAATCAGATATTGGAAGCTCCATATTGTATGTTTGTTTGGGTGGCCAAGGAATTAAGATTGATTAATTTGTGTTGAGGCTTGTGTTTGGTGTGTATGCTCCGGCAGTAAAGTGTGAGGTCGAGTATAAGAATGGATAATGACTTTCGGTGATTATTAAGGAAAGTAAAATGTGGAATACAATATGGGTATGATTAGACCTTTAGACACATCAAGAGTTGAAGATGTGTCGAATGGCCTTCTGAGTATGAAATGTTGTTTCGTATTTTGACGTACGGTTCGAAGCGTTGGACGTTGTTTTAATGCTCTATGTGATGGTGAAGTAGTAGCATAGAAATTAATTTATTTATTGATGGTATGCGTTTGATATATTAGAAGAATATAGAAGATCATGTTGAGCATCGGGAACTTGTGTTATCCGTGTTGGAGGAGAAAGCGGTGTTATGCCACTGTGAAGAAAGTTTAGAGAGTTTTGGGAGAGCTGTCAACAGCTCGTTTGTAGATTCTTACCGAATTCGACAGAATTGTTTATTGTGTTTTGTGATGCCTCGTGGGTATGATTGGGAGTTATGTTAAGTGCAACATCAGTGAGTTTATTTGCTTGAAAGCAATTTAAAGTATATAAGAGGGATTATCTGACAAGTGACTTAGAGTTGGTTGTTATTGTGTTTGTGCCAGAGTTGGAGGCTCCAATTGGTTAGTGTGAGATTTGAAACAATTGGTGATCTCAAGAGCTTAAGGTATTGGTTTAAATTGGGAGATTTGAATATGAGGCAGAGGAAAACGATTGGGACTCCTGAGGGATTATGGTTTTAGATTGAATTACCATTCGGGTAGAGCAACGCGGTAACTGATGCATCAATTTGAAAATTTGGTATATACTGATGATGATGGTCGAACTTGATGAATTAAGTCGAAGGACTGATTTTCGTATTAATAGGAATGGTATCATGAGATGTCGGGATAGAGTTGTGTTCTAGTTATTATTATGCGGAATAAGAGTATCGAGGTAGATGGAGTATTCATCCTAGTGCTATAAAGATGTAACCGGATTTGAGAAATATGGTTTTAATTGAGTGATTTTGGATGGAATGACTAGATTGTCTCTTTTCCTACCAATGAGGATTAATCATTCTATGTTGGAGCTGGTTGAGATGGATATCATTGAAGTGATAAAGATTGTATGGGGTATCGTCGAATATTGTGTCAGATAGGGATCTGAAGCGTTGTATGGTAGGAGGTGTAGGACTCCTTTGTATTGTTATGATTCAGGCGAGAGCGTTGTGCTCGGACCTGAGGATTGTGTAAGAGATGACTGAAAGGATCAAAAAGATCCAAGAAATAACGTGTTCTGAGAGTTTGAGTGGTGACGGGTGTTGATCGAGCTTTGAAGTCTCGGAAGCACACACAGTGTTTTGTTGCTTAATATCATAGTGGCGCAGCGGAAGCGTGGTATGGATAGTATGTTAGATTGTTTTACCGCTGTCGTTTGTGAATTTACATGATGTGGTATGTACCTAATTGAGGAAGTGCAAGTGAATTCATTAAGATAGATGGTGTACGAGTGAGAAAGGATTTAACTGTTGTGTCCTTGCTAGTTCAGATTGATGAGTAAGAAGTCACTTTGAAGTAATGAAGATTTCTTCGGTAAAGATAGTTGGGCGAACCAACTGAAGAAATGTTGAATTTGGGAGTTTGAGATGAGTGAGTTGTATCCGGTTCGGTTCATTGGGGTAACATTTTCGAGGACGAAAATTGTAACGCCCGTTCATTTTAATTAAATTATTTATGAATTGTTGGTGTGCCTTTATGTGGGAGTGTGTCTGAGAGCGTTGGTGGGTGTCCTTAAAGTATAGAAAACCATTTAATAAATCATTGAGTTTGATAATAATATAATATAATTAATAATGATGATAATTTAATAACTAGTAGTAATATTATTATTATTATTATTATTATTATTATTAGTGGATGGAATAAGGGGAATTAGGGAGTTATTAGAGAAGTTGTGGGAGAAAGAGCAAACGAACGATAAACTGCTCAGAAAACCAAATTGGAGGAAAAAGGCTGAGAAAAGAGGAAAAAGGACGTGGCTGTGGAGAAAGGAAGAACAAAAGAATTAACCGCCGGAGAGAATTGAAGGTTGTTGCAGAAGAGTCACCGGGAGAGCAAACTGGAACCGGAAGTTTAGAGTTGTCCTTAATCCAAAGGTAAGGGTGGGGTTCAATTCTATAACTGTGGGTATGATCGATTTCATGTAGGGAATTGAATCATAGAGTTAATGTTCCCGTAGGTCGATAAATATTGATAAATATTAAGGGTTAATGTTCTCGTAGTAACATTCCCATAGTATTATTCCCATAGTAATATTCTCGTAGTAATATTCCCGTAGTAATGTTCCCATAGTAACGTTACCGTAGTAACGTTACCGTACTAATGTTCCCGTACGTTGAAGAAATATTAAGGGTTAATGTTTACCTGTGCATTTCTAAGGGTTAATGTCTGTTTGTGTATGAATGAGTGTGTTATGCCATTAGTTTTGGGGGAAATTGGGAAACGGTGTCGACACGCCCTATTTTCCCGTTTATTAAGAAGGTGTTGTTATTATGTCCCTATTTAATTAAATTAGAAGTTGTAGTTATGTTACCCGTATGAAAGTATATGAAAATGCTGTTGAATTCTCGATTGTAGAGACGAGGTTGTTTTTAATTTTTCCCTGCGAAAATGTGTTATAACGTTATTAGTACGTTGCTCTAAGGTTTTCCTAATGGGGCAAATATGTAGAAATGAATGTGTTATATCGTTATTAGTACGATGCTCTAAGGTTTCCCTAATGGTGCAAAAAGGGTAGTTGTCCTAATTGTTTCGTAATTAAACCTTGACAGAGATTTGTAATTAATTATGTTAATAGGAGCAGATATGTTGTCATTACGATCATATGTTGAATTCTTAATTGTTGATTTAAGGTTGTTATTGCTCTCATACGTGAACAGGTGGAAAATGATAATGTCTTGAGTTGTATGAGAATGATGCTCTGTTATGGACAGTTTGGTTGTAAGCATAAAGCTTTATTGTATGGTTGTTATGGTTGTGTTGTAGTCCATAATAGGTGCATTTCATGGCATATCATCTTGGTTGGCCTGTATTGGCGTTATTTGGAGTGTTGGCTCCTAAATGGGTTTTGGAGTGTTGGCTTCTATCCCGAGTTTTGGAGTGTTGGCTCCTAAATGGGTTTTGGAGTGTTTGCTCCTATCCTGAGTTTTGGAGTGTTGGCTCCTAAATGGGTTTTGGAGTGTTGGCTCCTATCCCGAGTTTTGGGGTGTTGGCCCCAATGGTACCACATGCATATGCACAGTTGAGTTGCATTGTTGAGTCGCATTGTTGGGTTGCATTGTTGAGTTGTTTTGATGAGTTGCTGAGATATGATGATAATTGTTGTGGTTATGAATAAAGAGTTGTTGTAGTTTGTTATTACTAATATTTATGCGAACGGCTGGAATTATAATGGTGTGATAATATTCTGACATGAATTTTATCATGCCTTATGTTATATTGTTGATATCTCACCCTTTACGTTGTATGTTACCTCCGTTGGTGGTAATTTGCAGGTAACTCGGAAGAAAGTGTCGCTTTATGTTTAAGGTCGTTGGTCGCTCTGATACGTAGCACTCTGGGGGGGATGAATGATTAATGTTATGTTTTAATTGAATTCCTTGTTGCTGAATTTGATTAAGTACTATGGCAAGTAGATTGGTTGTTTCTGATAATGCCCAATGTTGCTTAGATGCATAGTTGTTTTAGTGAATTGATGCAAGATAATTACTTGCTGAATTTTAATGGAATTTAATTAGTACGAATCGTTGGAAGTGTATTATAACATGGCGTTTATGATTAAAATGTTAAACAAGTTACCGTTGTTTGTTTATCCGAATTTTGTGCTACGTATGTTAGTAAATGATCTTTTGCAGGTGTATGTGTTTTGGTTAAGTGTAGAATGTGACACCTCTGCTGCGTCTGAGATTTTGGGAGTGTGACGGTCGTCACAGCTCCATGACGCTCGTCATGACCGTGACGGTCGTGACATCCATGACGGTCGTGACATCCATGATGGTCGTCATGAGATTTTATTTGCTGCACTCTGAATTGTTTCTGTTGTTTATCTTATTTTTCCGCGATAGTTTAGAGTGGGGTGTTACAATTGGTATCAGAGCAGGTCGGTCTGTCCGGCCAAGTTGTCTAATGTTGTGTATTCCCTGGTATACGACATGTGTGTGAAAACACTGTCGGTACATGTTTTGTTGTAGAACCTTTGTCTGCAGGAGTGAGAATGATTCAAGTGGGGGAGAAGGTTGTGCTTCTCCAGGATGCTGCAAGTGTGGAGTTGTAGCTCGGTGGGTGGTTGAACGCTCTTATAGTTCGGCAAGGATGGTTTGTGCCCCATCATGATTTTATGCTGTCTATCGACAAATTGAGGAACTGATCGCCCTTAATCTCTTGTTGATAGTAGTTGGGATTGTGTTGGATGGGATAGACGTGTCTTGCAAGCTTAGATAGCGTGAGCAACGAATTGTCTTGAGTTAAGCTAAGTGCTTAAGAATTGTTTTGATGAGTCGGTGTAGGATGATGCCGAGATGTTTAATTTTGATGGAATTTTTTAGTTATAATGAAAGTGAGAAGTTGGCAATTTGCCGATCAATTGTGGTTGGCTGGAAGTTATCCTGACAAGATAGTGATATACAGGCAGGACGTGAAGTGGAGTTGTGACCGACTTAGTTACGACAACTAGTCTGAGAGTGAGAGCTCCATATTTCATGTCTGTTTGGATGATCAAGGAATTAAACTGATTAAGTAGCGTTGAGACTTGTGTCTGGTGTGTGTGCTAAGGCAACAAAGTGTAAAGTTGAGTATATAAAAGGTGGATAGTGACTTCTGATGATTATTAAAGAAGGGAAAATGTGGAATGAAATATTGGTATAATTAGACCTTTAAATATTCCAAGAGTTGAAGAGGTGTCGAATGACCTTCTAAGTGTGAAATTGTTGTCGTACGTCGAATTCCGAGATTGCAGCTTTTTACGAAATCGATGTTTTTACGGACGAAAGTTGGAAAAGATTACGTCGTTGTGTAAGGTAATGTTAGGCCGTGATTGAGTATGCTTGTTTTATCAAATTTGATTGATTTTTGTAAGTTTTTGCATTTTTGGAGAATTGATGATTTAAGATTCGGATTGAAATCAGAAGTCGTAGATTTCATGTTTGATGATTCTAAATCACTAATATATGTTTGGTATGAACGAGTATGTGTTTGTTTCGAAGAAAGTACTTGAATAGGTCAGATTTTAGGGCGAAGATGCTCAAACCAGTGGCAGTCTTTATGCAGAAAAATTCTGTTTTGGAGAAACTTCGAAAATTCATATCTCTTGATCCGTAACTCGGTTTTAGTCCCCGTTCGAAGCGTTGGAAAGCTAACGAGATGCTCTTTCTAGGAAAATTGTTTTGAGGCCTGTACCTGGTTCAATTATAGCAGAAAATTGAAAATGTATGGTGTGTTAATTTTTTGCCAAACCCGACAGGACCATTTGTTGTGTTTATGATGCCTTGTTGATATGATAAGTGAAACTTCAGCGAGTTTTGGTTATGCTTTAAGGCAACTTGAAGTACATAAGAGGAATCACCTGACAAGTGATTTAGACTTGGTCGCTGTTGTGGTTATACTGGAGTTGGAGGCTTCAATTAGTTAGTGTGAGACTTGAAATGTTTGGTGACCTCAAGGGCTTAAGGTATTTATTTAATTTGGAAGAGTTGAATATGAGGCGGAGGAAATAATTGGGACTCCGGAAGAATTATGGTTTGGATTGAATTTCCATTCGAGAAAGCAAAAACGTGGTAGCCTATGCAGTGATTTGGAAATCTTTGCATATGCCAATGATGGTAGTGAAAAGAGTTAGGACTGATTGAGCAATTTTTGTGATATGAGTTTGGTTTGTGAAGAGACTTCTTATGGAGTTAAGCTTAGTATGTTGGACTTTACTAAGGGTATTCTTGATGAGATTCGATAAGGTCAGAATTCTGAATTGAGTTGGCAGATTGGTTGAATCTGAGGAATTAAAGTCAAAGGGATGATTTTCAAATTAATGGAAATAGTATCACGAGATGTCGTGATAGAGTTGTGTCCCAGATATTATTAAGTGGAATGAGAGTATTGAGGTAGATGGAGTATCCATCCCGGTGCTATAAGGATGTAACCGGATTTGAGGAAATTATTTTGAGGGCCATAATTGAAGAGATAAGTGGCTGAGTTTGTATGTGCTGATTAGACTTGTTGGAAGTCGGAGAATAAACGTCAGAGACCGTTGGGTCCGATGCAACCGTTGAATATTCCAGAGTGGAGATCGGATAGTATTCCCATGGATTTTGTGTTGGGTTTTCCGAAGAATTTGAGGGATAGATTTTACTTGGGTGATTTCGGATAGAATGACTAATTGGCTCTTTTCCTAACAAGTGAGATTAATCATTCTACGTTGAAGCTAGCTGAGATTGTGAAAGAGACGACTGAAAAAAATCCAAAGGATCCAAGAAAGACGTGTTTTGAGAGTTACGATAGTAACTGGTGTTGGTCGAGCTTGAGGTCTCGGAAGCACACTGTGTTTTGTTGATCTGTAACAGAGTGGCGCAGCGGAAGCGTGGGAAAAATAGCAGGTTAGACTGTTCTACCGCTGTCACTCGTGGGAATTTACATGATGTGGTATGTGCCTAAGTTGAAGAAGTACATTGATTCGGATGGATGGTGTACAAGTGAAAGGTAATTTGACTGTTGAGGTGTTGCTAGTTCAGGTGGATGAACGAGAAGCAACTTCGAGGTGAAGAAATCGCTTGGGTGAAAGTGGTATGGTTTGGAGCTGTTTGATTGAGGTAATTTCGAGGACGAAATTCTTTTAAGTAGGGGAGAGTTGTAACACCCGTTCATTTTAATTAAATTATTTATGAACTGTTGGTGTGCCTTTATGTGGGAGTGTGTCTGAGAGCGTTGGTGGGTGTCCTTAAAGTATAAGAAACCATTTAATAAATCATTGAGTTTGATAATAATATAATATAATTAATAATGATGATAATTTAATAACTAGTAGTAATATTATTATTATTATTATTATTATTATTATTATTATTATTATTATTATTATTATTATTATTATTATTATTATTATTATTATTATTATTATTATTATTATTATTAGAGAAGTTGTGGGAGAAAGAGCAAAAGAACGATAAACTGCTCCGAAAACCAAATTGGAGGAAAAAGGCTGAGAAAAGAGGAAATAGGACGTGGCTGTGGAGAAAGGAAGAACAGAAGAATTAACCGCCGGAGAGAATTAAAGGTTGTTACAGAAGAGTCACCGGGAGAGCAAACCGGAACCGGAAGTTTAGAGTTGTCCTCAATCCAAAGGTAAGGGTGGGGTTCAATTCTATAATTGTGGGTATGATCGATTTCATGTAGGAAATTGAATCATAGAGTTAATGCTCCCATAGGTCTATAAATATTGATAAATTTTTATTAAGGGTTAATGTTCCCGTAGTAACATTCCCATAGTAATATTCCCGTAGTAATATTCCCGTAGTAATTTTCCCGTAGTAATGTTCCCGTAGTAACGTTACCGTAGTAACGTTACCGTAGTAATGTTCCCGTAAGTTGAAGAAATATTAAGGGTTAATGTTTACCTGTGAGTTTCTAAGGGTTAATGCCTGTCTGTGTATGAATGAGTGTGTTATGCCATTAGTTTTGGGGGAAATTGGGAAACGGTATTGACACGCGCTATTTTCCCGTTTATTAAGAAGGTGTTGTTATTATGTCCCTATTTAATTAAATTAGAAGTTGTAGTTATGTTACCCGTATGAAAGTATATGAAAATGCTGTTGAATTCTCGATTGTAGAGTTGAGGTTGTTTTTAATTGTTCCCTGCGAAAATGTGTTATATCGTTATTAGTACGATGCTCTAAGGTTTTCCTAATGGGGCAAATATGTAGAAATGAATGTGTTATATCGTTATTAATACGATTCTCTAAGGTTTCCCTAATGGGGCAAAAAGGGTAGTTGTCCTAATTGTTTCGTAATTAAACCTTGATAGAGATTTGTAATTAATTATGTGAATAGGAGCAGATATGTTGTCATTACGATCGTATGTTGAATTCTTAATTGTTGATTTAAGGCTGTTATTGCTCTCATACGTGAACAGGTGGAAAATGATAATGTCTTGAGTTGTATGAGAATGATGCTCTGTTATGGACAGTTGGGTTGTAAGCATAAAGCTTTATTGTATGGTTGTTATGGTTGTGTTATAGTCTATAATAGGTGCATTTCATGGCATATCATCTTGGTTGGCCTGTATTGGCGTTATTTGGAGTGTTGGCTCCTAAATGGGTTTTGGAGTGTTGGTTTCTATCCCGAGTTTTAGAGTGTTGGCTCCTAAATGGGTTTTGGAGTGTTTGCTCCTATCCCGAGTTTTGGAGTGTTGGCTCCTAAATGGGTTTTGGAGTGTTGGCTCCTATCCCGAGTTTTGGGGTGTTCGCCCCAATGGTACCACATGCATATGCACAGTTGAGTTGCATTGTTGAGCCGCATTGTTGAGTTGCATTGTTGAGTTGTTTTGATGAGTTGCTGAGATATGATGATAATTGTTGTGGTTATGAATAAAGAGTTGTTGTAGTTTGTTATTACTAATATTTATGCGAACTGCTGGAATTATAATGGTGTGATAATATTCTAACATGACTTTTATCATGCCTTATGTTATATTGTTGATATCTCACCCTTTACGTTGTATGTTACCTCCGTTGGTGGTAATTTGCAGGTAACTCGGAAGAAAGTGTCGCTTTATGTTTAAGGTCGTTGGTCGCTCTGATACGTAGCACTCTGGGGGGGGATGAACGATTAATGTTATTGTTTTAATTGAATTCCTTGTTGCTGAATTTTATTAAGTACTATGGCAAGTAGATTGGTTGTTTCTGATAATGCCCAATGTTGCTTAGATACATAGTTGTTTTAGTGAATTGATGCAAGATAATTACTTGCTGAATTTTAATGGAATTTAATTAGTACGAATCGTTGGAAGTGTATTATAGCATGGCGTTTATGATTAAAATGTTAAACAAGTTACCGTTGTTTGTTCATCCGAATTTTATGCTACGTATGTTAGTAAATGATCTTTTGCAGGTGTATGTGTTTTGGTTAAGTGTAGAATGTGACACCTCTGCTGTGTCTAAGAATTTGGGAGTGTGACGGTCGTCACAACTCCATGACGGTCGTGACATCCATGACGGTCGTCATGAGATTTTATTTGCTACGCTCTTAATTATTTATGTTGTTTATCTTATTTTTCCGCGATAGTTTAGAGTGGGGTGTTACAAAAATTCCTAAAGTGGGGGAGAGTTGTAACAGCCCAATTTTCAATAATTAATTGATTTATTTATTTGGATTATTCTAGTTATTTCAATAATTAGATGTTTGTTTAATGGATTGATATATATTTTGAGAGAGTAAATATATTGGAAAGAAATAAAGAGAAAGGTACATATGAGGAAGTGGAAGGAAAAGAAAAGAATAAAAAACATAATGAAAGAGAAGAGAAAGAAAGAGGAAGAGGAGAAAAGAGAAGGAGAAGAGGAAAAGCTTGGAATCGCCAAGAATGACTTCTAGCTTCCGATTAATCTAAGGTAAGGGTGTGAAATCTTACTATCTTAATCATTGTGTATGATTGTGTATGTGTGTTGGATTGTTTGGGTGTTTTTGGATATTTTCCACTTTAGGTCGAAATGAGTTTAATAGGTAGAATTGAGTTTTTAACGGTTGGAAATAAGAATAAATGGTAAAGTTTTAATCGAAGGATGTTGGGTTGTGCTACTGAGACGAGTTGGAATAGAATCGGTTAGAGTCGGTGAGTTTCAGAGTTTTGGACAGTTAGGGATTTTTGAGTTCGCAGGTTCGCCAGGCGAGTGGCAGCGAAGCTTCGACAGGCGAAGCCTAGCGAGTGGTCAGCGAACCAAGTCAGTAACAAACACCCTGTCTTTGCTGGCAAGTTCGCCAGGCGAATGAGTGTGGTGAAGGTTCGCTAGGCGAGTGCTAGCGAGTAATTCCAGAATAACTCCCAGTGGTCTTCGCTGGCAAGTTCGCCAAGCGAACGAAGTAGCGAAGGTTCGCCAGAGGCTTCGCCAGGAGAAGGTTAGCGAACACAGCAACATATTTTCTTTTCTTGTGTTTTCCATTCGCGGATTGGTTGTGTGGTTTGGTTGCGATCATTCCTTGTCTGAGATGACTAATTATATGTTGTTATGTGTGTTGTGGGTAGCCGTATGGCGTGAATCCTAGTTTGTGATTTGTGAGGTGTGAAATGTGGTTGTTTGGCAATTTTGTGCATTTACTTGAATTGAATAAAAATGCATGGCGAGATTGATTGTGAATATGTGGCCTTTTGGCATATGTGATGCATTATTTAAATTGATAAAAAATGCATGATGGATGGGATTGAGTTTGTTGCCGTTTGGCACGATAATTGTGAGTTATGAAATTGAATCTAGTGTGAAGCGATATGAGATGAATGATGAACACATGTATATATGCATTGTGATATATATATTGTGAATGCATATTGAATATGCGTGCTGATACGTGATGTATGATGATTGTATGTGATAATTGTTGCACCCCAAAATTTGCTCAACCTTTTCTCAACCTGGGTTATGTTTCATTGCATTTCATTTGCATAGTTACATCATTCACATAGTTCTAATCATTTGCATATCATAGCATATCACTCATCCAACAGGGGATCAAGTGTGATTCTTATCAGAGGAAGCCTAGCAGGAGGTCTTATCCAAGTTTGAGAGATCATCCAAGCCATCAAGAAGGGATTTGAAGTCTTGAGAAGTTTGAGTGCCTACATGTGGGTTTTGCTCCTATCTTGAGGAATATTGAGAATCATCAGTGGGATGTGAAACATGGAATGTGAATTTGAGGTGTGTATGGATCTCAAGGAATGCCTAGAGGGCCCTATTGAAGCTGAGACAAGTCATTGATTCAAGTACAAGAGCCACAGTTGAAGTGCAGTCAACTAGGGTTTTCATCTGGGTCAATCCTAGGTCAAGTGAGTAATTGAAGAGCATCAAAGCCTACTTTGAGGTCATGGGGTTCATGGAATGGTATATTGATACATGTGTGGTGTTGTGCCAAGGTTAAGCAAAGAAGAATCAAGAAGGTGGGGAGTTGCTAAATTAGGGTTTCAGTGCAAATCACCATGTTTAGTGCCTAACTTCAAAGCCACATAAGTCAATATACAAGTTTCAAATAGATCTTTGGCCAACATGAAGCTTTTAGAGCTTCTCAATACCTTTAATTTGAGTACTAGAAGTCCTCAAGGGGATTTGTATAACTTAAGTTATGACCCAGACAAGTTACAGGTCATCAGATGACTATGAAATTTATTTATGAAAGTCACTTGACTTCCAAGCAACTTTTTCCCTTCAAGGAATGTTCAAATGGACTTTTGGTCAACATGAATGTTGTTCCTTATCCTCTTAGCTTTCCATAGAGTACTAAAAGTCCTTAATAGGATTTGTAGAACTCAAGTTATGATCTTTGCAAGCCAGGGGTATTATAGGTCACTTTGGATTATAGGTCCATAACTCCAACTTGCAAGCTTCAAATGGAAAATTGTTCAACATGGAACTTGTTCAAAATGATGTTTTGAGTGCAACCAAGTGGTTATGAGAGCTTGGATAGGCTTGGAACACAAAATCATTTGAAATGGCTTAAAAAGGAAGAAATTAAAGTCATTAAAAGGCCAAAAAATGTGATTTCTTGATTTATGGCCAAACAAAGTCATGTTATATGTCATTTTGATCAAAAACAACATTCCAAGAAGGATGGAACTATTACTTTTTGAATTTGAGGCCATTTTCACATACTTCCCTTTTGTGACTTAAGGTGGAAGCAACATAACCAATTCACTTCCTTTGGATCAGAAACAAGGAGCTACACATCCCATTCAATTCTAAATGGCATGAGATGAGAAATTCAAGTGAAATTGAGAGCTAGAACAGAGCAATTCGCAACTGTGGCATATGAGTTTTTCAAGGAGCATGAGATTTTCAATTTCTAATTTGGTTAGTTACAGAAAGTTCTAGAGTGTTCTAACACACTCTATATAACCATTGCAACTGGTTCAGGCCATTTTTTGGGCAAGAAGTGAAGAGAATCGAGAGGAAGCCATTGAAATTTCTTCATTGCATATCAGAATCGGGTTTGGAGATAGAGGGAAGTTCAAGGCAAATTGATCATTGTAGAAGCTTGGGAAATGGTTCTTGAGTGATTTTGGAGAAGATTGGAGCTTGAATCGAGCAAAATCACCCTCTGTACATCCATTTATACCAGGTTTGCAACTTTCAATTTTTGCTCTAGATTATAGGGATTTGACTAAGATTTGGCATGTAGATAGATTAATGATGATGCTTAGAAGGATTTAGGCACAAGAACTGAGTGATTAGAGACACTTTAGGGTGTGACACCATTTCTGTTGAGAGGAATATCTTTGGATTCTTGAGGTTTCAATCACATTTGGATAGCAAGATTTGATGCCTGATACGTATAGTTCACATAGATGACTTTAGTTTCAAGAATTGTGACATTGGAGATTTGGTGATTTTTTGAAACTAGGATCGGTTTTAGAGTAGGAGCATGGATCAATAAATTTGGATGATGGATTTGAGTTCAGGATGAAATTTGGAGTGAGATAAGATGTTTAAGTGGTATGTTTGATGCGTTTTGGGGACCTCTCACCGGAGACGACGGGGGCGCTGCAACTCAGGCCACCGTCCCTCCTTCCCTCTCGTTTTCAAATTTCTGTGGAGAAGATGAACTAGGGTCGTTGGATTGGGGATTGACCTTGACTGGAATGAGGGATCCACAGCCACGATCGCGTGTGAGTTTCTGAAGAGAAGTGAGTTTGGCAAAACTCACCGTTTCATTTAATTATATTGGATGGGCCTAAGTGAACTCTTGCTAACCACACCCTGCATCTAGGCCCATTGGTGATTTGTACGTGAAGGAGTTGCTATTCAGCACAAGCGTTTTCCAATTTTCTTTCATTTTCTCTGATTTCTTTTAATTGGTTTTTGGGCTTAAGGCAATTTGATACGCGCACCCCCCTGTTGGGCCCAGCCTGGATTACAACATAGAATAATTTCTATTTGATACGCTAATTTCTTTATTTTTATTGTTTTTTCTTTTATTTTTTTATGTTTGCATATAGGTTAGAAATTAATTCATAACAATTAGGAAAATAATCATTTTTAGGTTAGATTTTTTCCCCCTGACTCCTTAAAGAGTCTAGAATTTAATAGGATTTAAAAATTCATAATTCATGCATTTCATATTTTAATTGCATTTTGGCATTTTAATGGGTTTTAAATTCAATTTGTTTGGTGCTTGTTCTTGCTGATTTTAGTGTGGGAGATTGGTGTTGATTTTTGAGTTGATTCTTTTTGGTATAGTTAGCTTAGATATGCATGTACCTCTAGCAATTTTATCACATTTTTGTGAGATAATTTTAGGTTGTTTTGAACATTGAACAATAAGTGGTGTAGATTTAGGGTTTTAAGATAGTACCCTTAGGTTTAGGACATAGTTTTAGGTCCTAATGAATGGTTAACCCCCTGGTTTTTGTATGAGAGATTCTTAAGAGGTTTAGGAACCATTAGAATTTTTTTATAGGATTTTACAATCACTTTTGGTATTTTAATTAGATTTATTTTTAAGACTAACTTCTAGGTGTTTCCAATGAACTAACTTGACTAGTTTAATTCAATAGTTCCCCTTAGATTAGGGTGGTGGTGCTCTTGTGCTTGGATGAAGATGAAGACCAATTGAGGATGCTTTGGAGTGCTTGAAGAAGCTTGGATGTGAAGCCTTGTCCTCTTGTGGATGCTTGTCAGGAGCTTAGGAAAACTATGGTTTTAGGAAGAGCATTAGATTAGTTTTGCTTGTTTCTTCAAACATGGAGTATATTGTTCATCTCCATTCAATCCAATGACATAAATTCCTCTTAAAGAAGCCACATCTCTCCTTTGGAGGGATGAATGGCATGCTTTAAGAGTAGAACTTTGAGGATGCCATTCTCTGATAATGTTAAGTTCTTAGTGACTTCCTTTGGTTCTCATTAAGTTACTTAACATTTCAACCTGATCTTGTTAATTGATTCCCTTGGAGGTTGCTTGTTGAAGCTTGTGGAAGATGAAGTTTGTGCTTGTTGAAGTTGGAAGCTTGTTGAAGCTAGGAGTGTTGCTTGTTGAAGACAGTTGCTTGTTGAAGCCAGTTGCTTGTTGAAGCTGTTTGCTTGTTGAGTGTGAAGATAGAAGCTTGTTGAAGTTTGTTTGTTGAAGCTATTCATGAAGATGAAGGTTGTTACTGTCACCTTTTTGCTGTTTAACCAATTGTTGCTATCAGAGCTGCTGCTTGTGCTGTTTGCTGTAGGAGTTTGATGCTGCTGCTTGGGCTGCCTCCTCTGCTTTGGGTTTTGTTTTCTGTATTGTTTGTTGGCTTGTGTAGCTTGCCCCTAGGTTTGAAGTGAATGTTGATTCACTTTACCTGTTGTTTTCCCAGGTTCTAGGTTGAGCAGGACTCCCTTGCCTCGCTTGTATTGCTACATTGCATGTATTTTACTGTATTTGCTTGCTTTCTGTTCTGTTTATCCCCTAGGATCTCTGATTTCCTCTGTGCAGAAGGGAATTATGATAGACATTAGGATTCTTATACATGCATGACAACATTAGGTTAGTTTTTATTCCCTTTTCAACCCTAGGCTTTTTAGAGCTTCTTTCTCTTCTTATCTCAAAACCACTCAAAAATACAGTAATAAGGTTAATCGATGTCGTACGTTACGAGCCTTAAGCTATTTGAGAAAGGGTTGCTGGAGAGCTTCTTTCCAGTAGTCTGGCTGCTTAGTGTGGCACCCTTTGGGTGACACGCGACGTAGTCACTCTCAAATCATAGTCTCTAGTGCGTCAGAGATTGCAAACAAACTAAAAAACACTTCTTTCGTAAAAGATTCAAAATAAACATCAAAGTGTCATTTTTGTCCGCTTGGACCCTTAATCAAGAAAAACCCTTTCATAAGGTAATAAAAAATAGTCAGACAAGCTTGTGTCTTCCGTAGCCCGAATTACGTTTGCTCTGATTTTTCATGCTGTATGAAAGTACGTAGGTACGAGATGCGACATCTCGGCGAGCAACCTTCCCACCTTCATCCGTAGTTAGCCGAACTACGTAGACTCTGACTTTCCCATTGCACGAGGGAATACGTAGGCATAGAGCGGCGAAGCTCTATCGAGTCTCTTTTCTCTTTTCTTTCCTTTTGTCCTTTGACCTTTAGCGTAGATAGAATAACAATCCGTACAAGAAAACAAGTGTGGATCCCGTCGAGTACGACGGACGTGAGGGGTGTTAATACCTTCCCCTTGCGTAATCGACTCCCGAATCCAGGATTTGGTTGCGACGACCATTCCTTTCCCTCTTTGCGTTAGGTTTACTCTGAGCGTTTCCTTTCCCTCTTGTGGGATAAATAACGCACGGTGGCGACTCTTCTGTCATAGCCGGCGCCGATTTTTGCAGTAGCGACAATAATATGTGTAGAATGCATGAATAATATATTTGCGAATATGTATGCATTTTGTGTTGATTGATCCCGCGTAGGATTTGCAGAAACATCGTGTGCCCATGTGGGGTGTGAGCGATGGTTTATAGTTGATTGAGTCATGTTTGCATGTGAAGCATCATGGTATGCATTCTTGTGTTGATTGATTCCTTAGTGAATCTACAGAACCTCGTGTGCCCTTGTGGGGTGTGAGCGATGGTTATATATTGATTCTTCGTTGAATCTGCAGAACCTCGTGTGCCCTTGTGGGGTGTGAGCGATGGTTATTTATTGATCCCTTGGTGGATTTGTAGAACCTTGTATGTTGCAATGGTTATATTTGATTCCGCGTAGAATCTGCAAAACCTCGTGTGCCCATGTGAGGTGTGAGCGATGGTTATTTTTGGTTCTTCAATTGAACCTGCTGACTTGAGTCGGTACCACATTTGCATCTGCATAAAGTCGTGAGTCGGTCTCTATGAGTTGCATAATTCATCTTTATATGATGCATTGATGAAACAAACATGTATGTGAATGTTTATGTGAAATGGTGATGATATAAACATATTGTGAATGTTTATGTGAATTAACGCGAATTGCGATAATGGCATGAGTGAGTATGCTTGAAGATATGTATATATGTGTGTGTGAATATATGTATATATGTGGGTTTACATGGATTGACGTAAACATTGGTGAATGCATATTGTGTATGCTTGATGTTCCATTTATATATAGATACTTATATGGATACATTGCGATGTATGGAATGATTGAGATGTATAGAATGATTGTGAATGTTTATGTGAAAATGATGTGAATTATAGAAGCATGATTGAATGTGCCTGGTTGTGGTGTATATGAGGAATTATGAATAATTCCTGAGAATGTAATAGTATATATATATATATATATATATATATATATATATATATATATATATATATATATATATATATATATATATATATATATATATATATATATATATATATATATATATATATATATATATATATATATATATATATATATATATATATATATATAAATATATATAAATATATATATATATATATATATATATATATATATATATATATATATATATATATATATATATATATATATATATATATATATATATATATATATATATATATATATATATATATATATATATATCTGTGTGTGTGTGTGTGTGTGTGTGTGTGTTTTGCTTGGTAGATGTGAGAATAATGTAAATATGAAAGATTTGTACTCACTGGGGTAGAATGGCAATATGTCGTTCCTAGTGGAGTAATTACCGGGGTAGAATGACTGAGATGTTGTTCCTGGTAGGGTATAACTGACGTACCCATAATCCTGAAAGGGGATTGGTGTTATTGGACGATTTTTATATGAGTTACATGGCATGGTTACGAGCGTTATATGAAATACGCATGTGTGTATGAATTGTTGAAATGCGGATTGTGAATGAATAAATGTGAAAGATATTGACTAATGAATTGCTGATTAAGTATGATTGTATATGTTTATATGATTTGCGGAAAATGAAACATAATGTATAAGTCTATGTGGATTAATTGTAATTGTGAATGTATGCATGATGAAATGCTTGGTTATATATATATATATTTATATATATATATATATATATATATATATATATATATATATATATATATATATATATATATATATATATATATATATATATATATATATATATATATATATATATATATATATATATATATATATATATATATATATATATATATATATATATATATATATATATATATATATATATATATATATATATATATATATATATATATATATATATATATATATATATATACATTATGATGTATGTTAGTGGATTGTGAGGCATTGTGGTGAGGAGTATGATATGTGTATTTGATGTGGTGGGAATCTATTATATGCATGGTTATGGTGTTAATATGCATTGTAGTGAGAAACTGTGAAATATAGGTATTCGGTACTTGTGCATTTATATATGATTATGTACTTTGATTATTATGGTAATGATTCTCACCCTTCTGCTGGAATGATGTCCTTTATGACATCGTGCAGGTATCCTTGTGTAGTACTGCTAGTAGTTGCGAGTTCGCCGTTGGTGCAGCTGTTTAGTATTTAATTATGTTGGGTCAGTCATGCTCTGGTTATGTAACACTGGGATCGTTGGGTTTATGCATTAGAGATATATTATGTATTCTAAGCTGTGTTTTTAATGTATTTGAAATATTATGATAATGGCCTTTGTGCCCAAGTGTTGATGATTATCAGATGAACATGACTGTTATGTGAAAAGAGTTATGTAAACCAAATTGAATCCGCTGCTTCATGGAAGATGAAAATTTAATAGAATGACTATTTATTTCAATGTTACATGATTATTGTTGCACCCTAAAATTTGCTCAACCTTATTCATTTGGTTTATGTTTCAATATCATTAGCATTTGCATATAGAGTCATGTACATAGTCTAATCATCTGCATAGCATAAGCATAGCAAGTCATCCAACAGGGACCAATCATTATTCTCATCTCTATGAGCCTATCAAGAGGTTATTATTCTAATCCAAGCTTCTTCTAGTCATCAGGAAGAATTTGAAAGCTAAGAAGTTGTGGATCAAGCAGTGCATCTATCTCCTATCTGAGGATATCTGGGGATCATCAAAGAAATTGTGAGCTGTGGGCTGAGCATGGAGAGTATGGGGACATCATGGGCGACTTAGAAAGTCATTTGGAGAAGGATACCAGTCATTGGTGTGATCACAAGAATTGCAGTTGAAGACAGTCAACTAGGGTTTCATCTGGGGTCAACTCTAGGTCAACTCTAGGTCAATTGACTGATGAAAAGGCATCAAGGTCTATTGGAGAGATGTGGGGTTCATCATTTGACATGTAGAGAAGGATATGGTGATGTTCTAAGAAGAAATCAAGAGAAATCAAGGAGAAGAGGAGTTTCTAAATTAGGGTTTCTGTGTAAAATCCCCTAGTTTAGGTCAAATTTCCAAGCAAGATAAGTCAAAATGCAAGCTTCAAATGGATCCTTGGCCAACATGAAACTTTTAGAGGATCTCAAGACCTTTAATTTGAGTGGTGGAAGATATTAAGAAGATTTATAGAACTCAAGTTATGGTCCTTGCAAGTTACAGGTCAGCTGAGGTATCTGAAATTTTGTCTATGAAAGTGACTTGACTTCCAAGCAATTTTTACCCCTCAAGGAGATTTCAAATGAATTTCTGGTAAACATAAGAATTGTTCCTCATTGTCTTAGCTTTCTATAATGGTATAGTATGCCTTCATATGATTTGTGGAACTCTACGTATGGTCTTGGCAAGCAAAGGCTATTTTGGTCATTTGAGGATTACAGGTCATTCAAGCCTATGCCCAAAACTCATACAAGGAGGCTTCAAATGGAAAACTTCACAACATCAAACTTGCTCCAAATGACATTTTGAGTCTAGAAAAGTGACCATGAAAGATTGGAAAGATTCATAGCACAAGGTTTCAAAATTGGTGAATGAATAAAAAAAGGACCTAAAAATGAGACTTTTCATACTTTGGCCAAATGAGGTGAAATTATAGGTCATTTTGATTGGAAAAATCATTTTGAAAACATTGGCTAAAGTAGAATTTTGAGCTTGGTTCAAATTTTGAGAGTTATTCATGGTTACTTATAATGGAAGGTACATAAGCCAAATCCAAGGGAAATCATACATGGGAAGTTTCTCCAAGCTTCTGGGAGTTTCTAAACTCACCTATATATTGATATGATGAGGTTCATGCCATGGTTGGTGCTTCATATTGTTCATAACACCAAGTTTCACACACTTTTTCCATTTTTGCAAAATCAACTCAAACTCTCCCAAATCTCCATCAATTCTCACATTTTCTGATTGGATCTTCATCATCATCATCCAAGGATCATAATTCACATCAAGATTGGTGAAGTTGAAGGAGGATTCGAGCTGTGCAAGTTGATCATCCAAGAAGCAAGAATTTTGGAATTGGGAGATTCAAAGCCTTGGAGCATCATTGGTTGCATACAGAACTCATCATCAAGTTCTTGGATCATTTTCCACTCACTTCAAGCCTTGGATCAAGAGGATTTAGCACCTGTTTTCATCAATTGCACCAGGTATGTTTCTCATTTGAATTGGCTGTTTAGGTTAGGATTATTAGGTTTTGTTAGCATAGAAAGGTTAAGATAGGATAGATGATTAGTTTTGGTGAGTTTGAGGAAGTTTCATGGAGTTTGCCATAGGTGTACCAAATCTGTTAGGGTTTGTATCTCTTGGATTAAAGCACGAAAATATTCATTGAATGGCTTGTTATGATCAGCATAAGATGTAGATGAGTTTAGGACAAGAATTGGTGAGAAATAAGAGGTTTGATATCAGGTGTTAATGGCGGATCAGAACTGTTATTCCCATCGGGTTCCATTGTTGCTTGAGTTTTAGGAGAAGTTATGATCATGGCTGCGTAGAGGGAAGTTTATAGAACATCTTTGCTCTTGGAGTCGTGAGGATTCATGGCGGGACGAGGGAGAACAGAGCTCTTGAATGTGCATGCATGGCTAGGGTTTTCAGGCATTAGGGTTGGCTGGAGGTTGAAGAAGGTCTGGGAGCCACACGATTTGATCCTTGACTTTGACCGGGAGACTCAATCAATGGCCACGATTGGAGAAGAAAACGGAGGGAAATTCAAACCATGAAACGCACCGTTTCATTTATTCTATCAGATTGGGCTTCAAATTCGCTTGTTATACACCCCCCCTCAAACCAAGCCCAACTCAAATGAATTGTAATTCTTGCTATTCACACCGTTTTTCCTTTATTAATTTTTGTTTATTTTCTGATGCTTTTTGGGCCTCGCGCATATGTGATATTAACACCCCCACTGCCTGGCCTGTTTCCTTGTTTTAACTGAATTCCTTACTTGCTGCACCCTCCATCTCATTAATTCATTTTATTTTCATTTATAAAACATTAATTCTTCAAAAAATCATAAAAAATGGTAAAATGCATATTTTTCATTGGTTCTTTTTGCATTCTTTTCATAATTTTGTCAAGAAAATTATCATACAAAAAAATTAATAGTTCATTTCATTTTTATATTTTTGTTATATTTTTCTTTTAATTAGGTGTAAATAATATTTTGTTTGATACATGAATTTGGTGATTTTAGTTTGTATAGTTGCTTTAATATTTTTCATCCATTCTTTTTAGGTTGATTAGTAGATATTGTTAGCTTGTACATAAAATTTAGTTCAATTTTAGAAATTAATTTTAGGAGATTTGATTAGGTGTGAATAACATGAACAAAATTAGGGTTTAGGTGACAACATAGGTGAATAAGTTCATTTCCCTTAGGAGTTAGAGATTGAATTTTTGGGGTATGGGACTATAGGGATTAGGGGTAGTTATTAGATCCCTTAGAAAATGTTAGGATTCCCCTACTGCTATTAATACTGTCTGTATTTGCTTGACTGGTGTGGTGTGCCCTCTATGGGGATTATTGCTTGTTTGTGTGGGTATTGGGTTTGCTTGGGGATTGGGAGAGCTGAAGAATTGTGATGATGAAGCCCATTTGAAGATCAATGATTGAAGACCAACTTCCAGAGTTCATGAGGAGTATCTCTTGCTGGCAGCTGTTGAAGTCTGTAGGATCTAGGAGTTAGGCAGAGCTATAGAGTAGCAAACTTAATTCTCAAACATGGAAGGTCTTGATTGCCTCCATTCTTCTCTGTGATACAGAGTCTCTCTGAGACACTCACCCCCTTCCTTTGGAAGGCTTGGTGCTAATGTCTGAGGGATAGAACTCTTGAGAGAAATATTCTTTGTGTTGATAGCAGTATGTTTGCCACCCTTGGTGGTCAACTAATTGCTTAACACCCAATTCACTCTTGTGATTGATTCCTCAGCTTGGAGTTTGAGACTTGAAGAAAAGCCATTGCAGATGGAAGACTGATGATCAAAGCCCTTGCTTGAAGGCCATGGAGATGGAGATTGATGCTTGCTGAAGCTTGTAGTTGATTCGTGATGACCTGAAGTCAAATTTTGATGCAGAGCTGCTGTGGCTGTTTATTTTTGCTGTATTCATTTCTGATATATTGATTGGTTTTCCTGACTGTATTGTTTGTTGTTTAACCTGTTGGGTTGAGAGTGAATCCTGTTCACTTTTGCCTATTGTTTTCTAGGTTCGAGGTTGAGTGGGACTCCCTTGCCTCGCTTGTATTGCTGCATCCATGCATTTTACTGCTTTACTGTATATATCTGCTATTGTTTCTGTTTCCGTCTCTTCCCTTAGGATCTCTGTTTCTCTCTGCGCAAGAGAGGAGCATGATAGACACTAGGTCTTAACCCCTGCATGATAACACTAGGTCAGTTTGATTCCCTTCGCAACCGTAGGTTAGAGTTCTGTCTCTTCTTTCTCAAAACAAACAGAAAAACACAATAAATATTTCAAACACAATAAAAGACACTTCCTCCATGAAAGAATGTGAACTCATCAAAACGTCATTTTTGTCCGCTGGGACTGTTAATCAGGAAAACCTTTTTCAGAAGGAATAAAAACAACCAAGACAGACTTGTGTCGTACGTGGCCCGAACTACGTTTGCTCTGATCTTTCATGCTGTATGAAAGTACGTAGGCATAGGATGCGATATCCTAGCGAGCAACCTTCCCCTCCTTTCCCGTAGGTAGGCGAACTACGTTGACTCTGATTTCTCATTCCAGACGGGAATACGTAGGCATAAAGTGTGATACTTTGCCGAGTCATTTTCTTTTCTTTTAACCCCTGACCTGTAGAGTAGATAGAATAGCAATCCATACCCGAAAACAAGCGTGGATCCCGTCGAGTACGACGGACGTGAGGGGTGCTAATACCTTCCCCTTGCGTAACCGACTCCCGAATCCAGGTTTTGGTTGCGACGACCATACCTTTTCCCGTGTTGTGCGAGGTTTACTCTGAGCGTTTCCTTTCCCTCCCGTGGGATAAATAACACACGGTGGCGACTCTTCTGTTCAGCCGGCGCCGATTTTCGCAGTAGCGACAGCTGGCGACTCTGCTGGGGACGGCGATAGTTCCCTATACGAGTCTCGCCTTAGGTTTTTTCCTAGCTGTTTGGGGCAATCCCCAGCAGCTGGCGACTCTGCTGGGGATCCAACGTCCCCTGGCTGCTAAGGACTGTGATAGTTCTTATGCATTTGGGATCCAACGTCCCTTAAGAGAGTCAATCCTAACGCTTGTTTTCCCGTCGAGGATTTTGTATGGATTTATATTTCTGACCTTTATTTTCAGCATTATATATTGATTATTATTGTTGTATTGGGTTGTGATGGGTGGTTCTATGATTGAGAGATAAGCCGGACCTGGGCTTGAGTGCACCTTAGACTTAGAGTAGAGATTAGTGGGCGCCCGCTTGCTTTGCTTGCTTTGGTGTCCCGCGAAATCTACACTCAGACGAGGTTCCTCTGGTTGGCCTCCTGCCCCTTCCTTTGGTTGGCGTGGGTTGCTGGTTAGTTGAATTGTCGACTCTGGGGACCGATCATTTGGAAGTTGGCTAAGTGAGGCCTCTTCAGGATTTGATGATGCCACTCCTTCTGGGAATCGTATCATCAACCCTGAAAGTCTGTGACGCCGACGACCGCATAGGATGCCATACCTCTGTCAGTTACTAGGACATCCACCTGTGAGAGGGTTTGGGGTTATGCAGGTAACTAGACCTTCAGACTACCGGTTATTTCTTGATCTGAGATCCTGGGTATTTATGGAGAGTTCTGAGGTCTGCCCGAGACCAGTTGGAGAGTTCTGAGGTCTGTCAGAGACCAGTTGGAGATATGATATGAGGTCTGCCAGAGACCAATCAGAGTTATATTATGGGGTCTATCAGAGACCAGTGTTGGATCTTTGTGTAGGGTCTATCTGAGACCAGAGTTTGAGGAATTCTGGAGGGTCTATCTGAGACTTGTTGATATGGTTCAGGCTTCTCAGCCGGGGCACTTGATCCCTGTTGACTGTGTGCATACGCATTCGCATTTTCATTCATATGTTGGTAGCATATTGCATATCCATTTTGCATTACATGTACTGGTTCGAAATTGTATCTCATCTCTTGCATCTCAGCAGGTGTTTACAGAATTGCAAACCAACATCGCCATCGATACTCCACTCGCACCAACTGCCGAAGAATCATGGATCAAATACAGAACGAGATGCAAGATGTGCGCGAGAAGCTAGCTCTCTTTATGCAGACCATGGAAGCTATTGCAAAAGGTCAGGAGAATTTGCAAGCCATGGTGCAGCCTCTGTTGGTCAGAAACGCCGGTCACGGTAATGAGGATCATTAGTCTGTGCGAGTCGACACTGTTCATGGGGATGGCACTCCCACGCCAGTGGCTCCGCCTGTAGTCAATATACCCGCTGTTAATGTCAACAACGCTGCCGCTGCTGGGAACGGTAACGTCGGAGTTGGGAACGAGACTGCTGTCCATAACGTTGGGCTTGGTGATATCAACTTGGGTGATAATGTGGGAGGCAACGGCTTCGGTAATGCTGGATTCGGGTTCAATGATCAGGGATTCGATAATGCTGGGAAATATGGTTTCAATGCTCAAGGCTTTGGGCAAGACGGATATGGTATGACCAATCAGGGTTACGGAGGTTTTGGAAACGGAAACGGCGCTGGGTTAATGCCTTTTGGACCTGCTGGAGTTGCTCCGGGATACGGTAACAGAGGGCGAGGCCCGATAATGAATCAGATTAGAGCTGACCGCAACAACGGATACGATGGGTATGGAGCTGGTAATGGTATGTGGCAAGAAGATCAGCAAGAGGACGCCTTCTCCGGTGGAGGTTTCGAAGGGCCGATGGATGACTCCCAGAAGATCAGAATGCTAGAAGAGCAGATGAGGGGAGTCCTGAACCAAAGTGTTGTGGGCTTAGACATGTCAACAATGGGCCTGGTACCTGGCTTGAGGGCGCCAATCAAATTCAAAGCTCCTACATTTGATAAGTATAAAGGGGACACTTGTCCGAAAGTGCATGTGCGGGCTTACTACAGAAAGATGTCTGCATACTCCACTGATGAGAGAATGCTAATGCATTTCTTTCAAGATAGTCTATCAGGCCCTTCCCTAGAATGGTATATGGGGTTGGACCCAACTAATATAAAGACATGGAAGCAATTGGCAGAGGCATTTGTAGCTCACTACAAGTATAACAACGACTTGGCGCCCAATCGGGTCCAATTGACAGGGCTGTCTCAGAAGAAGGGTGAGAGCTTTAAAGAGTACGCGCAAAGATGGCGCGACATGGCTGCTAGGGTCCGTCCTCCTTTAGAAGACAAGGAAATGAACGACATGTTTATCGGAACGTTCACAGGCATGTTTTATGACAAGTTGTTTCACACATCTTTGGCCAGTTTCTCAGACTTAATTCTGATGGGGGAGAAGATTGAAAATAACATTAAGGTAGGAAGGTTCCAAGCAGGTGAGCCTACTTCAGCTGGAAGCAATAAGAAAGCTTTCGGGGGTAGAAAACAGGAAGATGCCAATTCGGTATGTAGCTCTCGGGGAAGAAATAGGGGGTGGAGGCAATACCAACCGCAACAAGTTGCAAGTGTGACAATCCCCGCGGAACATTAGCAACAGCCGCAGCAGCAGGGGCAACAACATCCGGCTCAGCGAAGAATTCAGAACGGGAAGCCGAAAAGGGTATTTGATCCGCCGCCAATGTCGTACGCTGAGCTTCTTCAGAATTTGTTACGGTTACAGTTGGTCGAGAAAAGAACGATGGCTCCTCTGACAGGGATCCCCCCACCCAGTTATAATGCTAATGAGCATTGTGAATTCCACTCTGGGGCACCCAGCCATAATATCGAAAACTGCCACGCTTTCAAGCATAACGTGCAAGATTTGCTTGATAGCACTGTTATTAATTTTGGTACGGAAGGGCCCAATATTACACAACAACCAATGCCAAACCATGAATAGGCTGGAGTACGGTGGACAAAGAGGAGTTCTATAGTTCGGGTGGGCCGTTAAAAGTAGATCAGAACAGTGGCAGGCTGCCTCTAATAACTGATTGTGAAGATAGCTGGTTCAGCAGCAGGACAGATGTGAAAGCCCGGTTCTCGGAAGCTGGCATTTTTCTTTGTTTTATCTTGTCATTTCTTTACGTTTGTAGTTTCTTTCCTGTTTAAATTGCAATCTTATACGTAAAACTTGTTGTTTTCATTCAATTGATGATAATGAAATAAATATGCATGTTTTGATTAAATCCATTCGTGTTCACTAATTGTTTTTATAAATGTCCAACACCTGGTTAAGAGGAATCTGGGGGGGATGACGAAAATGAACAACATGCAACTTCCGATTGCATGCTTTTGAAATAAAACTTGCTGATGATGTACAGGCATTGTTTCAAATCCCTAAACACCGGAGATATAAGGAAGATAATCCCTTGTCTACCCTTTTGAGCCTTGTAGTAGGAGTTTCTTTCTGCAAACGAAAAACCCTCAATCTTAACCTGGGGCAGGGTAGGTGGTAGCTAATTTGACCGAGCGTTCAAGTTGCAAAAGGAGTGTCCGTTCGAGGATCAATCACACCCATATGGGTCGTGCCTAAAAAAAAAACCACAATGGTTAAGGTTCGCCAACCCAAGAGTGAAACAGTCACATTATTCCACGAAAAGTCAGACAAACCAGTGTCACACGACTTGTTCAAAAAGAAAAAACGAAAAGCGAAAAGAATCAAAAAGCCCGCTAAGTCAAAACTTGAAAACAAATGACTTCGGCAAAAATAGGGGCATCCCGCTGGACTGGAAAATCAAAAGAATCTCAAAAGATACCCAGTCCAGGCAAAAGTTAGGGAATGAAAAAAAAACGAAAGACGGAAAGGATTGTCAAAGAAAAGAAAAATCCTCAAATCAAATGCGAGTCGTGTGACCTCAAGGGTCAAAGACGAAAGGTGAGTGGCTGTCACTCCCAACAATAATAATTTCTCGAACTATCACTCCTATCTTCCAGCCTCTGAGAGGTGAGCGCTAAGGTCGAATTAGCTAAACGTAGGATTGGAGAACATCACGAAGAATGGGTGGGTCGAAATAAATTTTGAGCCTATATCTTTCCTTGTTAACTGTGAACCTGACCACGTTACAACCTTCAAAAGTCCTAATTGAAGCAGGTTGTTTTGAAAGCATACTTCGGTAAAGGTCGCGTTGATTCTGACTCCTGAAAGGGTTCCTCTTACCATGTTGGTACTAATGTTGATAAATGTTTTGTGCATTATCTGCTATAAACTGTTTTTCCCTTTTCCCAGTGAACAGATTGGATGTCAAAACTATCATATATGTTGCATTAATACATCTTGTACGCAGAACAACTTGTTTTACTTGCGAGTAAGCGCTTGACAGCAGGAAATTTTCCTACAGTGGAAAGTATGGTCAGGATAGAATGCAGAGCGCCCGAGTGCTCCGCAAGCCGGGGCAAGCCATTAAGTGCTCCCCAGTCAGGTCAGCCGTTCAAAGTCAGTTACTCTGAGGCAATCAGGTTGAGATTCGGTAAATCTCTCGTAGTTGGAGGTACTGCTCTGGATCAGCTAGTCAGGGGGAAAGTCATTGCAATCAGGGGCAGGCCATCGTAAGAGCGCAGAAGTTTTTCTTTATTCGAGGTTCAGAATGCTGGGGCAGTTCATATCAGACCAACGGGGTACGAATGTCCAGATTCCCTTTTGAGGACTATCCCCACAGAGGTCCCACAGACCGGGGCATATCAGAAGCGAAGGAATTGTTCTTCTCCATATCATCAGAGCTACTCAGAGCTATTCGAGCCGATTCAGTCAATCTTAAAGTGTGAGACGATGGCGGGAAGTCATGTTACGGTCTTCCGATTCTTCACCCAAATCCATGTTGGCGATCACTGTGAGGCCCATCCGTGTTGGCGCATCAGTTTCCAAATCCAATCGTCATCAGTACGCAGGAAGACTCTGTCTATTTTCTCCAACAAAAGTCCAGTTTTTCAGTGGCACGGGTGAGCTATCCCCAGAGAAGTCCAATCATACTTGGCACATCTGCTATTCCCCAGCAGAGTTATATTCCCCAGCAGGGTGTTACTTCAACGAGGTGTTTGGTTAAGTTCCCAAATTCCCCAGCGGAGTTGATGTCACTCTTCCAGCATTTATTGTGCTGGAATGATTCTGTGATATCCGGTTTATCCCCAGCGGAGTTGGCTTCGTCTTCAGCATTTATTTTGCTGATGTGGTTTTCTGTACCCGACTTTCTCCAGCAGCCCGAGCCTGTATTAGCATATTGCATACAGCATCATATTTGCGTCATACTTGCATTTCATTTTCAAAATGCGTAGCATTTCCATCCTGAATGGAGAATTACGCCATAGAAAGATTCAAACATATGCATACGCATACGAAACATAAACCAGGTTGGTTACCTCGTTGGTTTCAGATGTTTGTTTTCCCCTGCAGATAATTGAGATTATGATTCAGGGAGATGTTCGGATAGTCGGATTTGTGGCGCAAGGCGAGCAGTGATCGTGTTCGTCCTATCATGTGGACCCCTAGCAGAGTTGCTTGGTTGAGCTTTTCTTTTCCCCAGCTGAGTCCTTCTCAGGTCGCTGTTATGTCGACATTACAAGATTTCATAGTTCAGATTTTGGAGTTATCGCCGTGATTTCCCCCAGTAGAGTTTTCTTCCCCATCAGAGTTGCTTGGTCGAGTTTCTCTTCTTCCCCAGCGGAGTTTTCTTCAGACTGTTGTCACGTCAGTATTGAAAATCTTGAAATTACTACCTGCCGTCGAAGTAGGTGTTTGACGGCTGTCGTCAGTTATTACCCCGGTTGAAGGAGTTATATCCTGTTTGAAGGAGTTATACCCTGGTTAAAGGAGTTATACCCTGGTTAAAGGAGTTATACCCTGGTTGAAGGAGTTATACCCTGGTTGAAGGAGTTATACCCTGGTTGAAGGAGTTATATCCTGGTTGAAGGAGTTATACCTCGGTTGAAGGAGTTATACCCTGGTTGATGGAGTTACACCCTGGTTGAAGGAGTTACACCCTGGTTGAAGGAGTTATATCCTGGTTGAAGGAGTTTTACCCCGGTTGAAGGAGTTATACCCTGGTTGAAAGAGTTATATCCTGGGTGAAGGAGTTATATCCCGTTTGAAGGAGTTACACCCTGGTTTGAGGAGTTATTATGCCTTGTTTGAGGCAGTTTGTTATCCTGGTCGATGGAGTTGTTACCTTTTGTCAAAGGAATTATTATCGGTATTGGCAGAATCATTACCCGTGCTAACGGAGTGGCTCCCTGCGGAATTATTGGTTCAAGTATCTGTGTCGTCGGAGATGTGTCCCACAGAGTAACTTGTTGCCTGATTCGTGCTTTATGTAGCATTTTGTTTGTTTCTCTACAAACGAAGGTCATGACTTTTGTGTTTTCGACGTGGTCCTTTGGCTCGATGCATGCTTATTGTAGCAAAATTTGGAATTAATTGTGGATTCGAGGCCTGTGGCGTCACGCAGGTGGTTGAGGACGAAATCAAGTCAGTTCCTATCAGATAATTGATCAGTTGTTGTCGTGACAACCGGATTCGGTTTTCTGAATGATATTTTCCCGCAGTGGTGGCGGAGTTATTTTCCCGTAGTGGTGACGGAGTTACTTTCCCGCAGTGGTGGCGGAGTTATGTCCCGTAGTGGTGACGGAGTTATGTCCCGCAGCGGTGGCGGAGTTATTTCCCGTAGTGGTGACGGAGTTACTTTCCCGCAGTGGTGGCGGAGTTATGTCCCGTAGTGGTGACGGAGTTATTTCCCGTAGTGGTGGCGGTGTTATTTTTCTGTAATGGTAATAGAGTCAGTACCCGTAGCGATGGCGGTGTTATCTTTCTGTAACGGTGAAGGAGTTATTACCCGTAGCGATGGCGGAGTTATTTCCTGTAGTAATGATAAAGTAGTACCCGTAGCGATGGCGGTGTTGTTTTTCAGATTATCTTCCCGCAGTGGTGGCAGAGTGATGACGGTGTTATTTTTTCTGTAATAGTGACAGAGTGATTTTCCTGTATCGTTGGCAGGGTCATGTTGTGTTGACAGAAGTACTTCCCCAGTGAAGTCGTCCAGTTCATTCCAGTATTGACAAGATAATATTGAAATCAGACTTATTCCCCAAACAGTGGTGTTGTTTACTTTTGTACAATTTATTCTCGCAATTGGCAAATTTCCGGGTTTTATTAGTATTCAACCGTCTCGTACCGCGAATGGTTGAAGGCCGTTCACTCTTCACCCAATTAGGTCCAAGTCGCTTGAATAGGGGCAGCTGTTGCACCCTAAAATTTGCTCAACCTTATTCATTTGGTTTATGTTTCAATATCATTAGCATTTGCATATAGAGTCATGTACATAGTCTAATCATCTGCATAGCATAAGCATAGCAAGTCATCCAACAGGGACCAATCATTATTCTCATCTCTATGAGCCTATCAAGAGGTTATTATTCTAATCCAAGCTCCTTCAAGTCATCAGGAAGAATTTGAAAGCTAAGAAGTTGTGGATCAAGTAGTGCATCTATCTCCTATCTGAGGATATCTGGGGATCATCAAAGAAATTGTGAGCTGTGGGCTGAGCATGGAGAGTATGGGGACATCATGGGCGACTTAGAAAGTCATTTGGAGAAGGAGACCAGTCATTGGTGTGATCACAAGAATTGCAGTTGAAGACAGTCAACTAGGGTTTCATCTGGGGTCAACTCTAGGTCAACTCTAGGTCAATTGACTGATGAAAAGGCATCAAGGTCTATTGGAGAGATGTGAGGTTCATCATTTGACATGTAGAGAAGGATATGGTGATGTTCTAATAAGAAATCAAGAGAAATCAAGGAGAAGAGGAGTTTCTAAATTAGGGTTTCTGTGTAAAATCCCCTAGTTTAGGTCAAATTTCCAAGCAAGATAAGTCAAAATGCAAGCTTCAAATGGATCCTTGGCCAACATGAAACTTGTATAGGATCTCAAGACCTTTAATTTTAGTGGTGGAAGACATTAATGAGATTTATAGAACTCAAGTTATGGTCCTTGCAAGTTACAGGTCAGCTGAGGTATCTGAAATTTTGTCTGTGAAAGTGACTTGACTTCCAAGCAATTTTTACCCCTCAAGGAGATTTCAAATGAATTTCTGGTAAACATAAGAATTGTTCCTCATTGTCTTAGCTTTCTAGAATGGTATAGTATGCCTTCATATGATTTGTGGAACTCTACTTATGGTCTTGGCAAGCAAAGGGTATTTTGGTTATTTGAGGATTACAGGTCATTCAAGCCTATGCCCAAAACTCATACAAGGAGGCTTCAAATGGAAAACTTCACAACATCAAACTTGCTCCAAATGACATTTTGAGTCTATAAAAGTGACCATGAAAGATTGGAAAGATTCATAGCACAAGGTTTCAAAATTGGTGAATGAATAAAAAAAGGACCTAAAAATGAGATTTTTCATACTTTGGCCAAATGAGGTGAAATTATAGGTCATTTTGATTGGAAAAATCATTTTGAAAACATTGGCTAAAGTAGAATTTTGAGCTTGGTTCAAATTTTGAGAGTTATTCATGGTTACTTATAATGGAAGGTACATAAGCCAAATCCAAGGGAAATCATACATGGGAAGTTTCTCCAAGCTTCTAGGAGTTTCTAAACTCACCTATATATTGATATGATGAGGTTAATGCCATGGTTGGTGCTTCATATTGTTCATAACACCAAGTTTCACACACTTTTTCCATTTTTGCAAAATCAACTCAAACTCTCCCAAATCTCCATCAATTCTCACATTTTTTGATTGGATCTTCATCATCATCATCCAAGGATCATAATTCACATCAAGATTGGTGAAGTTGAAGGAGGATTCGAGCTGTGCAAGTTGATCATCCAAGAAGCAAGAATTTTGAAATTGGGAGATTCAAAGCCTTGGAGCATCATTGGTTGCATACATAACTCATCATCAAGTTCTTGGATCATTTTCCACTCACTTCAAGCCTTGGATCAAGAGGATTTAGCACCTGTTTTCATCAATTGCACCAGGTATATTTCTCATTCGAATTGGCTGTTTAGGTTAGGATTATTAGGTTTTGTTAGCATAGAAAGGTTAAGATAGGATAGATGATTAGTTTTGGTGAGTTTGAGGAAGTTTCATGGATTTTGCCATAGGTGTACCAAATCTGTTAGGGTTTGTATCTCTTGGATTAAAGCACGAAAATCTTCATTGAATGGCTTGTTATGATCAGCATAAGATGTAGATGAGTTTAGGACAAGAATTGGTGAGAAATAAGAGGTTTGATATCAGGTGTTAATGGCGGATCAGAACTGTTATTCCCATCGGGTTCCATTGTTGCTTGAGTTTTAGGAGAAGTTATGATCATGGCTGCATAGAGGGAAGTTTATAGAACATCTTTGCTCTTGGAGTCGTGAGGATTCATGGCGGAACGAGGGAGAACAGAGCTCTTGAATGTGCATGCATGGCTAGGGTTTTCAGGCATTAGGGTTGGCTGGAGGTTGAAGAAGGTCTGGGAGCCACACGATCTGATCCTTGACTTTGACCGGGAGACTCAATCAATGGCCACGATTGGAGAAGAAAACGGAGGGAAATTCAAACCATGAAACGCACCGTTTCATTTATTTATCAGATTGGGCTTCAAATTCGCTTGCTATACACACCCCCTCAAACCAAGCCCAACTCAAATGAATTGTAATTCTTGCTATTCACACCGTTTTTCCTTTTTTAATTTTTGTTTATTTTCTGATGCTTTCTGGGCCTCGCGCATATGTGATATTAACACCCCCACTGCCTGGCCCGTTTCCTTGTTTTAACTGAATTCCTTACTTGCTGCACCCTCCATCTCATTAATTCATTTTATTTTCATTCATAAAACATTAATTCTTCAAAAAATCATAAAAAATGGTAAAATGCATATTTTTCATTGGTTCTTTTTGCATTCTTTTCATAATTTTGTCAAGAAAATTATCATACAAAAAAATTAATAGTTCATTTCATTTTTATATTTTTGTTATATTTTTCTTTTAATTAGGTGTAAATAATATTTTGTTTGATACATGAATTTGGTGATTTTAGTTTGTATAGTTGCTTTAATATTTTTCATCCATTCTTTTTAGGTTGATTAGTAGATATTGTTAGCTTGTACATAAAATTTAGTTCAATTTTAGAAATTAATTTTAGGAGATTTGATTAGGTGTGAATAACATGAACAAAATTAGGGTTTAGGTGACAACATAGGTGAATAAGTTCATTTCCCTTAGGAGTTAGAGATTGAATTTTTGGGGTATGGGACTATAGGGATTAGGGGTAGTTATTAGATCCCTTAGAAAATGTTAGGATTCCCCTACTGCTATTAATACTGTCTGTATTTGCTTGACTGGTGTGGTGTGCCCTCTCTGGGGATTATTGCTTGTTTGTGTGGGTATTGGGTTTGCTTGGGGATTGGGAGAGCTGAAGAATTGTGATGATGAAGCCCATTTGAAGATCAATGATTGAAGACCAACTTCCAGAGTTCATGAGGAGTATCTCTTGCTGGCAGCTGTTGAAGTCTGTAGGATCTAGGAGTTAGGCAGAGCTATAGAGTAGCAAACTTAATTCTCAAACATGGAAGGTCTTGATTGCCTCCATTCTTCTCTGTGATACAGAGTCTCTCTGAGACACTCACCCCCTTCCTTTGGAAGGCTTGGTGCTAATGTCTGAGGGATAGAACTCTTGAGAGAAATATTCTTTGTGTTGATAGCAGTATGTTTGCCACCCTTGGTGGTCAACTAATTGCTTAACACCCAATTCACTCTTGTGATTGATTCCTCAGCTTGGAGTTTGAGACTTGAAGAAAAGCCATTGCAGATGGAAGACTGATGATCAAAGCCCTTGCTTGAAGGCCATGGAGATGGAGATTGATGCTTGCTGAAGCTTGTAGTTGATTGGTGATGACCTGAAGTCAAATGTTGATGCAGAGTTGCTGTGGCTGTTTATTTTTGCTGTATTCATTTCTGATATATTGATTGGTTTTCCTGACTATATTGTTTGCTGTTTAACCTGTTGGGTTGAGAGTGAATCCTGTTCACTTTTGCCTATTGTTTTCTAGGTTCGAGGTTGAGTGGGACTCCCTTGCCTCGCTTGTATTGCTGCATCCATGCATTTTACTGCTTTACTGTATATATCTGCTATTGTTTCTGTTTCCGTCTCTTCCCTTAGGATCTCTGTTTCTCTCTGCGCAAGAGAGGAGCATGATAGACACTAGGTCTTAACCCCTGCATGATAACACTAGGTCAGTTTGATTCCCTTCGCAACCGTAGGTTAGAGTTCTGTCTCTTCTTTCTCAAAACAAACAGAAAAACACAATAAATATTTCAAACACAATAAAAGACACTTCTTCCATGAAAGAATGTGAACTCATCAAAACGTCATTTTTGTCCGTTGGGACTGTTAATCAGGAAAACCTTTTTCAGAAGGAATAAAAACAACCAAGACAGACTTGTGTCGTACGTGGCCCGAACTACGTTTGCTCTGATCTTTCATGCTGTATGAAAGTACGTAGGCATAGGATGCGATATCCTAGCGAGCAACCTTCCCCTCCTTTCCCGTAGGTAGGCGAACTACGTTGACTCTGATTTCTCGTTCCAGACGGGAATACGTAGGCATAAAGTGCGATACTTTGCCGAGTCATTTTCTTTTCTTTTAACCCCTGACCTGTAGAGTAGATAGAATAGCAATCCATACCCGAAAACAAGCGTGGATCCCGTCGAGTACGACGGACGTGAGGGGTGCTAATACCTTCCCCTTGCGTAACCGACTCCCGAATCCAGGTTTTGGTTGCGACGACCATACCTTTTCCCGTGTTGTGCGAGGTTTACTCTGAGCGTTTCCTTTCCCTCCCGTGGGATAAATAACGCACGGTGGCGACTCTTCTGTTCAGCCGGCGCCGATTTTCGCAGTAGCGACAAGTATGACAGGTGAATGTTGAGATTGTGTAATTATGTGTGACACCCTTTGTGAAAGCATGTTAATTTACTCTGATTAATTATGTATTTTCCGTGGGGATTAGAAGGGTGTTACACTGCCTACAGAAGACTCTGAGCGCTGCCTACAGAAGGATCTGAAGCAGAAGCTATAGAAGCATCTGAAGCATAGACTGAAGACTTTGTATGAAGAGTTTCAAGCACAGTTTTTCAGAAGACTCTGATAGTACTATACACTGCAAGTACTGAGGATCTGATCCCTAAACTCTGCTCTGAGTAATCTCACGCTAAAGCACACTTGCTGCAACACTCTGATACAGCAAAATTCTAAAGACATCTAGACTATGATCACACAAGGCTCTGATGTGAATTGCTGGGAATTAGAAACTTGTTGAAGAAGAATTTAAAGTTATATCTGTTGATAAATGGCAAGCGACTCTTTCCTCTTTTATGCTAGACACAAGAACACATGTAAAAAGGATTTCTCCGAACGTTCTACTTCTAGGAAAGGTCAAGTGATGTGAATACAAAAAGGCTACAGCTCTTTTCAGTACACGGTCTTCAAAGTGCAAACGTCTTGGACTTCTGTGCCTATAAAAGCAAGACTTCAACATCTTTCTCAAGTTGACGATAATTGAAAGAAATTCATTGAAAAGCTCTCATACAATTTATTCTCTTTGCTGAATTTATTTCTCACGTTCTTAAATTTAAGTGTAAATCACAGTCGTGATATAGCTTACTTAGAAGCATTCAAACACTTGTTTAGTTTTACATTTGATTGTAAAAGTTCCTTGAGAAGACCCAATTGTGGTAAGTAGTTCTTGAGAAGACTAAGAACAGTTGCTCTTAGTGTTTGCTATTGTAATCAGTTTGATTAATAGTGGATTAAGTCCTTGTGGAGAAAGGCAAATCACTATTGATAGGGTGGACTGGAGTAGTTGAGTTCAACGAACCAAGATAAAAATCATTGTGTTTTTATTGCAATAATATTTTTTATATACTTATTCAACCCCCCCTTCTAAGTATTTTCTCACCTTCAGGATCACCAGCCATTGAGTCAAAAGGCGTGTTTTGACTTGCTGAGTTTGGTTTTAAGGAATGTTTTGTCGGGCGATCGAGTTTTGGTTGTTGTTTGACATTTTTTTGATGAGTATTAGTTGATTAATTAATTTATAATTAATTAAGTAACATTATGCATACATGTGAATTATATGTAATTTGTTAATATGTGTGATAAGAGTGAAAGTATGATGTGATGTTGATTTGTGGGATGTGTATGAGTTATTATTAATGCATTGAGAATATATTTGTGTTGACAATCAAAGAGGGGTTGTATCGTATCTGCTGTGTTGAGTAATTATGTATAATGAGAGTGGGGTTGCACTACATTTTTTATTACATTCATCATATGTGTCATTGTTGTGAAAGAGACATGTTCACTAGTTCAGAGTAGGGACTAGTGACTTGTCCCTAACTTTGAGTAGGGGCTTGGAGCTCAGTATGGGGGATCGGGGTTCGCTGAGATTAGGACCTAGTTCGTATGAAGAACCAAATATTGTGCTGGTTCCGCATGCATATAGAGTTGAGTTATGAGTCTGGTTCACAGTGGAGACCGTGACGAGCATGAGTCGAGTCATTTGTTTAATTACTTTGAATGAATGTGATTGAATGATTGTGCTGCGAGTGATGTGTGAATACATGGCGTTGGTGCATTTTTATGACTATGTGGATGATTGTGTAAATGTGTGAATCTATCCTGAATATTTATGCATCGTCTATTATTTGAACGTATTCTCACCCATTTTCTGTGTTGTTGCGTTTGTGCTCCTCTAGAGTACAAATAATCAGGTACTTCAGTAGGAACTTTAGATTGAGAACGGTGTTAGACCTCTTTAGATACTTGTTGTTCGCGTCTATAGCTAGAGTCGCTCTGATACTTACACAAGGGAACATGCTCCTATATTTTTTTTGTTGCGTATCTTTTTGTATTGTTTTATCTTGCAAAGAACTGTCTTTCTAAACTAATAATTCATTTGAGGCTTTTATACTAAGTGTTTTTGTGATTCCACTGCTTATTAAACAAGTTATTTTTATTATTATGTGACTTGAAATGTTTTAAATTGTGCGAGTAATATCCTACTTGGAGAATATTTATATTTTTATATGTGTTTTATTATTTAATAGTCAAGTCGAGAAGTATAGTGTTACAACACTCACTACTGGATTAAGGCTAAGCAACATGTGGCCAAAATTATAGGCTAAAGAACTGCTACCACGAGAGGTAGACCATAGGTATAAATACCTAGCTCAATAGATAGGTCAAAGGAATCCAAATTTTTACAGATTTGTTAATAAAAGGACTTCGCTTAATATTTCACTTATATGATCTACACTATTGTTCTTACATCAAGTGCTATATTTAACTATAATTCATCAAATAACTCACAATTTTTATTAATGTGTGGCCTGAGATAATTTTTACATGGCCCTAGAAAGGATAGTTCATAAAGGCACAAGCTGAATCAACTTCACCAATATTGGGTAGACGCTCGAAACATGGTCCTGGCCGCAAAGTTGGGCTTTGACCTCCCGAATCGATCCATTTTCTTACTAAAATGAGTATAGAATTATTTGTCCTAGGGAGGAAGGATTTGTGAAGAGACAACCCAAACTAAGTGTGGTAACATTGGGCGAGCATCCAAAGCAAGGTCGGCCATTCAAAGCGCCTTAAGGCTGCCCATATAGAACGTCTCACCCATTCTGGGGTCCTTGACCTGTTCCACTTATTACACGTGGAATATGATGTGTCCATGGGGATATTAGTCAAAGGGAAAGCATCTCCCTCATAATTTGTGGAATAATGAGCCTCCCACTAGCCCATGTTTCTAATAAAGAAATGAGAGAAACCATTTTTGACTTTCTAGCTCAGGCCTAAAAGGTCTTCTATAAATACCTCAATTCTAGAATTGTGAAAGGATCATCCACAAATTTTCGAGAAAAAAAATACAAAGTCTTTCACAATCACCACGTGAGTAGATTTTTCTTCTCTTTTTTTAACTATAATAAAACTTAATTATGATGTTTTTTATACTATTTAACTTTAGATGTTTAAATATTTTTTTTTTTAAATCTAAACTTTAAAATGCATCAATGCTCAAACTATTTGAAAGAGTTTACAACTCATTCAAGGCTCATACAATTCGCATAAATTTACAACTTTATATATCACTGACATTACCTTATCAACTCTCAAGAAAATAAGTGTGTGTTTATATCATGTTATATATATATATATATATATATATATATATATATATATATATATATATATATATATATATATATATATATATATATATATATATATATATATATATATATTTCAATACAAGTTTAACGTATGTTGAAGCCCATACATGAAAATTCATCGTGATTCTTTAAAAACTAACCACTAACCAAACGAAGGTTTAAGTTGTTCACACCTTCAACAGTGGAATTGGCATTTCGCTTCCTCCAGAAACTCCCAAAAGAACTTTCAATTTCCTCCAATGTTTTGCCATGTGTCTCAGGGAGCATAGTATAGTGAAAAACCCATGCTACCATTGCAATTCCTGCGAAAAGAAAAAAAGCACCTCCAATGGTGATGGCTTTCGAAAGAGACAAAAATGTCATGGATATGACTCCACTTGTGAGCCTATTCATCATTGCTCCAATAGACACGCCTTGAGCTCGAAGTCTTAATGGAAATATCTCAGAACTATAAACCCACGTAATAGGACCCGACCCAATTGAAAAAGTACCAGCATATGACAACACCGCAGCGATACTAAGCCAAATAGCCCATGTAAAGGTGGCATTATAGTTATCAATAATAGTGAGACTAACTGCCAAAGTAAGAAGTGAGAGTATTAACCCACCAACACTGGTTAATAACAACACGCGCCTCCCAACACGGTCCAATAAAAAAGTGGACACTAAGACAAACATTGTTTTCATAAATCCAACAGCTATAGTTGCAAGAAGTTTATTCGTGTCAGATTTGATCCCAGCCTTCTCGAAAATTCTAGGACTGTACAAAACGACAGCGTCTATGCCGGTTGCTTGTGCGAAGAAGTGAAGCCCGAGCGATGCAATAAAAATGTGACGAACTGCAGGTGTAGGATGGAGAAACAGTTCTTTCCATACGCCTCTGCCTTGAACTTTTGTGACTGAAACGATGTCGTCGTCGCAGTCTAACGAAATTCCCGTAATCTCTTTAATATCATCTAATCTCTGCTGAGCTTCTTCTTTAGAATCAGAGATTTTATAAAGAATTTTTTTAGCTTCTCCTAATCGACCCTTGGCAACGAGCCATCTCGGTGACTCTGGCATGGCTAATACAGCTACGGCTAGGAATATAGAAGGGATGGCGCCGATTCCAAGCATCACTCGCCAACCATAGTGGAGTGGCAGCTTTGAAAATCCATAATTCGAGATGTATCCAATTAAAATCCCTCCATTCAAAAATACCTGAAAATAACTTGTTTCTTTAGACTTGAATTCAACTATCCGTAGCAACTAGAGTGATTGTTTTGCATGTAATATATAATAATCTCAAAGTTAACTTCAATTAATTTCTAATCTCAAAGGTAAATAATTGAAGAAAACATAAATTAATTAGAAACCTTGCCTCAGGTAAGGAAGTGAGGAATCCACGAGTTGTAGTAGGGGAGACTTCAGAGATATAAACAGGAGCGATCAAGAAAGCAAAACCTATGCCAACACCGGCGAAGAAACGACCAAACATAAGAAATGCATAGTTCATGGAAAGTCCCATAAGGACAGCTCCGACGAAGAAAATTACTCCGGCGACGACAATGGTGTAACGCCGACCAATCCAATCGGAGAGTCTCCCTGCTATGTAAGAACCTATGGGAGAGTAAATATTTATGATGCCTAAGAGAATTTCGATCTGTACGTCAGTAACTTTAAGGTCTCTTTTGATATAGATAGCTGCTCCACTCATCACACCAATATCTGTTACAATAATAACATCATGTGTTGTTAATATAAATCGCATGATCACAATTCATCTAGTAATATAATATAAATGACTTTATGGTATGAGTGTATATGTACTCACTGTATCCAAGTAATATAGAAGTCATAGAAGCCAAGATAGCACAAATAAAAGAGAATTTGTTCCTTTTGGACTTGTTTTGAGGATCAAAATCTTCAAGAGGTTTCAAAGCTTCCGTTGCTTGATCTGATCCCTCAGCCATCTTGGAGTTTGTTGATAAGGATGATGATGATTGTGTTTGGATCTTGAGTAGGTTTGAATTGATAGCTGGCCACTAGTTAGTTGCTAGTATCTGTTAGTGAATCAATTTGCAATTTGTGAAGTAGGTTCCTCTATTAACTCAACGTCACAGAAATAAGAAATAATGATGTATGTCCACTATATTTGTCTGGTTCGGCTATTTCTTCTTTACTTACTTTAATGGTATTGTTGATTGTCATAAAAAATCAAAAGTAGAAAAAACAATAGATTAATGATTGATATTAATGCATCAACTACCTACCCATTAATAAAAATGCCACCATTTTTATTAATTTATCCTTCACTTAATTTTTAATTAACACTACACCATGCCTTTTTTTGGTAATTTATTAAATACAACAATTTTGATCAATAGCATTGTCCAATTTTGCCAAGTGGCAGAAGCTTATTTGAAAACTCTTGGCTTCCTCTTTCCCTCACTTTCTCCCACTTTCCAATTTTCCCTCTCATCTCTTTTTCCCCTAAAAAACCCTAAACTGAACGTTCCCCCTCCTCCCTCGTCTCCCTTATGCTTCATTTCACCATTTTCTCTCTTCTCTCTATTTTCTCTGTAAACCCTAGCGCAACCGTGACTTTCACCATCTTCTTCAAGAGTTCAGCCACAAAAGGAATTTTGACGGCGTCCCTCACCTTCAACCATTATTTACTGCATGGTATCTTCTTTTTCTTCATTTTAGTTGCTTATGAATATTTTTGTTTCTGTAACCAATGTGATTGATTGTTAATTGTTATATATTAGGAACTATCCTCTCTTAATGGCAACTTGAAAAGTTACTCCGACTCTGGCGGCTGGTTGTGCTGCAATATTGAAGTCGTCTGAATTGGCATCTGTGTATGTTAATGTTCTCATCAACTATTACAAAGCTGAGCAATATTTGTTAAGTTGATATATCACGTTTTCTTATGGTTCATAATTTTAGGACCTGTTTGGAGTTAGGCGAAATATGCAAATTAGTTGGGCTTCCTCCTGGTGTTTTAAATATTATCACTGGATTAGGCCATGAAGCTGGGGCTTCTTTGGCATCCCATCCTGATGTAGATAAGGTTTGAAACTTGTAATAGTTTTAGTCATTTGTTGAATCAAAACTATGTAAGAAGTTATATCTTGTTCTATATCTCGCGAGTTTTGTTATCTTGATGTTTTTGAGTTTGCTAAGATATTGTACCATTGTGCCCTCTATTTTGATAGATTTCTTTTACTGGTAGCTCAGCAACTGGGAGCAAGATTATGACAACTGCGGCACAGTTAGTTAAGGTATGCAAAGAAAAGATAGGAAGCTTTCTATTTTTTTTCTTTTCGTTATTATTGTTATTAATCTTTCTCCTTTTGTGATTTCTTGTGTGCAGCCTGTTTCACTAGAGCTTGGTGGAAAGAGCCCGATCGTTGTTTTTGAGGATGTTGACCTTGATAAGGGTTGGTGTACCTTCTCAAATATGTATTTATGGAATCACATTTTCTTGCATTTTGGCATCACATTTTATGAACAACCCATATTTTGATTTCTTGTATTGCGAATTTTGGGCATCTGAAACATATGGCATGATCCAAAACATTTGATCATATGCGGTATCTAATTTATTGATTTGTCCTCCATCATTCAACAGTTGTAGAATGGACTGTCTTGGGTTGTTTCTTTACTAATGGCCAGATATGCAACGCAACATCTCAACTTATTATGCATGTAAGTTATAGACGCTCTTAAGTTCCTCGTTAGTAAAGAAATCCGTGTTCATGTTCTATTACTGGCAAAATTGAACCAAAAATCACCATAAACATGTTCATAAATATGCATTTGTAGCTTATTTTTACTGTTTCAGGAAAGTATAGTTGTAGAATTTGTGAATAAACTTGTCAAATGGGCCGAAAACATCAAAATTTCAGATCCGTTGGAAGAGGGTTGCAGGCTTGGATCTATAGTCAGTGAAGCACATATATGTTTTCTGTTTATCAATTCTACACATATGAGATATTACTTAACTTACCACTTGATGTTAAAATTACACATTAGTTATTTGTAGAGTGATTATGATTTTTCTTATATGATTCAGTATAAGAAAGTATTGAATTTGATCTCAATGGCTAAGAGTGAGGGTGCAACAATTTTGACTGGTGGGCATCGACCCGAGGTATGATTATACTCTCGAATGTGGGATCCCAGTTCAGTTTTTCTCCATTTGTCATGAGAAACTATAATATATTTTTTCAACTTCAATGGCAGCATTTAAAGAAGGGATATTTTGTTGAACCAGTCTCAACTGTTCCTCAGTCTCAACTTTTCTTCTTCCATCCTTCATGACTCAACCTTTTGAGAAGATCATCGATATCAACAAGTTGTTGAGAAGCTACATGTGTTAGTTACACCGTAACGACATCGTTTTGAGTTTTGTTTTATTTGTGTTTCATGGTTTTAGATCTATAGTTGGATTATGTGAATCTAAGTTTTTGCTCTTACTTACAGCAAGTATGTATGAGATTTGAAGCTGAAAACCTTGAAGAACCCAACATTGGTCTTCTTGAAGAAGCAGCCCCTTGCATTGCACTCTCAAAAAATGACTCATATGTAATGTCTGTCTGTGGAGGAAAAGTTTCACTGTTTAACATGATGACATTCAAGGTGTGTATCCGGATATACGGCCCGATATTCAATTAAGCAACAGGTTTATTGGCTACTGATAGTCTTCCTTTTTTTAGGTAATGACAACATTCATGTCACCACCTCCTGCCTCTACCTTCCTAGCATTCCATCCCCAAGATAACAACATTATATCCATTGGGATGGAGGATTCAACCATTCATATCTATAATGTCAGAGTGGATGACATGATTACCTGCATTTTCACTACTCTAAACTGATTTTGTTAATAACTCTAATCCTTTATATTTTTTCCTTTACAGTGGAAATGAAATAGGTGTTACACTATGGGATTCCTATGCAACACAATTTCAGGGCTACACACAAGATAACAATAAGCATTCATCTGAACCTACAATTTTCATTCTGACACATGCTTGGGTTCGATTAAGTTCGAGTAATTAGATACTACAGTGGACTATTTTTAGAGCTATCTCCATTATATCCTAATAATTAATACATCTACTTTTGATTCTTTTCAATCACCGGAAAGCTGAACCTCTCTAATGCATGGAATGACTCTAAGTTGCTTGTCAATTACAACCTTCCTCAAGTGACAGAATTCGTAGCAAAGTTTGTCACCCTGATGACGCGAAAGTATATCATTAATTTGACTCGATTTACATGAATTTATTTGCGATTTTTGTTAATTTATCTTGATTTATGTTCTATTATAAGGTTAATTCACTATGTTTTAATTTGCAGATTATGGAGAAATAGGATTAAAGAAAGAAAAGAAGAAGAAATGGAAGGAAAAACAAGAAGAAAGACATAAAATGGGGGAAAAGACAGAAAGCAGCAGAGAAATAGATTTTGTGCATGTGACGCTCGTCACAGTTCCCTCACGATTGTCACAGTCTTTATGGTCGTCACAAGATCCTCACGATCGTCACGTGCAACACGGTCGTCACAAGAGTGCCATTACCGTCATGACTCCAATATCAGAATAACGTCAAACACATAAGTGGCCACGAGCACGCTCAACTTAATTTCTTCCTGCACTTTCTCCACTAACTGACCACTACTGGAAGTTACTCTCACTTTATCCATAACTCACGCATGATCTCTGGAAGTTGAGAAATGAAATATCTCCTATAAATAGGCGAGAGATTCACAGAACCGAGGGGGGGGCGTATTCTACGTCCCGAAGGGCTGCCAAAGTTCTATTGAAGCTATTTTTCTTGTTTCTTTTATTTTTCTTCCTTTTTTTCTTTAGTTCAGAACATTGTGTCGTACCTCGAAAAATACGATCCTCGCGATGGACGCGGAAAATACTGTTCGAAACAGAGTCGCCACCGAACTTTATTCATTCCAATGCAGGAATAGGAAAATATCGATAAAACCTTTAAAGAGATAAGAACATGGTCATCGCAACCAATATTCCAGGTTCGGGAGTCGATTACATGAGGGGAAGGTATTAGCACCCCTCATGTCCGTTGTACTCAACGGGAACCTCTTGATCGATTCGAGAGTAAAGTTATCTATGCTTGTTTGTTTTCTCCTAAAGTTTCTCCTAAAGGGGGAAATGGGGGTTTTAAGATAGGGTGCTCGCCAAGGATTGGGGCCCTTGTGCCTACGTATCTTCACTTATAAGAAGTGGAAAATCAGAGCATTCGTAGTTCGTGGGACTACGGGTAAAATAGGGGATTGTGCTCGCCAAGATCATCGTAATCTTGTGCCTACGTATTCTCATTGGGGAATGAGAAATCAGAGCAGTCGTAGTTCGAATAACTACGGTGAAAGGTTTGTGTTTGGAATGAACGAGAGTTTAGATCGTATTCTAACTGCTAAACGTTGGCTTGTCTGCTCTCTAAGGGAGGCTGAAGCACGAGTTTGTTATGCGCGGAAGAAAGGACTAAACAATGTTCTTTGGTAAAGTATTTAGGTTGGAGATCGCACGAGGGCGAGTAATTAGGTTTATCGTATTGGAGGTTAGAGGATATATTTGAATAAGTTTAAGGTTTCGATTGCACGGGGGCGAGAAAGAGGAGTTTAGTTAGGCAATTTGATGGAGAATGACGACTATTCGATAAACGAGCCATCAGCCTCGCAATCAATTAATCGGGGCATTATTGGAATGCTAGATTCCAACGACACCTTTTTCATTCGAATAATTACGAAATATATTTGAGAAAGTTTCGATCGCACGAGGGCGAGAGAAGAGAGTTGGGTTGAATATTTTAAGGGAGAGTGACGACTACTCGATAAACGAGACGTCAGTCTCGCAATCGATTAATCGGGATATCATTGGAATGCTAGATCCCAATGATACCTTTTTCACTCAATTAATTAGGAAAGTGTATTTGAATGGACAATGGTGGTATTTGTCCAAATAGTTAGGGCACGTGTTTTATAGGCAAAAGGTCGAGTAATCCACAACCTAAATCGTACGCCTCAAGAGTGGTTACTCAAGAATTCAAGGAGTGCAAGACTCCAAAAACTCAGCTCTTTCGTAATTTTAATTAAGAAAATAGTTTGGATTTTACGTATGGTTTAGAGACATACTAGGGTTTAGACTCTATCGCACGAAGGTGAGGAACGAGATTGGATGGTTTGAAAAATTAGGAGGAACGACGACTATTCGATAAACGAGACGTTGGCCTCGTAACCAATTAGTCGGGATATCGTTGGAATGCTAGATCCCAACGACATCTCTTTCATTCCATTAATTATAAAATATATTTGTTGGACAGTGAATACTTGTCCAAGTAATTAGAAGAGGTGTCTTAGGAACGAAAGTTCGAGTGACACGTCATTCAAGGCATATGCCTCAATAGCAGTCACTCTCGAATTCGAGGAATGCGCGACTCCAAGAACTCGATTATTTCGTGATTTAATCATGAAAATAATTTTAAAATATTAGCGTACTCGGACTAGGCGCGCTAGGTATTCTAGAAAATAAGATCGGAAATGTCACAACTCAAGGTGTGCACCTCAAGAGTGGTTGCTTAAAAATTCAAGGAAGGTGAGACCCAAGAATTTAATTGTTTTTTTTGAAATTTGATCAAGAAAAAATAGTTTAATTTAATCAAGAATATAATTTTAATTTAATCAAGGAAATAGTTTTAATTTTCATGTATAAAATTAATTAATCAAATTATAAAAAGTTTTGAGAAAAGCTAATCATAATTAATTGTTTTAAGAAAAGTTCAATATCTTAGAAAAATATTTAACTTAACTAATAAAGTATAATTTTCTAGAAGTCATAATTTTCTAAAAGTTTAATATTTAAAATATCAATTTGGTAATAATTTTGAAATATAATTTAAAAGAATAATTTGAATTGATTTACAAAAATGTCTAAGAGTAATTAAAAAAACTATTTTTTAGAAATTCAATTAAATTAAATAAAAAATAATTTGAAAACCGAAAGACGGAACAACCACAACTCAAGGGCGTGCGCCTCGAGAGCGGTTGTTCAAGAACCCGAGGAGTGCTAGACTCCAAGAGTTCACTACTTTCGTATAAATTAATTTAAAAAAAAAAAGATTTTTATTTATTCTAAACAAATAAAAAAAATTTTGAATTTAATATAGGAAGATAAGAAACAAGTTTGATAAATTAAATAGAATTTAAATAAATCAAATTGTAGAACAAATATTAATTATCACAATTTAAACATAACACTAATAATATTATTAATAATTGCTAATAATATTTTAAACTATATTTAATTAGTTCCTAAGATAGGACCTTATTAAGTTTTAATTAAACTAATAACATTATAGTCCTAACAACCTTACTCACTCGTGACAGTCTAAAACTCCTACTGTCTGCATGGTTTATTGGAACAAAAACACTACGCCTAGTTCTATGGGGAAGAGGAAACAACAATAATGGATGCTATAAGCTGGGGATTTCTGAGATTCGTTGGAAACTCAAACTAAAACCAAAAGGTTAAACTCTATCCCTCTCTTATCTCACTTACCTCACAAACCAATTTCTCCTTTTTATCTTCAAACCCAAAACGAATCTACCCTGAAATCTCTCTATTTTCGTCCTTCTTCTTCTACCACTAACCGAACCCTCTTCATACTTTTCGTCTCTCGACACCTCTCTGTACCTCTCTCTCGATTCACCACCAAACTCCTTCTTACCCTCAAATCAAAACACAAATTTCTAACCCCAACTCAATCCCTAATAAACGAACTCATAATCATAGTTCAAGGCAAAAATCATGAAATACATATTCAGACGGACAAATCATGGTGCTTAAACGACTACGAGTGAAAATCAGATGCGAAGGGAACTTACCAACTTGGAACTATCCCGACGGCGAGTTTGCGAGGTAGGTATTTAAAGCTTTAACTTTTCCTCTTTTCTTCTTCTCGGTTGTGCACTTCAAATTTGAGCTCGTCTTAACTTGCTCAAATTCCTGTTGATGATGCGGCTTAGTACAAACTGGATAGAGCTTCAGTGTGAAGCTCTATCAACTTTTAGGGAAGACTTTTGAGTGAGTTTGGTATTCTGAAGATTCAATTTTCGCAGAGCTTCACTAGGTTTTTTTTCTTGTCTCTGCTACTCTCTCATGAATGAAGGGAGAGTCTATTTAAAGGTCCAAATTTAGGGTTTTTCTAGGGTTGAATTTTGTTGGCATCTCCATTTTTTGCAAGTCCTGTAACTTCTTTCGTAGATGCCCATAATGCCTTGCCATATCAGTGAAATTATCATGTTGTACTTGCTGCCATATTCTGATTTTGTGTTTTTTTTTGTTATCTTGTGATATTTGAAAATAGTGGTCCCACTGGTCTGATTTTCTTTCTTTTTCTTATCACAACACATATGTTTTGAATGACCTCTGATACATTTTTTCATGTGCATTTTGGTGCAGTGTGTTTGTTCATATGAGACTTAGTTATGCAGGTCAACAGAGAGAAAGAAAAAAAAGAAACAGTTCATTTCTCCGGATATACTTGAACATCACCATATTGGCACCACTCTTGAAAGGCTTGATATGCCTCCTTTCCCTCACCTTGGAGCTCAAGAACAGGCCTAATCCTTATAGTTTAGGTGGTGAACCAAGACAAGCGTAAGCAATAACCGCTAATGAAGGTTGACATATAGGACCATTATGTGATGGTTGTGCATTACGCAAACAACAAATTCTATCAGATGCTATAAGAAGGGATTGTAAATGATGGCGCTCGACAAATGGCATATAATTTGAAAGAAGAGTCATTGCATGAACCCTTATCTATTTGGAACAAAGTCAGTGCGAATTCTAAAATTTATCGGTGCTCTTTCATCATTCATACAAGAAGTCTTCCCAAATGTTTAACTGCTATGATACGTTGTTCAGGTTCTGCTTGTCTGATGATGATGGTTCCAACAGCATTCAATAGCTGGAGTAAGTTCAGGTATGAGGACCTCTATGTTGCTTGTTTAACATTTTGCTTATGTTGGTATCAATACTTGTGATTAAATCTGATGTTATTCCGGTTTTGATTCAACATTACAGGATATGTTTTGCCTTTTATTGACGTCCTGGACTGTGTGAGATTAGTACTTAACTTCCCGCCAAAAGCATGACAATCTCCAAATGGGCAGTTCAAGAAATGAGATATTACCGCTGCAAGATCATGATCCTTTGTGTCTCTTGACAAGTCCTTGATAACATGCTTTGCTGATCTGACAACAATCTCATTATTAAAGAGATCCCATAGATGAGGTAAATGTTGAGTCCGGTTGATTGAACATTGGACCAATGTGATTCAACTGATGGGGTTGGAGCTGTGAAGACCGGTGGGCGTTGAGATTTTGATATGGAATACCAGGTTCCCTCATTTCATAAGGACCACGAGGGTATGCTTGACCTTGATTTCTCATCATAAGCCGTTCGTCTCTAAATGCAGAATTTAGAGCTGCCAGTTTTCTAGTAATCTCAGCAGGTGTGTCTTAAGACAAATCTGCCTTGGCTGAATTTCCAACAGATAAAAAGGTTTGCAGAGGGTCGCTAACAGAAACCAAGCTATCTTCTTCAGGGAGGCGAAAATCATGAGATCGATTGAAACCACTAGCCTTGGAAATCCCACTTTGAAGTAGCGATGAATTAACATCTCCATGAGAATCTCCATACCCTAACCACTGCTCTTCCAATCTATTTGATTTGGGTTGATGAGTTTTTTTTTCTGCAGAAAAGGCACCACCACTTCCATGTCTGTTCAGTGTAAGCTCGCCAATAGGAGGATTGACATTGTCTGAGGTAGGGAAAGGAAACAACTGAGACTCTGAAAAATCAGCACCTACAGATCCAATTGAACTTCTTTGAACAGAAAGGGGTGCTCCAACTGATTGCAGCTCCTTCATAAAAGCTGATCCAAAAAGTGTTTCCAGCGTCAATGTTTTTTTTGATGAATTAGAAGCATCTGCATTTACTTTCTCTGGATTATCAAGAAATTTTCCAGTAGTTGCTCTTTCAGTGTTGTGCACCGTATCAGTAGGATGTATAACAGACGATAGTTCCACATCTTTATGTAAGGGTCCTTTTTGTAACAAAGAAAGAAGGTGCTCAGATGCATGACCATCAATTGAATTGGACTGCCCAACCTTTGTACCGAAATCTTTGTCTTGCAAGCGCGGCTGAGATGACAAACCATTTTCATTAACTTGTGATAGAATTGACTGTTCAAGATCTTCACATGTAAGAACTGCAGGTAAAATTTCAGGTACATCGCTCTTGTAAGATAGCTCAGAGTTACTAATAGCGGTATGGGTTACATTTGTTGGTATGCCCTCACCAGCGGGTTCAGGATTTTGGAAATTAAAATTTGGTGCAACATGATGGGTTTTCTCTACATTGGAAACCTGTAGCCCACCCTTTTCATCGCCAACAATAAGCGAGAGCAGGTCATTTGGCTTAGGTGTCAAATCATCCACAGACGAAACTCCTAGTGTGCATAGGTCTTGTACAAACTTTGGGAATACAACATCAGTAGGGTATTTGACTAACTTTTCTCACATTATCTTCATTAGCTGCTATTTCCTCTGCTTTATGTGCTGCTGCTTTTACTAACCAATTTCATCCTTTTTGTGCATTTCATGAGTTTGGCGCAAGGTACAATCAAGAATAGGCCCGTGGATAACTCGCCATGAATTGCCCGGTTTTAAGAAGCTTGAAAATGGAACCTCATGAGCATCATGTATTCTTTTGGCATGGACTTTGTAGTTTGGTGTTTTGCAAATCTTTTATACGTTTGAGTCTGCAAGGAATAGTTTTGGTGTGCTAATTGTTGCTTCTCATGTTGAAATTGTGTAGGACCTTGATATGATAGTGATGAAGCCTAAATGACGAGTTTGTGGAGATGGCAGCATGTTGTATTGATACGTATCGGTCCCATTCTCATTTAGCAGATGAGGATCTGCTTCATGCGCTGCTGCTACTGCTGCTTATTTTGATGTCTTTCTGAATTTTGTATCTCATGGGCTATGTGTTCATGATTAGAATGGGTTTTGGGATAGTGGCGGTAATTGCTTAGTTTGTACTAATACCGTCCGAGTTAGCAGTAACATGCACTTTTGAATTTGTAAAATAGCCATTGAATGCAATTATGTCTTATTTGAACATGGCTTATTTTTTATTTACCAATTGTGAATGTTTTCCAAAACTTGATCACAAAGTGGTCTCCACTGCTGTTAGTATTCCCAAGGATTCCTACATGATCCATGATTTAATGTAACCCTTTAACTCGTGGCTTGTGAAAACACGGCCCTAAGTCTTTGATCATCTGGTGTGAATTTAATGAGACTTGAATTCATCTTGCAGCATGGTCTAAGAATTCACTGTTCCTCATTCCCTTAGTATCCATTTGAAGTATAATTTAAAACAAATTGGAATATAGTTGAAGATTAACTTGAAGACATTAAACTGATTTTTTTAAGATAGCTCATGTCATATGGTTTAGAATTTGCTTGAAGTCTCTTGACCATTTTTCAACTTTTAATGCACAAACTTGAACATAGCCCAATCTTAGACTAGGTTAAACCTAATCTAAAGACAATTCTAATTATGATCAACGTAAATCTTGAACCAATTATGCTAAACATGGCTTGACTTGAGAGCTAAATCTAAGTTTGTCACAAACTGATTTAGAATCCAATTATAACTTGACACTTGCGATCGAACCACGCTTGAGGCAAAATCGGCCATGTCTAGCAGCATCATGTGAAGTATCTTGAATTAAGTGCATATCACAGCAAGCAACTTGTTAGTGAGGTTTAAACAACCCTTAGAGAATTTTTTAACTAAATTGAAATAGGGTTTAATTTTCTTGAAAACCAACAGTCATGTTACGAGGTAGATCCAATCATGTATTTGACATCATTGTCCATATCATATATGTCTGATCGTGAGAACGAGGACACACATGAGTTTGGGTATAAGGGGTCGGAGGCGCGCTCTTCCCATAAGGATTCAACATAAAGTGCTAGGGATTATAACTACAATGTGTACACACATGGTCTACTAAAACGTTCATTAAATACCGAAGTAGGACAAATTTGGGGTATGACAGATGCCCCTATCTAATTGCCTTAAACTTGAGAAAATGAATTGCTGCATGGCGTTCATTTTAAGGTGGAAGTCAATTAGATACAAGAAGACCCCGAAATTTGTCCGATAAGCAAGTAAACTGCAGTGAGATATACTAGAACGGGGTAACAGGATGCGAAAGATGAACAAAATAATTTGACATTCTCTGGGTGGTCGAAGCAGTCCCTTATCCAATAAGGTTCTTTAATGATACCAGAGTAGTATAAACGATCCTCTTTGGGTGGTCGAAGCAGTCCCTTATTCAATGAGGTTCTTCGATGATACCAAAGCAGTATCTCTAAACACACGAGATTCTTCGGGTGGTCGAAGCGGTCCCTTATCCAATAAGGTTCTCCGATGATACCAAAGCAGTATCTCTGATCAAAACATGAGATTCTTCGGGTTGTCGAAGCAGTCCTTTATCCAATAAGGTTCTTCGATGATACCAAAGCAGTATCTCTGATCAAAACTCGAGATTCTTCAGGTGGTCGAAGCAGTACCTTATCCATTAAGGCTCTTCGATGATACCAAAGCAGTATCTCCGAAAACTTTGAGATTCTTCGGGTGGTCGAAGCAGTACCTTATCCGATAAGGTTCTTCGATGATACCAAAGCAGTATCTCTGAAAACTTGAGATTCTTCGGGTGGTCGAAGCAGTACCTTATCCATTAAGGGTCTTCGATGATACCAGAGCAGTATCTCTGAAAACTTTGAGATTCTTCGGGTGGTCGAAGCAGTACCTTATCCAATAAGGTTCTTCGATGATACCAAAGTAGTATCTCTGAAAACTTGGAGATTCTTCGGGTGGTCGAAGCAGTCCCTTACCCCGTAAGGTTCTTCGATGATACCAAAGCAGTATCTCTGAAAACTTGGAGATTCTTCGGGTGGTCGAAGCAGTCCCTTACCCCGTAAGGTTCTTCGATGATACCAAAGCAGTATCTCTGAAAACTTTGAGATTCTTCAGGTGGTCGAAGCAGTACCTTATCTAATAAGGTTCTTCGATGATACCAAAGTAGTATCTCTGAAAACTTGGAGATTCTTCGGGTGGTCAAAGCAGTCCCTTACCCCGTAAGGTTCTTCGATGATACTAAAGCAGTATCTCTGAAAACTTGGAGATTCTTTGGGTGGTCGAAGCAGTCCCTTATCCCGTAAGGTTCTTCGATGATGCCAAAGCAGTATCTCTGATCAAAACTTGAGATTCTTCGGGTGGTCGAAGCAGTTCCTTATCCAATAAGGTTCTTCGATGATACCAAAGCAGTATCTCGAACAAAACTTGAGATTCTTCGGGTGGTCGTAGCAGTACCTTATCCATTAAGGCTCTTCGATGATACCAAAGCAGTATCTCGAGTGATAATTTTGCTGAGGAATAGTTGAGCTAAAATTCCTATTAGAGGAACAACGTTGTCCAAACTCTGCAGGGGAGAAATCTTCCATAAACTCTCTAAAATAACCTCTGCTTGGGGAGCTACCAGAGCAATAGTTGCTGAGGATTATCATCATCAACTGCATGGTTGAATAATGACTTGCTGGGGAGTAGAATTCCCTGAACTCGTGGGGTCTTAACTCCTTTCAGAGTCATACTGACAACTTCACTGGAGGACTGACCAAGATGCTTTGCGAACTGATCCTGGATCCTGCTACATTACTATGTAATGCAATGTTTTGTGATGCCCAAACATGCAACTAAGATGTAACTGCTAGGGAGTGCACGATGCGAATGCAAATGATATGTTAATGCTTGATATGATTATGATATGAGGTTGTATGTCGTGCTTATGATAATGCAGCGACCAGGTATGTTGGGGATAAAATCCTATCGGGGACATCACCAGGGACTGGATTCGGTAGTTTCCAAATGGTTTGGACTTTGGTTATTGAGGATGCCAACGAGGGTGGACTTTTAGTGGTTGCCAATGAGGACTGGACTTTTAGGGTGAATTTAAGGTGCCAATTGGAGTGGCTTTTTGATGTTGCCAATAAAAGATTGGGCTTTCTGTGGGGTAATGAGAGGATTAGACTACCCGACATCCCAGATTTGGATACTCCATGACGATCGGGGGAATTGATTGCCCCAGTTTAGTTCTTGAACTCGAAGCTGGGGGAAACCATATCATACAAACCCTTTAGAAAGGCAAAGCTTTTCATGATGGCAAGCTTGGGCAGCTGACGACTAATTCAATGCTTCTACCTGTTGACATTTTTCTTGGAGACCATCTATTTTCCCCACTATCAAAACAAGTTCTATACCTTGTCAAAAGTTATATTTTTATTTTTTAGCTAAAGTTTCGAACACAAATTATCAAAATAAAATTAATTTGCAAACAATTAGATAAAGTAAAAGAGTGAGCACAATTTAATTGAGAAATCTCTCTTTATATTGATTTGACCCTTGAATGGGTAAGTATACAAAGATGTAATCCCTTAATGAGGTGATTACAGTGCAAGAAAAAACATAATGGCAAAAATTAGAGTTCCTTTGAGTTTTGACACTGCTATAGTCCCTATGACTTTGGAAGTCTTCAACACCTTGCTTCATAGAAAAATGGTCGGATCAATCATGTCTCTTGATAATGTACTAGGGTTAAGTGATCATGCATAATGGATACTTTGCCTTGGAATTTTGCCCCTAACTTTTGCCTGGATCGCCCTTTCGGGTTTTCAATCCACCAGGACGCCCTTTTTTTCCTGAGCCGCCCTTTCGGGTTTTCAACTCAGCGGGCCTATTCTTATTTTATCCCTAATTTTTTCCTGAACTACCCTTTAGGGTTTTCGGTTCACCGGGATAGCCAATTTTGCCTAAGTCGCCCTTTCAGGTTTTCGACTTAGCGGCTCTACTATTCCACTTTTTTAGGCAAAGTATCGTTTGACCAAATTTGCATTCACTGGATAAGGTAACTCCTCCCTATCCATGGTTGCGAGCTTTAGGGCACCACCAGAGAATGCTTCTGTTACCATATATGGGCCTTCATAATTTGACGTCCATTTGCCCCTAGATTCATTATACATAGCCATGATCCTCTTGAGTACTAAGTCTCCTTGTGCGAATGTCCTGGGATGCACTCTTTTGTCGAAGGCTCTTTTCATTCTTCTCTGATAAAGCTGGATGTGGCATATGACTGTCAAGCGCTTTTCCTCAATGAGATTAAGTTCTTTAAACCTCGTCTTTACCCATTCGGCTTCATCAAGTTGAGCTTCCATTAAAACCCTCAGCGAAGGGATTTCGACCTCTATTGGGAGAACTGCCTCCATGCCATAAACCAATGAGTAGGGAGTTGCCCCTGTTGAAGTTCGTACTGAAGTACGGTAGCTGTGTAGTGTAAAGGGTAACATCTCGTGCCAATCTTTGTACGTGACCACCATCTTCTGGATGATTTTCTTGATATTTTTATTAGCTGATTCCACGACTCCATTCATTTTGGGTATATATGGTGTCGAGTTATGGTGTTCTATTTTAAAACTGGCGCACAACTCGTCCATCATTTTGTTGTTGAGATTCGACCCATTGTCAGTGATGATGCGGTTAGGCACTCCATATCTGCATATAATGTTGTGTTTCAAGAAGCGAGCGACTACTTGCTTAGTAACGTTGGTATATGAAGCAGCTTCAACCCACTTGGTGAAATAGTCTATAGCCACAAGTATGAAGCGATGTCCGTTTGAAGCTTTTGGTTCAATCATCCCAATCATATATATTCCCCACATGGAGAAGGGTCATGGTGAGGTTAAGACGTTCAATGGAGTGGTGGGTACATGAATCTTATCAGAGTATATTTGGCACTTGTGACAAGTTCGGGCATGATGATAACAATCTGCTTCCATGGTAAGCCAATAATAGCCCGCTCTCAATATTTTCTTTGCCATGGTATGTCCATTCGCATGAGATCCAAAGCAGCCCTCATGAATGTCTTTTAGAATTTGTTCAGCTTCACGTTTCTCCACACATCTGAGCAAAACAGTGTCATAGTTGCGTTTGTACAGTACATTTCCGTTTAGGAAGAAGTTGGATGTCAATCTTCGCAAAGTTCTTTTGTCGATACCCAGAGCTCCTTCGGGATATTCGTGCTTTTCAAGATACCGTTTTATATCATAAAACCACGGCTTTTCATCTGCGTCTTTATCAGCAGTCAGGCAATGCGCGGGCTCTTCAAAGCGTCGTAAATCAATAGACGGTCGATGATTAAGCCATATCAACTTGTACATGGATGCCAGAGTTGCCAAAGCGTCAACCATTTGATTCTCTTCTCGAGGTATGTGAACAAAAGTGATATCATCGAATCGGGGAAGCAATTTGGCCATATAATCCCGGTATGGAATTAAATTTTCATGCTTTGTATCCCAATCGCCTCTTATCTGGTAAATTACCAGAGCAGAATCTCCAAACACATCGAGAGTTTTGATTCTCAAGTTAATGGCCTCTTCTAGCCCTAGTATACATGCCTCGTACTCTGCTATATTGTTAGTGCACGGGAAACAGAGTTTGGCCGTAAACGGCAAGTGAAAAATTTTGGGAGATGTAATCACTGCCCCAATTCCGTGTCCATAAGAGTTAGAAGCACCATCGAACATAAGAGTCCATCGCTCCCCTGGTTCTGGCCCTTCATCTGGCCCTGGCTCCTCGTAATCTTTTGCCATCATGATATCCTCGTCTGGAAATTCGAATTTCAACGGCTGATAATCTTCCACGGGTTGGTGGGCCAAATGGTCCGCTAGCACACTGCCTTTGATAGCCTTCTGAGCGACATACTGGATGTCGTATTCAGACAAAAGCATTTGCCATCGGGCTATCCAACCGGTAAGAGCAGGCTTCTCAAAGATGTACTTGATTGGATCCATCTTAGAGATTAAGTATGTGGTGTGTGTCAGCATATATTGTCTGAGGCGTCCAGCAGCCCACGCAAGTGCACAACAAGTTTTCTCAAGCAAAGAGTATCTAGTCTCACAGTCGTTAAACTTTGTGCTGAGATAGTATATAGCATGCTCTTTCTTGCATGAATCATCTTGTTGTCCTAATACGCAACCCATGGATTCTTCTGGCACAGTTAAGTACATAATGAGCGGCCTTCCAGGAACTGGTGGTATCAAGATCGGTGGTTCTTGCAAACATTCTTTGATTGCATCAAATGCCCCTTGGCATTCATCATTCCATACAACCGGCTGATCTTTCCTGAGAAACTTAAAAATTGGCTTGCAAGTGGCTGTGAGATGTGAAATAAATCTTGCGATATAATTCAACCTCCCTAGAAATCCACGGACCTCCTTTTCGGTCTTTGGGGCAGGCATGTCCTGAATCGCCCTTACTTTATCAAGATCCACCTCAATCCCTTTCTGGCTTACGATAAAGCCCAACAACTTTCCAGACCGCACCCCGAACGTACATTTGTTGGGATTAAGTCTCAACTTAAACTTCCTCAGTCTGGCGAACAACTTTTCCAAATTAACCAAATGTTCATCTTCAGTCTGGGACTTAACAATCATGTCGTCAACGTACACTTCGATCTCTTTATGAATCATATCATGAAATAGTGTTACCATTGCACGTTGGTACGTTGCCCCAACGTTCTTCAACCCAAATGGCATTACCTTGTAACAGAATGTGCCCCATGGTATAATGAACGTGGTCTTTTCCATGTCATCTGGATCCATCTTAATTTGATTGTAACCAGAGAATCCATCCTGTTGCGGTGGAAATAGGATCACAAACTATTAATGAGTTTGAATCGCAATTCAATTCACAACCGCTCTTTGATTTATCCGAAGGAAAAGGTCAAAAAGGGAAAACCTATTTTGCATCGTAAACACAATGCGGGGAAAGATCTAGGGCTCGGGGGTTGGTTAAATTTAGGGAAGGTATTAGCACCCTAAACTTCTGTAGTACTCTACAGGAACCTTTTGTTCAAATGTTTACTATTTGCTTTATTTATTTGCTTAAGGTATATGTACAAAGGGATTAAAAGTGAGAAAGGAGACCTAAGGGGTTAATTCTAAGTTTACTCGGCAAGACATCGCATCTTGTGCCTACGTATCCTTACGGGAGTGGAATCAGAGTAATCGTAGTTCCCCTCAAAAGGGAGGTTAGAGACTTCTTGACTGTGGTCAAGGTCTCAAGGGGAATAAACATGTCTTAAGGACACGCTTACGCGGAGTGTAGAAACTCCCAATCTCTACGTTGAATTGTTAAGTTGTAATTAGGGTTAGGTTAGGTTAGGGATTCCACGGCGGGAAACCCTAAAATGAGCGCGGCGGCTCTTTGACCTAATGCTAGGGGTAAAATTGTAATTTTGCCTGCGGCGAGGCATTTGTGAAAATTAGGGTTTGTGAGGTTGTAAGGGTTTGAAATTGAGGACTATTGACGCGGCGGTCAAACGGCTAGACCTAATTCCTTCGGAGGAGTGAAATTATTGGTAAAGACGCGATAAACATACAATGGCAGAACATAAAGTGCGGAAAGATAAATGCGACAATTGTCTCGCAAAATTACATCCCATAAGCAGTTACAAATATGATAATTGAATATTTAAACTGAAAATAAAATCAATTGAACTTAGTCAGCTGCAAAAAACTAAAACAAACAGAGACTGTTATTATACGGGGTTAGACAAAAAATTAGACGGGAATGTTAGGAATTTAAGTAGAAAATTATAATTTTAACGAAACAAGAAAAAAAGGTTAGAAATTTGGATCTTAAAAATGAGGATGTTAGCGAAAAATTAATAAGCAATGAAAATTGATATGCAAAGAAGATGGCGATAATATACAAGTGATAATGGAATATGAAATAGCAACGATGATGTTAGATTATGTACAAATATAAAAATAAATACAAAAATAAATAAATAAATATTAGTGAACAGGTTCATGGATAATCAATAATACTGTTAGGAATGAAGGATGAAAATTGGAATTGACGATAATTAAAATTTAAGTGATGAATGTTTTGAGACGGTGAGAATTTAGGTAATTAGAAAAGAGTTAGAAGGGAATTAGGTTTTTTTTGTGTGAGATTTGGAAAAGTTAGAACTTTAATGTGATTAAGAAAAAGAAAATAAATTAAAAGTTAGAATTAAAAGTTAGAAAAAAAAATTAGAACTTCGAAATTTGGTTTAAAAAAAAAGGTTAGAAAATAAAAATAAAAGTTTGAAAATAAAAGAGAAAAGGTTAGAATTTTAATAAAAAAAAGAGTTAGTTACTTTTGATGAAGACTGCAAGAGTCTTTGATGCTTGCCGATCCCCCCGTTTTGTTGCTTCTGAGGGTCCTTTTATACTTGATTTTTTTAAATCTTTTTCAATCTCAGATTTGATTTGAATGAATTTTTATGATGATTTCAGATTTGATTCAATGATGGTGATGTTGATATTTAGATCTGATTTTCTTATGATGATGATATGATCTGATTGATTTGATTTTGCTCCATCTGTGATTTATTGTGATTGGATTTGATAAAAAAAATGTTGGGATTTAAATTTAAAAAGTTAGCAAAGAAAATAAGGGTTTCAAGTTAAATAAAAAATTAGAATTTTAAGTTTTTAAAAAAAATGAGTTAGAATTTTAAAATAAAAAACATTTGAATGTTGATTTTAAAAAATGTTAGAATTATTTTGAAAACTGTTAGAATTTAATTTTAAAAGGAATTTAGAATTTTAATTTGAAAAAGGATGGTGTCAAAAAGATTTAGATTTAATTTTTTTAAAAAAAAAAGGATAGATTTAATTTATAAAAAAAAAAAGGTTAGATTTAATTTTTAAAATAGTTAGAAAAAAAGATTTAACTTTATAAAAGTTAGAAAAAAAAATTTAACTTTAAAAAGGAGTTAGAAAAAAGATTTAACTTTAAAAAAGGAGTTAGAAAAAAGATTTAACTTTAAAAAAGTTAGAAAAAAGATTTAATTTTTTTAAAAAAAAATTAGAAAAAAAGATTTAACTTTAAAAAAGGGTTAGAAAAAGGATTTATCTTTTAAAAAAAAGTTAGAAAAAAGATTTAATTTTAAAAAGGTAATAGAATTTGATTAAAAAAATGTGTTAGAAATTAATTAAAAAAGGTTATAAAAAAAATTTACTCTTAAAGAAAAGAAAAAAAAAAAGTTAAATTTTAATCTAAATCCTAAAAGTTATTAAGAAGAGCTTAAAATGATTTAAATAAATAAACTAAATAGAAAAGAAAAAAGAAAAAAAAAAGTTAATAAAAAACGTTAGTAAAGTTATAAAAAAAATTTAATTAAATTATTATTAGTTAAAAAAAACAAGATCTAAAAAAAAGGTTAATTTATTAAATAAGAATTTAAAATAAAATAAAAAAATAAAATAAAATAAAAAAGAAAGGGTAAAATTTGGGGTATTACAGTTGCCCCTATTTAAATAACTACACCGGATGATTTGAGTGGCCGAGACTCAAGGAATCATGGTGGAGGGATTTAAATATAGATAACCGAAAATTTTGCCCTTAGATGCAGTGATATGAAAATGCTATGGATAACACGAAATGAAATGTAATGCTGACACACTGTGAATATGGTATGATGCGTAAGATGCAAGTGATAAATGCAAGGATACAGACGACATGACGGCGCATGGGACGGACATGACGACCAAACACTGGGGAAAACGACGCGCTGGGACAGCAGCACAACACTGGGGAATCCTAAAATGATGGTCAACTGGTACGGCTACGTCCAATTGTCATTTTTAGAAAAGGAACGAGATTCTCAAATGGAGATGGTACCTATGAGACGACCTCCACTGGGGAATCTAAAAGTAAAATTGGATCATGTACGACTGCAAGATCGATCACAGAATGCTGGAGCATTGAGCAAAGAATAACATCCAAGCTTCTGTAAACTATCTCTCGTGACAGGATCAAACGGACTTTTCGGGAATCCGTAGCAAATATACAGGGTAAAAAAAAACCGGCTGTATGCCAAAATAAATGGACTTTGAGTGGTTAGAACATGATCCGAAATGGTGATGGCGCTTATGCGATGGCCTCCACTTGGGAATGTCTAACAATAAAACTGGATCTACACGGTTGCAAGATCGATTATAGAATGCTGGAGCATTGAGCAAAGAATAACATCCAAGCTTCTAATAAACTATCCTTCGTGATGGGATCGAATGGACTTTTCAGAAATCCGTATCATATATACAGGGTAAAGACCGGCTGTATGCCAAAATAAACGGACTTTAATGGGAAATGCCCTGATAAGCTTCTTGAGGGAGAATTGTCACTCATCGTTGGAAGGGACTTATATGCCAAAATGGATAAGCACTCAAATAAAGAGGCTGCTGCTTATCTGATAAATAAATCTTCTCGCATTTAAGGTCGGCGCCTGGAATACGATTCTGATTCTTCTCTTACTGAAGGATAAATAAACTTCTCCATGCTTCAAGATCGTGCTCTCTTGAACATGAAAAGGGTAAACTGAACTTCCTCATACTTCAGAATCGTGCTCTCCTGAATATGATTCGGCTCTTTCGGGTAAATGAAATTCTTCATACTTCAGAATCGTGCTCTCCTGAATATGAAAAGGGCTAACTGAACTTCCTCATACTTCAGAATCGTGCTCTCCTGAATATGATTCGGCTCTTTCTTGTAAATGAAATTCTTCATACTTCAGAATCGTGCTCTCCTGAATATGAAAAGGGCTAACTGAACTTCCTCATACTTCAGAATCGTGCTCTCCTGAATATGATTCCGCTCCTTCGGGTAAATGAAATTCTTCATACTTCAGAATCGTGCTCTCCTGAATATGAAAAGGGCTAACTGAACTTCCTCATACTTCAGAATCGTGCTCTCCCGAATATGATTCGGCTCTTTCTTGTAAATGAAATTCTTCATACTTCAGAATCGTGCTCTCCTGAATATGAAAAGGGCTAACTGAACTTCCTCATACTTCAGAATCGTGCTCTCCTGAATATGATTCGACTCTTTCTTGTAAATGAAATTCTTCATACTTCAGAATCGTGCTCTCCTGAATATGAAAAGGGCTAATTGAACTTCCTCATAATTCAGAATCGTGCTCTCCTGAATATGATTCGGCTCTTTCTTGTAAATGAAATTCTTCATACTTCAGAATCGTGCTCTCCTGAATATGAAAAGGGCTAACTGAACTTCCTCATACTTCAGAATCGTGCTCTCCTGAATATGATTCTGCTCAAACCTCCCCGTATTTCAAGATCGTGCTCTCCTGAATACGATTTGGTTCAAACCTCCCATACTTCAAGACGACAGGTAAATGGAAGCCCAACTGCTCCATGGAGATGGCCATTTGCTGCGAGTCATAACGAAGATAGGATCAGCTTCTTAGGTGAGAAATGTCGCATACCGATGCTGTAAGATGTAGGATTGTAAAGTGTTGTACTGATAAATTTTCCAGGCATGAACTGGCGTGTATCTGTAAATGATTGTAGTTGAAGATAGTGCAAAATAAATGCACGTCCGGGTACAGTGATAAACTTCTCGGGCGAAAACAGTCGCGTATCTGTCATGGTATGGTGAAAATCTTTAGATGGTGCAAAATAAATGCACGTTCGGTTGGGATTGACGACCGACAAGACTGAGATTCAATCTAGGATTGAGCTAGAAAGAAGACTGGTAATCAAGACTCCATCGAGGGAATGAACTTGAAGGGTAGATATCTTATCCTGGCGAGGAAAGATAGCTGAAGTAACCGTCATCCACGAGGATCGAGCTCCGTGGGGAAACTGGAAACAAGTAAGTATTTTATGCTTAGGGCTGACAATCTATTTGGAGAGAATGGGCAAACCCCAGTTACTCGGCGGTAACGACCAATGATGGAGACACGATGAACCTGTGAATGCTAACGCATATGTTGATGCATATGTTAATGTGAATGTATGTTAATGTCTATGTATGCTAATGTCTATGTATGTTAATGTTTATGTATGCAAGATGTTATGAAATGAGTATGTAATGAGTATGTAATGAATATGTAATGAATATGTAATATGTAATGAATGTGTAATGAAATAGGCATGTGATGCTTATGCCCCTGTGTATGCTGACGAAACTGACTAGAGACGGGACGAGAGATGAAATAAACATCTCGACGGAAATACCCTGCGTTCTCTGCAACCAATACGTCAATCATGGGTAAGAAAGATCAATGGTTGAACCAAATCTAGTTTTAAAGTTCTGAATTCTCTGGGGAGAAGGTAATCTGCTTGGGTGTACAGTATCACGTCTTCACATGGGGAGAAGAAAACCTGAGGGACACTTTTGAGTTACCCAAGAAAAAGTTGTCAGCTTATAGTCTCTCTGGGGACTGTCACTGGGAGCATGTCGGTGAAATCTTTGATGTCTTAGGGACCACCGGCTCCATCCAAAGTATTGTCAGCTTAAAGTCTCGTTGGGGACTATGATGAGGCAATAGTTTAAGAGCCTGTTGCAACACTGAGATTTATTGGGGAATGAAGGCCGCTGCGAGTAAAATCCATCGGGTGCATGAAAAAAATTGTGAAGCCACATAGTTTTGATCTTGAAGGACCTTATAGTAGTCGCCATTTGTTTCTTCCAAAACATGGTGCCCCAGAATACTTGTGTTGTGAGGTATGGTCATCTCAAGAGGATTTTATAGAGAAAAATGGAGTCTGGTTGCCCCACTGTTTTCAAACTCTTTGAGAGATTTGTCAGGTCTCGACGTAACTGGCACAAATTAATCGTGTTACGACGAAATCTTTGAGAAACAGCTCTTGAGAATGTCAGCCTCGCGTTGGTGAGCGAACTGGGAAACTGCCTGCCCCTGTTTAGCAGGATTTTCAAGTTCCATGGGTTATGTTCATATGTAAGTCTCTAAGATATCAAGCAAAGTTGTCATGCCTGAAATGCCTATCCTGAGCTTGTCAATGTACACATATATTTGTCCTGAATTTTTGTTTTGAAAAAAGATATCGCGATAACTTGTGACCGAAATCACTAGTCAGGATATAAGTTTTAATTATAATGTCAACATGAATTTTTTTCTGAGCATAGCTCGTAGGAGTCAGGAAACGTGATCTTGTCAAGTATGCTTTCAACCGAAGTCCTACTTCAATTAGGTCTTTTAAAGGTTGTATCGTGGCTCGGTTCACGGTTTAAGAAACAAAGGATAAAGGCTCAAAGTTATATTTGTACCCACCCATTCTTCGTGATGTTCTCCAATCCTAATTCAGTTAATCGGATACGAACGCTCATATCTCAAGCGGATTTGCTATGGTCGAGAACTTATCAAGGCTTTGGACATGGCAGTCACTCACCTATTTCTAATGGCGATTGGTCACACGACCTTGTTCTTTATAGGGGTTCTAAAAACTACTGGTTTGTTGTTCTTATTCCCTAACTTTTGCCTGGACAACGTCTTTTGATTTGACTTTGGAGTCCAGCGGGATGCCCCAGTTTTGCCTAAGTCTCCTTCATAGGTTTTGACTTAGCGGGCTTTTATTATTTTTTTGAATATTCTTTTATGCACAAGTCGTGTAAATCTTTCGAAAGGCTCGTGACTGCCCCACTCCTTAGGTAACCGAGGGATAGCCATTGTATTGGACTTCTTAAGATGCTAAGGATAAATTCTCGAAGGTTGGCTCTTCCTTTTTAAGAGTCTAAGCGCTCGATCGGTTTAACTGAAACCTACCCTGCCCCAGGTTAGGATGAAGGTTCTTAAAAAGAAATAAAAACTCCTACTTCAAGGTTCAAAGGGTTGACTAGGGATTAACATCCTTATATCTCCAGTGTTTGGGATTTGAAACAATGCCTTACCTCATCAGCGGGTTTCAATCGAAAGCATACGACAAGAAATCTGACGTTTTGGGTTCGTCATCCTCCCCCCAATTCTCCATCAGAACAAGAGATCGGGTAAAGTTGGCATTATAATTTATGAAAACGTTTTTTTTGAATGAGTGAAACGAATGGATTTATTCAAGACAAACATATGCATTGCATTAACTAATCAAAGATAAACAAATTCGTACATGCTAAATATGCTTAATCAAAGAGAAATACATATAAACAAATGAACTGTCGGAAAAATCCTTCTAAATGGTTAATGAAATTCGAAAGCAACAGTGTCCTTTGGCGGAGCCTCAACGGAAAGGACGTCGGGTTTACGATCACTGTGAGTCGTCATGGCTTACCCCAGTTACGCTGGTCACATCTTCAACAGTTTTCAGTCGTTGCTTCAAAATAACTTTCCCAGATTCTTTGTTGATCCCGGTCATATCATCTTGAGGGTTACTGAAATGAAGCGAGCTAGGCCTTTGAATAATTACTGGATTCGACTGATTTGCTGAGGGGACAACATACTTTGCAGATTTTAAGCTGGACAAGCGGGGAACCCCGGGAGGAGTTTCGATCTTCGGCTGAGCATTGCTAAAAGACAACCTCTTCGCTTCTAGAAAATCTCTGACAACTTTCTTAAGAGCATAGCAATTCTCTAGATCATGGCCGGGCGCACCCTCATGAAATAAACAATGAGCGGCAGCGTTGTAACCTGCAGGTAACGGATTAGGCGGAGGACCCAAAGCACGGGTGATAATCAGACCCTGTTGTACCAAATGGGGGTATAACTCAGTGAAGGTCATCGGAATTGGAGGACAAGGCTTATACTGACTCTTACGGAGATAAGGAACCTGATCCTGTGATTGTTGGTGAACTGGAGCGTTGGGCACTCGTTGACTGTCGACAGGAACTTGCATAGGCGAATAACCGGAAGGTTGTTGATAAACTGGTGCCTGATATACCGGAGCTGACTGTACAGGCTGGCATGTAGGAAACTGCTGATCAAATGGAGGTGCAACAGTAGCTACATAGGGTTGTTGAACATATAGAAACGGATAACCTTGAACATAACTCTGCTGATATTGTAAAGGTTGAGGAGTAGCCTTTTTGCGGTTCCTTGAACGTGTAGGTCCTTTACCATGGTCGGAGTTAGGAGTTTTGCACTTTGGAGGGGTAGCTCGTCGAACTGGTCGAGCACTGGGAGGCACCAAACCGGATTGAAGACCGTGAGGAGGTACATTCTCGACAGTAACAGCTGGTAGAGATTGCATAACGGTATTAGTAGTCTCAGAAACAACAGTAGACTGAGCATCCACCTTCACACTAAGAGCTCGTAACATCTCCAAAATCTGCCCTACACTTCCTCGAAGATCTTCGAATTCATGGCTGACACGGTTGATCTCTTGGTTTTGATCTTCCATTCTTTTGAAGGGTCGTATTGATGCAGAGAACTCAGGGTGACAAAACTGGAGGGTGAGAGAACCGAGTATGAGAAATCGGGAGACACATGCAATGCAAAAGTATGATGCTAAAATGTGAATGCAAATGAAGATTTCATGGAATTCAAACATTTACGAATGTCGTGGGGTACCAAGGAAATCTTTTTCTTGTTTTTTTCATTTTATTTTTTTTTATTTATGGTATCCCGCGATATCCATAAATGATGTTTGAACTCCATGAAATACAATGCAATGAGATGCTTTACAGATGCAATGCATGAAAACACACAAAGTCCTAGGTTAAAGGAACGTGAGCGGAGTTAAGGTCTACCCATCCCAAAAGGAGTGTACTATAGGTTAGTTGTACCTGCCGAACATGGTTCTACAAAGTGCCCAAAGTCATCAGCCCATCTTTCGGATATTATCAACCTTCCGACTGACTCGGGGGTTAATAATATTCTCAAGAGAACCTCTTTTGAGTGTAGTGTCGCGTAGCAACCATTGTAGGACTACTCCCACATGGTTCCCGCACTACGTCCTAAATAAGGCCAAGGTGGTGTTAAGGTACTACGGTCCTCAATATCACAGACTCCAATCGACCATGGAAAAAGTTTTTACGATTACTCGTTCAACCGAACCATTTTCGAAAAGGTCTCAACTGAGCGGTGATTCTCGAATCAGCTTGGTCGGGATTCACTCCCTATAAGCCTCATCGAATATATCCCCATCCTATAATAATGTCACTAGTCTGGGCGTAGGACTTTATCTCACAACACAAGGTACCGTCCCAAAATCAAAACACAATATATACATGCAAATGAATAATAACACAGATAGTAATAAATATGAACAAGTTAGGGATAACCCTTAAAAGTTTAGAAGACTCCCCAGTGAAGTCGCCATTTTCTGTTGCGGTGGAAATAGGATCACAAACTATTAATGAGTTTGAATCGCAATTCAATTCACAACCGCTCTTTGATTTATCCGAAGGAAAAGGTCAAAAAGGGAAAACCTATTTTGCATCGTAAACACAATGCGGGGAAAGATCTAGGGCTCGGGGGTTGGTTAAATTTAGGGAAGGTATTAGCACCCTAAACTTCTGTAGTACTCTACAGGAACCTTTTGTTCAAATGTTTACTATTTGCTTTATTTATTTGCTTAAGGTATATGTACAAAGGGATTAAAAGTGAGAAAGGAGACCTAAGGGGTTAATTCTAAGTTTACTCGGCAAGACATCGCATCTTGTGCCTACGTATCCTTACGGGAGTGGAATCAGAGTAATCGTAGTTCCCCTCAAAAGGGAGGTTAGAGACTTCTTGACTGTGGTCAAGGTCTCAAGGGGAATAAACATGTCTTAAGGACACGCTTACGCGGAGTGTAGAAACTCCCAATCTCTACGTTGAATTGTTAAGTTGTAATTAGGGTTAGGTTAGGTTAGGGATTCCACGGCGGGAAACCCTAAAATGAGCGCGGCGGCTCTTTGACCTAATGCTAGGGGTAAAATTGTAATTTTGCCTGCGGCGAGGCATTTGTGAAAATTAGGGTTTGTGAGGTTGTAAGGGTTTGAAATTGAGGACTATTGACGCGGCGGTCAAACGGCTAGACCTAATTCCTTCGGAGGAGTGAAATTATTGGTAAAGACGCGATAAACATACAATGGCAGAACATAAAGTGCGGAAAGATAAATGCGACAATTGTCTCGCAAAATTACATCCCATAAGCAGTTACAAATATGATAATTGAATATTTAAACTGAAAATAAAATCAATTGAACTTAGTCAGCTGCAAAAAACTAAAACAAACAGAGACTGTTATTATACGGGGTTAGACAAAAAATTAGACGGGAATGTTAGGAATTTAAGTAGAAAATTATAATTTTAACGAAACAAGAAAAAAAGGTTAGAAATTTGGATCTTAAAAATGAGGATGTTAGCGAAAAATTAATAAGCAATGAAAATTGATATGCAAAGAAGATGGCGATAATATACAAGTGATAATGGAATATGAAATAGCAACGATGATGTTAGATTATGTACAAATATAAAAATAAATACAAAAATAAATAAATAAATATTAGTGAACAGGTTCATGGATAATCAATAATACTGTTAGGAATGAAGGATGAAAATTGGAATTGACGATAATTAAAATTTAAGTGATGAATGTTTTGAGACGGTGAGAATTTAGGTAATTAGAAAAGAGTTAGAAGGGAATTAGGTTTTTTTTGTGTGAGATTTGGAAAAGTTAGAACTTTAATGTGATTAAGAAAAAGAAAATAAATTAAAAGTTAGAATTAAAAGTTAGCAAAAAAAATTAGAACTTCGAAATTTGGTTTAAAAAAAAAGGTTAGAAAATAAAAATAAAAGTTTGAAAATAAAAGAGAAAAGGTTAGAATTTTAATAAAAAAAAGAGTTAGTTACTTTTGATGAAGACTGCAAGAGTCTTTGATGCTTGCCGATCCCCCCGTTTTGTTGCTTCTGAGGGTCCTTTTATACTTGATTTTTTTAAATCTTTTTCAATCTCAGATTTGATTTGAATGAATTTTTATGATGATTTCAGATTTGATTCAATGATGGTGATGTCGATATTTAGATCTGATTTTCTTATGATGATGATATGATCTGATTGATTTGATTTTGCTCCATCTGTGATTTATTGTGATTGGATTTGATAAAAAAAATGTTGGGATTTAAATTTAAAAAGTTAGCAAAGAAAATAAGGGTTTCAAGTTAAATAAAAAATTAGAATTTTAAGTTTTTAAAAAAAATGAGTTAGAATTTTAAAATAAAAAACATTTGAATGTTGATTTTAAAAAATGTTAGAATTATTTTGAAAACTGTTAGAATTTAATTTTAAAAGGAATTTAGAATTTTAATTTGAAAAAGGATGGTGTCAAAAAGATTTAGATTTAATTTTTTTTTTAAAAAAAAGGATAGATTTAATTTATAAAAAAAAAAAAGGTTAGATTTAATTTTTAAAATAGTTAGAAAAAAAGATTTAACTTTATAAAAGTTAGAAAAAAAATTTTAACTTTAAAAAGGAGTTAGAAAAAAGATTTAACTTTAAAAAAGGAGTTAGAAAAAAGATTTAACTTTAAAAAAGTTAGAAAAAAGATTTAATTTTTTTAAAAAAAATTTAGAAAAAAAGATTTAACTTTAAAAAAGGGTTAGAAAAAGGATTTATCTTTTAAAAAAAAGTTAGAAAAAAGATTTAATTTTAAAAAGGTAATAGAATTTGATTAAAAAAATGTGTTAGAAATTAATTAAAAAAGGTTATAAAAAAAATTTACTCTTAAAGAAAAGAAAAAAAAAGTTAAATTTTAATCTAAATCCTAAAAGTTATTAAGAAGAGCTTAAAATGATTTAAATAAATAAACTAAATAGAAAAGAAAAAAGAAAAAAAAAAGTTAATAAAAAACGTTAGTAAAGTTATAAAAAAAATTTAATTAAATTATTATTAGTTAAAAAAAACAAGATCTAAAAAAAAAGGTTAATTTATTAAATAAGAATTTAAAATAAAATAAAAAAATAAAATAAAATAAAAAAGAAAGGGTAAAATTTGGGGTATTACACATCCATGAAGGAAAAAACGGAGAACTGAGCCGTATTATCTACCAACACATCAATATGAGGCAATGGAAAATCATCTTTAGGACTTGCTCTGTTTAAGTCGCGGTAATCCACACACATACGGACCTTCCCATCCTTCTTCGGCACTGGAACGATATTTGCAACCCATTGCAGATATTTGGCCACTGCTAAGAATCCTGCATCGAATTGTTTTCGGACTTCATCACGGATTTTCAGAGCCATATCAGGACGGGTTCTTCTCAACTTCTGCTTGACGGCATGACATTCTTCTTTGAGTGGCAACTTGTGTACAACGATGTTCGTATCTAGACCAGGCATGTCCTGATACGACCATGCGAATACATCAGCATATTCTCGAAGGAGCCCTACCAACTTTACCTTGACAGTATCTTGAAGAGACGCGTCAACCCTTATCTCCCTTTTATTTTCTTCTGAACCTAGGTTGATAATCTCGACATCCTCTTTATGCGGCATAATGACCTTCTCTTCTTGCTGCAGCAACCTAGCCAATTCGTTGGGGAACTCATCCTCGTCTTCCTCATCCGCTCGGTATATTGGACAATCAAAATCATAAAGGCCTATAGTAGTGTAGATATCAAGGACCTCGGTAGTGTCTCTGCATGTTTATGATTTATGCAGCTTATTTAGGAAAGTGAGTGCGTGAAAGAAATGCCATTAATTATGAAAAAGTAGAAAAGAAAATGAGCAAAAATTGAATGCAAATCAAAAATTTATTCATGTTAAACATGTTTTGAAACATCAGGGGGGCCGATACAAAGCTCCACTACGCCTTGGGCAGAGCGTAGGGTTTTGAAAATCAATTAAAACTTTACTTTTGAAGAGGGAAGAATTGGGGTATTTCGATGGTCTTCCAGTTCTTCAATTCTTCACCAGGTTCAGCCTGTCGGATCCAGCTTGCGGAGGCTTCTTTGTCATCAACCTCATCTTCAATTACCATGGCGGAGGTATGATCGAAGATATGCCCAGCGCTCTTGAAAACTTCTGCTACAGGAGGAATCTGCTTCTTGTCATATCCAATTGTCACAGTGTTGGATGAAGGATGGTATCCTAGCCCAAATTTGTCGAACTTTTCAGCCACTTCCACCATTTTTCCCCAGCCTTGGGCGTTCCCTTCGTCTACAACCATCTTAGCCTCTTCATAAGAGGCCATTGTTGATCTTGAACTCTGACTATCTGAAATTCGTTGCACCGCTAATGTATTCACCATTTCAAACGACTGAAAAGGCGTTTCCACCATTTCCCCTTCAACTTCAATGTACCTGAAGGACGTCAAGTGGCTTACCAGGATATCCTCTTCTCCTCCAATCTGAACTATCCTGTCATTACTGACAAATTTTAGCTTTTGGTGAAGGGTGGAAGTAACAGCTCCTGCATAGTGGATCCAAGGTCTCCCTAATAGACAGCTGTACCCCGGATAAATATCCATTACTTGGAAAGTAATGGTGAAGACAGTTGGTCCGATTTTTATTGGCAAGTCCACATCGCCAATCACAGCACGCCTAGAGCCATCAAAAGCTTTGACTACCAGAGCACTCGGCTTCATGCTAACTCCTTTTACTGGCATTCTCTCCAGGGTGATCTTGGGAAGCACATTCAAAGAAGAACCTGTATCCACTAAGACTCGGGATATCAATGTGTCTTGACACTTGATAGAAATATGGAGAGCTTTATTGTGGTTTCTCTTCTCTGCAGTCAGGTCATCATCATTAAACCCAAGAAAGTTTCTGGTTGTTACGCTAGCTATCACATCATCGAACTGGGCTACGGTGATGTCTTTAGCAATATGCGCAGCGCTCAACACCTTCATTAAAGATAACCTGTGGGCCTCTGAACTAAGTAACAACAAGAGCATGGAAATTCTGGCAGGAGTCTGGTTTAGTTGATCAATCACTTTATAGTCACTTTTTTTGATGATCTTCAAAAACTCCTCAGCTTCCTTTGGCGTAACCGCTGCCTTTGGTGATGATACCTCAACAAGTGGCTCAACACTTGGCAGTTCAATTGTAGCTTTTTCTTTATTTCTAGCTGGCACTTCCACTGGTTTGGCGGCAAATAAACGACCGTTACGGGTCATCCCACTAGGCCCAACAACTGCATCGCATTTGGCAGCGTCATATTCAATCACTAGTCTCTCTGGCCTCTGTTTAAAAACTTTGGGCTCAGATTCATTGACAGAATACTCTATTACCACCGGAGCTGGTCGTGCTGCTTTTTGTCTATTGACGTCACCTTCATCATATTGCATAATCACGGGTGCTAGTCGAGCGGGCCTCTGTTGAAAGGCTTCTGAAGGATCATATTGCAAGACTACTGGCGTCGGTCGAAGTCGCCTTGTCGGATAAGTGTCGCTACTGCGAAAATCGGCGCCGGCTGAACAGAAGAGTCGCCACCGTGCGTTATTTATCCCACGGGAGGGAAAGGAAACGCTCAGAGTAAACCTCGCACAACACGGGAAAAAGGTATGGTCATCGCAACCATAGCCGGGGTTCGGGAGTCGGTTACGCAAGGGGAAGGTATTAGCACCCCTCACGTCCATCGTACTCGATGGGATCCACGCTTGTTTTCGGGTATGGATTGTTATTCTATCTAAACTAAAGGTCAGGGGTTAAAAAGAAAATAAAATGACTCGGCAAAGTATCGCACTTTATGCCTACGTATTCCCGTCTGGAACGAGAAATCAGAGTCAACGTAGTTCGCCTACCTACGGGAAAGGAGGGGAAGGTTGCTCGCTAGGATATCGCATCCTATGCCTACGTACTTCCACACTGCATGGAAGATCAGAGCAAACGTAGTTCGGGCCACGTACGACACAAGTCTGTCTTGATTGATTTTATTCCTTCTGAAAAAGGTTTTCTGATTAACAGTCCAAGCGGACAAAAATTGACGTTTTGATGAGTTCACATTCTTTTATGGAAGAAGTGTCTTTTATTGTGTTTGAAATCTTTACGTGTTTTTCTGTTTGTTTTGAGGAAGAAGAGACAGAACTCTAACCTACGGTTGCGAAGGGAAACAAACTAACCTAATGTTATCATGCATGGGTTAAGACCTAGTGTCTATCATGCTCCTCTCTTGCACAGAGAGAAACAGAGATCCTACGGGATAGGCAGAAACAGAAACAATATCAGATATAATAAAACAGTAAAATGCATGGATGCAACAGCACAAGCGAGGCAAGGGAGTCCCACTCAACCTCGAACCTAGAAAACAATAGGCGAAAGTGAACAGGCTTCACTTTCAACCCAACAGGGTAAACAGCAAACAATACAGTCCAGAAAACCAATCAATACATCAGCAAAAGAAATACAGCAAAAGAAACAGCATCATCAGCTCTGAATCAACATCTAGCTTCAAGCAATCTCCATTTAGCTACAGGCTTCAACAAGCATCAATACCCATCTTCATGACCTTCAGGCAGGGGCCTTGATCATCTATCTTCCATCTGCAATGGCTTTTCTTCATGCTCAAACCTCCAGGATGAGGAATCAGTCACAAGAGTGAAGAGAATGAATGTTAAACAGTCAATTACCTACCAAGGGTGGTTCATCAACTGTTAACATTAATCAGAAAGTTTCCTCTCAAAAGTTCTATCTTTCAAATATATTCACTGATCCTTCCAAAGGAAGGAGGTGGATATTTGAAAGAGACTTTGAATCATAGAGAAAGGATGGATGCAGACAAGGCATTCCATGTTTAAGAAACAAGCTTTCTAATCTAGAGCTCTGCCTAGCTCCTAAACCCTAGTCTCCTCAGCAGCTGCTAGCAAGAACCTCCTCCTCAACTCTGACAGTTGATCTTCAATCCCTGAATCTCCAATGGTCTTCATCTCCTCAAGTCTTCAGCTCTCCCAAGGGCCCCAGACAAACCCAATTCCCAAGCAAGCAAGCAATAATCCCCAAAGGGCACACCACACCAGACAATCAGATATACAGACAGTATTAATAGCAGTAGGGGAATCCTGACTTTCTCTAAGGGATCTAATAACTACCCATAGCCCCTATAGTCCCATAACTAATCTATTCAAACCCTAAGTCCTAAGGGAAAGAATTGAACCTCCTAAGTCATCACCTAAAAAAACCTAATTTGTTCAAGATGTTCAAACCTATTTTAATCACCTAAAATTAACTTCTAAAAATGGGAATTAAAATATTTCTACAAGATCAACATCTAATCTAAACACCCTAAAAAGAATGAACAAAAAATAATAAAGCATGTAATAGAACAAAAATTATTAAAATGATGCATGAAATGAATCTATTTAACATGACATTTATTTAGAAAATATGAAAAAAATATGAAATGAAAATAAAAATGCAATTTTATTTTTCTATAATATTCTAGACATCCTAAGGAAAATAGTGTAAAAAGAATGGATTAAAAATGAATTTTTATGAATTTATTATGAATTAATGAAAATTGGTAAAAACTAAAATGGAATTAAAAAAATGAATTGAATTAAAATTGATGGGGGGTACTAATAGAAACCACGTGCAGTTCATATCCAGGATGGGCCAACAATAGGGGGTGCGCATATCATTTTGGTTAAGCCCAGAACGCTTCAGAAATAATGAAAAGATAAGAGAGGCGCAGGGGGGTGAGAAAAGTACAAGATATCACGTTAAAATTGGAATGGGCCTATAACTGGGGGGTGGGAATAACACATAGCGCTCAGGCCCGCCCGTTTCAATTAATGAAACGGCGCGTTTTGGCCAACAAACTACTTCCCTCCAAAACTCAGATCAAATATGAGCCATTCGATCGTTATCCAAGTCAAAGGTCTTGTATGAAATGAGTGGCCCAGATTATGTCTTCCCCAATGGTTCTGAACTTAGGGTTTCAACCTCCATGAAACTCCATGCACGAGCAAGCTTCCACCCCTCTGCTCTCATTCTACACGCAATGAATCAACATGATCCCAACATAAAAAATGCTCAGGATCTCTCCCTCTATAATCCTATGGCATTAGATTGATTTGAAATTCACCACAACAACAAACCCGATCGAAGCAAAAACTGGTCACCATGAAATTACTCTGAGACGCACCATCACAATTCTCCCTCAAACCTATCCTAATCTGCTCTATGCATCATGGTGATTAACCTGCGCTATCAAGCTAGGATTCTAATGCACTAACCTAAGAGATTTAAACCCTAACAGTTTCTATCACCTGCTAACAATGGTCTCTATACCACTCCAAATTCACCCTAACTACTCTACTAACATCCTACATTACATCTAAACTAATAAAATCATGCCTAACTAACTGAATCAAGCAAATCGAATGAAAACATACCTGGTGCAAAAGCTTGAAAACAGCTATGGAAGATTGAGGATCTGAGGCTTCCAAGGCTTGGATCTTGATCAATTTACTCAATGATTGATTCTGTATGCACTGCTTTGAGGATTCCTGGCTTGAATTATGCTGTCCAATGGAAACTTCAATTTTGATGTTGATGAAGAAAGTGCTCAAAAATGGATCCTAACCACCTTGTTCTTGACTGAATTCTACTCTATGATGATGAATCAATAGAATGAAGTTGATTTTGATGATGATTTGGTGAAGAATTTGTGAAATTGGAATGAAACTTCAATGAAAAAGAATGAGAGGATTTTGGAAATTCTTGGTGAAAATGAAGCTAACCCTTGATCAATCCTCATTTCATGAATATATAGACCTCATATGAACATTCTAGATCCATCTTGCACATTCCCTTGCTTTCCAACTTTGATCCATTTTGGAAGTGTTTCTTAAAGTACAAGTAACCAAAGATAACTTTCTTTTTTCCTTCTAAACTCAAAAAAGTGTTTGAACCATTGTTCTTAGAATTGTTTTTCCATTCAAAATCATATATTGGAAGTCTCCATTTGGACTCATAAATCTCTCAAACCATTTTTTCACTTTGAATTTATTCACTTTATAAGCCATTTTAGTTCATATTTTGACCAATTATGCAAATTCATGTTATGAGCTTCTCCAATAATTTGTGACCTTCTTTCTAGACTTAAAATCCCATTTGGAGCAAGTTTGATGTTGTAAGTTTTTCCATTTGAGGCCTCCTTGTATGAGTTTTGGACATAGGTTAAAATGACCTGTAATTCACAAATGCCCAAAATACCCTTTGCTTGCCAAGACCATAAGTTGAGTTCTACACATCATATGAAGGCATGCCATACCATTCTAGAAATCTAAGACAATGAGGAACAATTCTTATGTTGACCAAGAATTCATTTGAAATCTCCTTGAGGGGTAAAACTAGCTTGGAAGTCAAGTCACTTTCATAGACAAAAATTCAGACACCTCAGATGACCTGTAACTTGCAAGGACCATAACTTGAGTTCTATAAATCTCCTTGATGTCTTCCACCACTCAAATTAAAGGTCTTGAGATCCTCTACAAGTTTCATGTTGGCCAAGAAGTCATTTGAAGCTATCATTTTGACTTATCTTGCTTGGAAATTTGACCTAAACTAGGGGATTTTACACAGAAACCCTAATTTAGAAACTCCTCTTCTCCTTGATTTCTCTTGAATTCTCCTTGTCATATCTCCATATCTTTCTTCATATGTCCAATGATGAACCCCACATCTCTCCAATAGACTTGAATGCCCTTTAAATCAGTCAATTGACCTAGGGTTGACCTAGGGTTGACCCAGATGAAACCTTAGTTGACTGTCTTCAACTGTAGCTCTTGTGCTCTCATCAATGACTTGTCTCCTTCTCCAAATGACTTTCTAAGTCTCTCAAGATGTCTAGATACTCTCCATGCCTTCAATCCACAGCTCACAACCCTCTTGGTGATCCTCAGATACCCTCAGCTAGGTGATGGACTCAAGACTTGATCTGCTGAACTCTTTGCTTTCAAATTCTTTTCTAATGACTTGAATGAGATGGAATTAGGATAATGACCTCTTGATAGGCCTCTAGAGATGAGAATAATGATTGGTCCCCTGCTGAATGACTTGCTATGCTTATGCTATGCAGATGGTTAGTCTATGTACATGACTCTATATGCAAATGCTAATGATAATGAAACATAAACCCAGGGATAAGGTTGGGCAAATTTTAGGGTGCAACAGCTGCCCCTATTCAAGCGACTTGGACCCGATTGGGTGAAGAGCCCGGAGCCTTCAGACATTCGCAGTACGAGACGGTTGAATACTAGTGAAACCAGAAATTTGCCAACCGCAGAAATAAACTGCACTCCTGCTTGGGGAACGACATTCATCAGCTGAATCTGACTGCTACAGCAACCCACTGATCTCGCGCGACTGTGCTGGGGATTGTCTTCATCGTTCTGAAGAGGATTCTGTCATAACAGATTGCTTGCTTGTCCACGTTAGGACTCTGTCTTTCATCAATATGAAGAAATCTCAACTAAAACTGTCCACATTAGGACTCCATTTGCTGTTAACCTAGAAAAATCTCGGCAACTCCGCTGGGGATAATTCGTCGGCATTTCCATAAACTGAATCGTCCACGCTAGGAATAAAACTCTTCCACGTTAGGAGTAACACCTGTCCGCGTTAGGAATAACATCGTCCACGTTGGGAGTCATTTGCTTCTGTATCTGTCCACGCCAGGACTAAACCTTTCATCTTTCCCCGTCAGGAAGTAATCTTCTTTCCACATTAGGAATAACTTCTTTGATCTGTCCGCGTCAGGACTAAACTCTTCCACGTCAGGAATACACTCTTTCTTTCCACGTCAGGAATCAATCTTGATATGTCCGCGTAAGGACTCAACTTTTCCACGTAAGGAAACACCTTCTCTTTCCACGTTAGGAATCTCCTCTTGATATGTCCGTGTAATACCCCAAATTTTACCCTTTTTTTTTATTTTTATTTTAAATTCTTATTAACTTAATAAATTAACCTTTTTTTAAATCTTGTTTTTTTAACTAATAATAATTTAATTAACCTTTTTTATAACTTTACTAATGTTTTTTTATTAACTTTTTTTTTTCTATTTAGTTTATTTATTTAAGTCATTTTAAGCTCTTCTTACTAACTTTTAGGATTTAGATTAAAATTTAACTTTTTTTTCTTTTCTTTAAAGAGTAAAATTTTTATAACCTTTTTTAAATTAATTTCTAACACTTTTTTTTTTAATCAAATTCTAATACTTTTTTTAATCAAATTCTAATACTTTTTTTAAATAAAAATCTAATACTTTTTTTTAAATTAAATCTTTTTTTCTAACTTTTAAAATTAAATCTTTTTCCTAACTTTTTTTAAATCTTTTTTCTAACTTTTTTTAAATCTTTTTTCTAACTTTTTTTTAAGGTTAAATCTATTTCTAACTTTTTTAAAGTTAAATCTTTTTTTCTAAATTTTTTTTTTCTAACTTTTTTAGAAGTTAAATCCTTTTTCTAACTACTTTTTTAAAAGTTAAATCTTTTTTCTAACTACTTTTTTAAAGTAAATTTTTTTTTCTAACTTTTTTAAAGTTAAATCTTTTTGTCTAACTCTTTTTAAAAATTAAATCTTTTTGTCTAACTCTTTTTAAATTAAATCTTTTTTTTCTCTAACTTCTCTTTTTTAAAATTAAATTTTTTTTTCTCTAACTTTTTTTTTAAAAATTAAATCTATCCTTTTTTTTTAAAATTAAATCTAAATCTTTTTGACACCATCCTTTTTCAAATTAAAATTCTAAATTCCTTTTAAAATTAAATTCTAATGCCATTTTATTTTCTTTTTTAAAATTAAGATCTAAATTCCTTTTAAAATTAAATTCTAACAGTTTTCAAAATAATTCTAACATTTTTTAAAATCAACATTCAAATGTTTTTTATTTTAAAATTCTAACTCATTTTTTTTAAAAAAATTCTAATTTTTATTTAACTTGAAACTCTAACTTTCTTTGCTAACATTTTTAAATTTAAATCCCAATATTTTTTTATCAAATCCAATCACAATAAATCACAGATGGAGCAAAATCAAATCAATCAGATCATATCATCATCATAAGAAAATCAGATCTAAATATCAACATCACCATCATTGAATCAAATCTGAAATCATCATAAAAATTCATTCAAATCAAATCAGAGATTGAAAAAGATTGAGATATTCAAATCAAATCTGAGATTGAAAAAGATTTAAAAATCAAGTATAAAAGGACCCTCAGAAGCAACAAAACGGGGGGATCGACAAGCATCAAAAACTCTTACCGTCTTCATCAACAGTAACTAACTCTTCTTTTTTTTAATTTCTAATCTTTTTTATATCTTTTTTTCAAAATTTCTACCATTTTTTCTTAATTAAAATTCTAACATTCTAACTCTTTTTTTATTAAAATTCTAACCTTTTCTCTTTTATTTTCAAACTTTTATTTTTATTTTCTAACTTTTTTTTAAAAAAACAAATTTCGAAGTTCTAATTTTTTTGCTAACTTTTAATTCTAACTTTTAATCTATTTTCTTTTTCTTAATCACATTAAAAACTCTAACTTTTCTAAATTTCACCCAAAAAAAAACCTAATTCCATTCTAACTCTTTTCTTATTACCTAAATTCTCATCGTCTCAAAACGTTCATCACTTAACTTCTAATTATTGTCAATTCCAATTTTCATCCTTCATTCCTAACAATATTCTTGATTATCCATGAACCTGTTCACTAATATTTATTTATTTATTTTTGTATTTATTTTTATATTTGTACATAATCTGACATCATCGTTGCTATTTCATATTCCATTATCACTTGTATATTATCGCCATCTTCTTTGCATATTAATTTTCATTGTTTATTAATTTTTCGCTAACATCCTCCTTTTTAAGATCCAAATTTCTAACTTTTTTTCTTGTTTCGTTAATTATAATTTTCTACTTAAATTCCTAACATTCCCGTCTAATTTTTTTGTCTAACCCCGTATAATAACAGTCTCGGTTTGTTTTGGTTTTTTGCAGCTGACTAAGTTCAATTGATTTTATTTTCAGTTTAAATATTCAATTATCATATTTGTAACTGCTTATGGGATGTAATTTTGCGAGACAATTGTCGCATTTATCTTTCCGCACTTTATTTTCTGTCGTTGTATGTATATTTAATTTCATCACATCTTTATAGTTAATTTCACATCCGAAGGTTAGGTCTAGCTTTTGGTCGCCGCGCCAATAGTCTTCAACTTCAAACCCTTACAACTACAAACCCTAATTTTCGCAAATGCCTCGCCGCAGGCAAAATTACCATTTTACCCCTAGCACTAGGTCAAAGAGCCGCCGCGCTCATTTTAGGGTTTCCCGCCGTGGAATCCCTAACCTAACCCTAATTACAACTTAACAATTCAACGTAGAGATTTGGAGTTTCTACACTCCATGTAAGCGTGTCCCTAAGATACGTTTATTCCCCATTGAAACCTTGGCCACAGTCAAGACGTTTCTAACCTCCTTTTTGAGGGGAACTACGATTACTCTGATTCCACTCCCGTAAGGATACGTAGGCACAAGATGCGATGTCTTGCCGAGTAAACTTAGAATTAACCCCTTAGGTCTCTTTTCTCACTTTTAATTCTTTGTATATATACCTTAAGCAAATAAATAAAGCAGATAGTAAACATTTGAACAAAAGGTTCCTGTAGAGTACTACAGAAGTTTAGGGTGCTAATACCTTCCCTAAATTTAACCAACCCCCGAACCCTAGATCTCTCCCCGTATTGTGTTTACGATGCAAAAATAGGTTTTCCCTTTTTGACCTTTTCCTTCGGATAAATCAAAGAGCGGTTGTGAATTGAATTGCGATTCAAACTCATTAATAGTTTGTGATCCTATTTCCACCGCAACAGAAAATGGCGACTTCACTGGGGAATGTCTAATCTTAACTTTTGAGGGTTATCCCTAACTTGTTCATATTTATTACTATCTGTGACATTATTCATTTGCATGTATATATTTGTGCTTTGATTGTGGGACTGTTCCTTGTGCTGTGAGATAGGTCCTACACCCGGATCTAGTGTACCTTAGGTAAATGGCAATAGACCAAGGAAACTGTACGACGTATATCGATACGGTTGATCTGGTGGCCATAGTTAGTGCGACTTCTTGGTTGGTGCTTATATTCCTTAAGTCAAGTTGAGGATAATATTGAGGCTGCCATATGTTGTCAACGCACTAACTGACTTTTAGAACCCTAGTTAACTCATCTTGGCCTTTAGAAAGTAGTGAGGTAACCGGCTTTGGTGCAGACTGAAGTTGGTCGACACTCGATACTACGCTCATTGAGATCTTAAACTTGGAGGGTTTTGGTTGGCAAGTAAGTTGCCTTCTGAACGACCATCCTTGTGAAAGATCAATGATATTGAGATCCCTTAGAACCTGGTTACTTTTGTAGGACAGGATGAACCATCTAACTTCAGGGGAGGGTACTTGCCTTTGAACCTCATGCAAGCCTTTAACCTAAGACTTTGTGTGTTTTCATGCATTGCATCCATAAAGCATCTCATCGCATTGTATTTCATGAAGTTCAAACATCATTTATGGATATTGCGGGATACCATAAATAAAAAAAATAGAATGAAAAAACAAGAAAAAGATTTCTTTGGTACCCCACGACATTCGTAAATGTTTTGAATTCCATGAAATCTTCATTTACATTCACATTTTAGCATCATACTCTTGCATTACATGTGTCTCCCGATTTCTCACACTCGGTTCTCTCACCTTCCAGTTTCGTCACCCTGAGTTCTCGGCACCAATACAACACCAGAGCTCAAACTCGGAAAAGAATAGAGGATCAGGCAAAAGAGATTGATCGCCTTAGCAATGAACTTGAAGACCTTCGAGAGGGTATGGGGCGTATGATGGAATTGTTACATGTCATGAATGCTAAGATGGATACCCAGCCCACTGTTGTTTCTGAGATTACCGGCGTTACTGTGGACCCTCCACCAAGTGTGACCGTAGCAAGGGACCCACCTTATGGTCTTGCTCCCGGTTTTGTGCCTCCTCAAGCCACTGTTCCGATTAATCAACCTGTTCAGCAAGCCGTGCCCTTGTTTTCTGAAGTTTCTAGGGGGGCTCCTATCTTTGCACCACCTGTTGTACACACTCGTGCGCAACCGTACTTCAATGAGACAGCTTTTGATAATCTTGATGAGAATGTTGAGGGTTATGAGAAACATGATAAGCTTCGTGAGGAAGTAAACACCATCGTCCAGAGATTGAAAAAGGTAGAGGGTGATCAAATTTTTGGGACTGCTGCAAGGGATGTTTGTTTGGTTTCAGGTTTGGTTATTCCCCCAAAGTTCAAAACTCCGAACTTCGATCGCTATGAAGGTGCCACCTGTCCTAAGAGCCATTTGATCATGTATTATCGCAAAATGGCTGCCCATGTTGAGAATGATAAACTGATGATTCATTGCTTCCAAGATAGTTTGAAGGGTGCTTCCTCCAAGTGGTATTTAACTTTAGACCAGTCTCGCATTAAGAGTTTCCAGGATTTATCTGACGCTTTCATCAAACACTACAAGTACAATATGGATCTGGCTCCTGACAGAAGACAGTTGCTGAGTATGTCACAAAAGAATTCTGAGTCATTCAAAGAATATGCCCAAAGGTGGAGAGAGACTGCTTCGCAGGTAGAACCTCCTTTGACCGAGAAAGAGTTAGCTGATTGGTTTGTCGACACAGTCCGTCCCGAATTTTACGAGAGAATGGTGGGTAGTGTGACTTCAAATTTCTCCGACATCGTTGCTGTGGGTGTCAAGATTGAATTGGGTATGAAAAGTGGTAAAATGACAAATAATCATGGCGCTTCTAAGGATCAGCCGAAGAAACCTCCGTATAGCTCCCAGAAAAAGAAGGAGAGTGAGACTAATGCTATATCCTCTGGTAGACCAAGGGAACGCTTTTATCGGCATCCGCAAGGTTATGCTCAACCTCAAGGGTACCCGGTCCAATATGCTCAACAACCCTATGTGGCAGCTATTACACCTTCTTTCAATCAACAGGTTCCCATGTATCAACCTATGCAACAACCTCCTGTTTATCCGCCTCCTGTCAACTACCTACAGGCACCCAATACTCCTGCTCCTCAACAGCCAAAGAGTCCGCCTCCTCGCCAGAATATGCCAAACAGAAGAACGTATAAACCTTGTCCGCCGATCCCGATGACTTTTACCGAGTTGTGTCCCTCTTTGGTCAGGCAAGGTCTCATCACTACTCGGGCTTTGGGTCCGCCTCCTAATCCTCCACCTAATCCATTACCTGCAAGTTACAACGCTACCGCTCATTGTTTATTTCATGAGGGTGCGCCCGGCCATGATCTAGAGAATTGCTATGCTCTTAAGAAAGTTGTCAGAAATTTGCTAGAAACGAAGAAGTTGTCTTTTGGCGATGCTCAGCTGAAGATCGAGACTCCTTTCGGGGTTCCTCACTCGTCAAGCGTAAATTCTGCAAAGCATGCTACGCCTATCAGCCGAATCCAGTCATTATTCAAAGGCCTAGCCCGCTTCATTTCAGTAACCCTCAAGGTGATATGACCGGGATCAACAAAGGATCTGGGAAATTTATTTTGAAGCAACGACTGAAAACTGTTGAAGATGTGACCAGCATAACTGGGGTAAGCCATGACGACTCACAGTGATCATGAACCAGACGTCCTTTCCATTGAGGCTCCGCCAAAGGAAACTGTTACTCTTGAATGCAAGATCTCATAAAACATTTAGAAGGATTTTTCCGACAGTTCATTTATATGTATTTCTCTTTGATTAAGCATATTTATCATGTATGAACTTGTTTATCTTCGATTAATTAATGCAACGCATATGTTTGTCTTGAATAAATCCATTCGTTTCACTCATTCAAAAAAAAAAACGTTTTCATGAATCATAATGCCAACTTTACCCGATCTCTTGTTCTGATGGAGAATTAGGGGGAGGATGACGAACCTAAAACGTCAGATTTCTTGTCGTATGCTTTCAATTAAAGCCCGCTGATGATGTAAGGCATTGTTTCAAATCCCAAACACTGGAGATATAAGGATGTTAATCCCTCGTTAACCTCTTTGAGCCTTGAAGTAGGAGTTTTTCTTTCTTTTTAAGAACCTTCATCCTAACCTGGGGCTGGGTAGGTTTCAGTTAAACCGATCGAGCGCTTAGATCCTCAAAAAGGAAGAGCAAACCTTCGAGAATTTATCCTTAGCATCTTAAGAAGTCCAATACAATGACTATCCCTCGGTTACCTAAGGAGTGGGGCAGTCACGAGCCTTTCAAAAGATTTACACAACTTGTGCACAAAAATATTCAAAAAAATAAGAGCCCGCTAAGTCAAAACCTATGAAGGAGACTTAGGCAAAACTGGGGCATCCCGTTGGACTCCAAAGTCAAATCAAAAGACGTTGTCCAGGCAAAAGTTAGGGAATAAGAACAACAAACCAGTAGTTTTTAGAACCCCTATAAAGAACAAGGTCGTGTGACCAATTGCCAAAAGAAATAGGTGAGTGACTGCCATGTCCAAAGCCTTGATAAGTTCTCGACCATAGCAAATCCGCTTGAGATATGAGCGTTCGTATCCGGTTAACTGAATTAGGATTGGAGAACATCACGAAGAATGGGTGGGTACAAATATAACTTTGAGCCTTTATCCTTTTGTTTCTTAAACCGTGAACTGAGCCACGATACAACCTTTAAAAGACCTAATTGAAGTAGGACTTCGGTTGAAAGCATACTTGACAAGATCACGTTTCCTGACTCCTACGAGCTATGCTCAGAAAAAAATTCATGATGGCATTATAATTAAAACTTATATCCTGACTAGTGATTTCGGTCACAAGTTGTTGCGATATCTTTTTTTCAAAACAAAAATTCAAGACAAATATATGTGTACATTGACAAGCTCAGGATAGGCATTTCAGGCATGACAACTTTGCTTGATATCTTAGAGATTTACATATGGACATAACCCGTGGAACTTGAAGATCCTGCTAAACAGGGGCAGGCAGTTTCCCAGTTCGCTTACCAACGCGAGTCTGACGTTCTTAAGAGCTATTTCTCAAAGATTTCGTCGTAACACGATTAAATTGTGTCAGTTACGTCCAGACCTGACGAATCTCTCAAAGAGTTTGAGAACAATGGGGCAACCGGACTCGGTGTTCTCTATAAAATCCTCTTGAGATGAGCCTACCTCGCAACGCAAGTATCCTGGGGCACCATGTTTTTGAAGAAACAAATGGCGGCTACTATAAGGTCCTGCAAGATCAAAACCATGGGATTTCACAATTTTTTCATGCACCCGATGGATTTTACTCACAGCGGCCTTCATACCCCAGTAAGCCTCAGTGTTGCAACAGACTCCTAAACTATTGCCTCATCACAGTCCCCAGAGAGACTATAAGCTGACAATTTTTTCTTGGGTAACTCGAAAGTGTCCCTCAGGTTTTCTTCTCCCTATGCGAAGACGTGGTACTATGCACCCAAGCAGATTACCTTCTCCCCAGAAAATTCAGAATTTTAAAAACCAGATGTGATTCTACCATTGATCTTTCTTACCCATGATTGACGTATTGGTTGCAGAGAACGCAGGGTATTTCCGTCGAGATGTTTATTTCATCTCTCGTCCCGTCTCTAGTCTGTTTCGTCAGTATACGCAAGGGCATAAGCATCACATGCCTATTTCATTTCATATTCATTACATACTCATTACATACTCATTTCATAACATCTTGCATAGTTACATACATAGACATCAACATACATTCATATTAACATATCCATTAACATACGCGATAACATGCACAGGTTCATCGTGTCTCCATCATTGGTCGTTACCACCGAGTAATTGGGGTTTGTCCATTCTCTCCAAATAGATTGTCAGCCCTAAGCATAAAATGCTTACTTGTTTCCAGTTTCCCCACAGAGCTCGATCCTCGTGGATGACGGTTACTTCAGCTATCTTTCCTCGCCAGGATTAGATATTTACCCTTCGAGATCATTCCCTCGATGGAGTTTTGATTTCCAGTCTTCTTTCTAGCTCGATCCTAGATTGAATCTCAGTCTTGTCGGTCGTCAATCCCAACCGGACGTGCATTTATTTTGCACCATCTAAAATTTTCACCATACATTGGCAGATACGCGACTATTTCGCTTGAAAAGTTTATCACTGTACCCGGACGTGCATTTATTTTGCACTATCTTTCAAGAAAATCAACTACAATCCTTTACAGATACACGCCAGTTCGCGCCTGGAAAATATATCAGTACAACACTTTACAATCCTACATGTTACAACCTTTTACACTTTACATTTTACAGCATCAACATACGACATTTCTCACCTAAGAAGTCGATCATATCCTCGTTATGACTCGCAGCAAATGGCCATCTCCATGGAGCAGTTGGGCTTCCATTTACCTGCCGTCTTGAGGTTTGAACCAAATCGTATTCAGGAGAGCACGATCTTGAGTTACGGGAAGGTTTGAGCGAAATCATATTCAGGAGAGCACGATTCTGAGTTATGAAGAAGTTCATTTATCCTTTAGTAAAAGAAGGAACGGAATCATATTCAGGAGAGCACGATTCTGAGTTATGAGGAAGTTCAGTTGGCCGTTTTTTCAGGAGAGCACGATTCTGAAGAATGAAGAAATTTCAGGAGCCGAATCATATTCAGGAGAGCACGATTCTGAGTTATGAGGAAGTTCGATTATCCACTTTCATATTCAGGAGAGCACGATTCTGAAGTATGAGCATATTCAGTCATCCAGTTTCATATTCAGGAGAGCACGATTCTGAAATATGAGTATATTCAGTCATCCAGTTTCATATTCAGGAGAGCACGATTCTGAAGTATGGAAAAATTCATTTACAACCAAATCATATTCAGGAGAGCACGATTCTGAAATATGAGTAAATTCAGTCATCCAGTTTCATATTCAGGAGAGCACGATTCTGAAATATGAGTATATTCAGTCATCCAGTTTCATATTCAGGAGAGCACGATTCTGAAGTATGAGGAAGTTCAGTTTACCCTTTTCATGTTCAGGAGAACATAATCTTGAAGCATGAAGAAGTTTATTTATCCTTCAGTAAGAGAAGAATCAGAATCGTATTCCAGGCGCCGACCTTAAATGCGAGAAGATTTATTTATCAGTTAAGCAGCAGCCTCTTTATTTGAGTGCTTATCCATTTTTTGCACATAAGTCCCTTCCAACGATAAGTGACAGTTCTCCCTCGAGAAGCTTATCAGGGCAATTCCCATCAAAGTCCATTTATTTTGGCATACAGTCGGTCTTTACCCTGTATATTTGCTACGGAGTTCCGAAAAGTCCGTTTGATCCTGTCACGAGGGGTAGTTTACAGAAGCTTGGATGTTATTCCTTGCTCAACGCTCCAGCATTCTGTAATCGATCTTACAATCGTACGTGATCCAGTTTTACTTTTAGATTCCCCAGTGGAGGCCGTCTCATAGGTACCATCTCCATTCGAGGATCTCGTTCCTTTTCTAAAAGTGACAATTGGTCATTCGCACCAGTTGACTATCATTTTTAGAATTCCCCAGTGATGTACTGTGTCTCAGCGCGTCATTTTCCCCAGTGTGTTTCTTCTCGTGGCGTCTGTCTCGGTGTCGTCATGTTTCGTCAGCATTTTCGCATTCATTATTCCAGCATACGCATCATATCATAGTCATGGCATCATCTGCATTAAGTCGTTCCAGTTTTGTCCATAGCATTGCATATCGTAGCATATAAGGGCAAAATTTTCGGTTATCTATATTTAAATCCCTCCACCATGATTCCTCGAGTCTCCGCCACTCAAATCATCCGGTGTAGTTATTTAAATAGGGGCAACTGTAATACCCCAAATTTTACCCTTTTTTTTTATTTTTATTTTAAATTCTTATTAACTTAATAAATTAACCTTTTTTTAAATCTTGTTTTTTTAACTAATAATAATTTAATTAACCTTTTTTATAACTTTACTAATGTTTTTTTATTAACTTTTTTTTTTCTATTTAGTTTATTTATTTAAGTCATTTTAAGCTCTTCTTACTAACTTTTAGGATTTAGATTAAAATTTAACTTTTTTTTCTTTTCTTTAAAGAGTAAAATTTTTATAACCTTTTTTAAATTAATTTCTAACACTTTTTTTTTTAATCAAATTCTAATACTTTTTTTAATCAAATTCTAATACTTTTTTTAAATAAAAATCTAATACTTTTTTTTAAATTAAATCTTTTTTTCTAACTTTTAAAATTAAATCTTTTTCCTAACTTTTTTTAAATCTTTTTTCTAACTTTTTTTAAATCTTTTTTCTAACTTTTTTTTAAGGTTAAATCTATTTCTAACTTTTTTAAAGTTAAATCTTTTTTTCTAAATTTTTTTTTTTTCTAACTTTTTTAGAAGTTAAATCCTTTTTCTAACTACTTTTTTAAAAGTTAAATCTTTTTTCTAACTACTTTTTTAAAGTAAATTTTTTTTTCTAACTTTTTTAAAGTTAAATCTTTTTGTCTAACTCTTTTTAAAAATTAAATCTTTTTGTCTAACTCTTTTTAAATTAAATCTTTTTTTTCTCTAACTTCTCTTTTTTAAAATTAAATTTTTTTTTCTCTAACTTTTTTTTTTAAAAATTAAATCTATCCTTTTTTTTTAAAATTAAATCTAAATCTTTTTGACACCATCCTTTTTCAAATTAAAATTCTAAATTCCTTTTAAAATTAAATTCTAATGCCATTTTATTTTCTTTTTTAAAATTAAGATCTAAATTCCTTTTAAAATTAAATTCTAACAGTTTTCAAAATAATTCTAACATTTTTTAAAATCAACATTCAAATGTTTTTTATTTTAAAATTCTAACTCATTTTTTTTAAAAAAATTCTAATTTTTATTTAACTTGAAACTCTAACTTTCTTTGCTAACATTTTTAAATTTAAATCCCAATATTTTTTTATCAAATCCAATCACAATAAATCACAGATGGAGCAAAATCAAATCAATCAGATCATATCATCATCATAAGAAAATCAGATCTAAATATCAACATCACCATCATTGAATCAAATCTGAAATCATCATAAAAATTCATTCAAATCAAATCAGAGATTGAAAAAGATTGAGATATTCAAATCAAATCTGAGATTGAAAAAGATTTAAAAATCAAGTATAAAAGGACCCTCAGAAGCAACAAAACGGGGGGATCGACAAGCATCAAAAACTCTTACCGTCTTCATCAACAGTAACTAACTCTTCTTTTTTTTAATTTCTAATCTTTTTTATATCTTTTTTTCAAAATTTCTACCATTTTTTCTTAATTAAAATTCTAACATTCTAACTCTTTTTTTATTAAAATTCTAACCTTTTCTCTTTTATTTTCAAACTTTTATTTTTATTTTCTAACTTTTTTTTAAAAAAACAAATTTCGAAGTTCTAATTTTTTTGCTAACTTTTAATTCTAACTTTTAATCTATTTTCTTTTTCTTAATCACATTAAAAACTCTAACTTTTCTAAATTTCACCCAAAAAAAACCTAATTCCATTCTAACTCTTTTCTTATTACCTAAATTCTCATCGTCTCAAAACGTTCATCACTTAACTTCTAATTATTGTCAATTCCAATTTTCATCCTTCATTCCTAACAATATTCTTGATTATCCATGAACCTGTTCACTAATATTTATTTATTTATTTTTGTATTTATTTTTATATTTGTACATAATCTGACATCATCGTTGCTATTTCATATTCCATTATCACTTGTATATTATCGCCATCTTCTTTGCATATTAATTTTCATTGTTTATTAATTTTTCGCTAACATCCTCCTTTTTAAGATCCAAATTTCTAACTTTTTTTCTTGTTTCGTTAATTATAATTTTCTACTTAAATTCCTAACATTCCCGTCTAATTTTTTTGTCTAACCCCGTATAATAACAGTCTCGGTTTGTTTTGGTTTTTTGCAGCTGACTAAGTTCAATTGATTTTATTTTCAGTTTAAATATTCAATTATCATATTTGTAACTGCTTATGGGATGTAATTTTGCGAGACAATTGTCGCATTTATCTTTCCGCACTTTATTTTCTGTCGTTGTATGTATATTTAATTTCATCACATCTTTATAGTTAATTTCACATCCGAAGGTTAGGTCTAGCTTTTGGTCGCCGCGCCAATAGTCTTCAACTTCAAACCCTTACAACTACAAACCCTAATTTTCGCAAATGCCTCGCCGCAGGCAAAATTACCATTTTACCCCTAGCACTAGGTCAAAGAGCCGCCGCGCTCATTTTAGGGTTTCCCGCCGTGGAATCCCTAACCTAACCCTAATTACAACTTAACAATTCAACGTAGAGATTTGGAGTTTCTACACTCCATGTAAGCGTGTCCCTAAGATACGTTTATTCCCCATTGAAACCTTGGCCACAGTCAAGACGTTTCTAACCTCCTTTTTGAGGGGAACTACGATTACTCTGATTCCACTCCCGTAAGGATACGTAGGCACAAGATGCGATGTCTTGCCGAGTAAACTTAGAATTAACCCCTTAGGTCTCTTTTCTCACTTTTAATTCTTTGTATATATACCTTAAGCAAATAAATAAAGCAGATAGTAAACATTTGAACAAAAGGTTCCTGTAGAGTACTACAGAAGTTTAGGGTGCTAATACCTTCCCTAAATTTAACCAACCCCCGAACCCTAGATCTCTCCCCGTATTGTGTTTACGATGCAAAAATAGGTTTTCCCTTTTTGACCTTTTCCTTCGGATAAATCAAAGAGCGGTTGTGAATTGAATTGCGATTCAAACTCATTAATAGTTTGTGATCCTATTTCCACCGCAACAGTCCGCGTAAGGACTCTAATCTTTCCACGTAAGGAATCAATCTGGATATGTCCGCGTGAGGACTCAAATCTTTCCACGTAAGGAATCTCCATCTTTCCATGTTAGGAACACAATCTTAATCTGTCCACGTAAGGACTCCAATCTTTCCACGTCAGGAATAAACTCGTCTTTCCACGTAAGGAATCATTTCTGTTGCTATGTCCGCGTAAGGACTACATCGTCCACGTTAGGACCCACTTCTCCACGTTAGGAATAATAGTTTCTTTGATTTGTCCGCGTAAGGACACTGACCTCGTCTTGATATGTCCACGTTAGGACTCAGGCGTCTTCGGCTTGCTGAGGAAATGAGACTTGTCCACGTAAGGACCCACATGCTGGTCTGATCTGTCCACGTCAGGACCCCAATCTTTGCCAACACGTAAAAAGATAACTGCTGAGAGTAACTAGTCCGCGTCAGGACACCAACACAAAGAGTAATCACTTTTGTCAACGTCATGACCTCACATTCCACTAATTTCGAGAACTCGAATCTGTCCACGATAAGACTAACACGCTTCACCAATCCAGGGAAATAACCTGTCCACGTTAGGACACCCACTTCTGAAGGAATCCCGTCAATCTAGGAATAAATGGTCCGCGTCAGGACTTAGTTCTCCAATGATCCTCACCCACAAACTTCTTAGCACTGACGTGACAGCGACTTTGAGATGAACTCTACTGGGGATGTTTGGAACCCCAAACTATCGGACGCCTGTTCTGATAACCGGCGGTGGCCTCTGAAATTCTGATTCATGGAAACCCTTTTAATGTTGACGTAACAACAACTTTGAAGGAAACAATCCGCTGATCGGACTAGAGAAACTTCAACAAAAACTCTGGTAGGGACATAAGTAACTCTGCTTGGGGACAAAGAGAAACTTATCCCGCAGACTCTGGTGGGGAAAACAAGAGAAATTTACACAAATAACTCTGCTCGGAGACAAAGAGAACTTCATCATGATAACTCTGTGGGGAATAATGCCAAAGCTGACATTTTCGTCGAATGTCTCATGCCGAGATCTTGAATGTTTATTAATTCATTTGAGCGAGAGCTCTCTCCACCTGAACTGCTAAAATACAGGAACTGCTTCAGCAAAATAAATGCTGGAAGGATAATGCCAACTCGCCGGGGATAGCCAGATGCTACAGAATTATTCCAGCAAAGTAGAGGCTGAAAGGGTGAAGTCAACCCTGCTGGGAAATTGGGAACTCAAACCACACCCTATTGAGGTAACCCCTGCTGGGGAATAGCAGATGTGCATAGTACGATCGGACTTTCTGCTGGAACGTGAACTGATATCACCAGTATCTTTGACAAAACAAATGACAGGACCCACCATCAACTCTGCTTTGGAGAGTCTTGATCTTCGAGTTCCACTGGAAGGAATGAAAACACTTGCAAAGAGAATTCCGCTGGGGATGGGATGATTCTCTTGGGGAAAATTAACTGACTCCGCTGGGGGAGAGTGCATGACCCTGCGGGGGACTATGAACCTGTCTGAATACAGCCTTACGATCTTGGAATCGCCAAACTCTGCTGAGGACGAATAACTTTTCTGCTCCCTTTGAGTAAGCTACGGCTAGCTGGGAAATTCTATCCTTCTTCAGGAGGAACGCGCATGACCGACGTGGGGATCAAGTCCTTCGCTATCGCAATCTGTTGATCACCTTCCTCGTATGGTTATGAAACCTGTATCAACACAAACAAGACACGACAAGCCTATGCAATCAAATCAATTCAGGTTAGTGACGTTACACTCAGTTAATTCAAAGCTTTAGCAATTGTTGGCAAGGGTCAGTGATGTTATACTCATGCTAGCTTCAATAAACTTAGGCGTTTTATCATGCACAAAACAGTAAAGAACAGGCATCAAGTACTGAATAACACATTTTCATTGATCGGGCCCCTGAATGGGCGGAGTTTTTTGTACACGGGATGTAACTCCTGAAATGAGGAAGCTACGCAAAGCAAATATACAAGTATGCACAAGAAGCATAAATATCTTGACAAATTAAATTTTGTACACATGTCGGCAACGGGATGCAGATGAACACCACGAACTGATCCTCCTATGACTCATCCGACTCTAATGCTTTCCCGGTATTCCCACTTCTGAAGAGGTTGTATCCGATAACTGACTTCTCAAATGTATTCTCCCGCATTGATGCTCATTGCAATATCAAATTCGGACCGCAGTCATTTGCTTTTCACATCCCTAACTTTTGCGTGAACCGCCCTTTACGGGTTTTAAGTTCACCGGGATACCCTTTTTTGCCGAAGCCGCCCAGTGTAGGTTTTCAACTTCGCGGGTGTACATTTTTTCAATTTTATCCCTAACTTTTGCCCGAACCTTTCATTCTGTTTTTGGTTCGCCAGGATGCCCCCTTTTTGCCTGGACTCTCTTTTTTTCTGTCCAGCGGGTCTATTTTAAGCAAAGTATTTTTTAACTGCGTCCGAATTCACAGGTGACGCAAAGTCTTCTCCGTCCATGGTGGACAACAACAACGCTCCTCCTGAAAAGACCTTACTGACAACGTACGGCCCTTCGTAGTTGGGGGTCCACTTGCCCCTGTGATCTGCTTGCGGCGGGAGAATCCTTTTCAGCACAAGGTCGCCCGTCTGAAAGCTTCGCGGAATTATCTTCTTGTCGTACGCTTTCTTCATTCGTCTTTGATACAAACGACCGTATGCCAGAGAAGCTAGCCTCTTCTCATCCATCAAACTCAGTTGGTTCAATCTATTCGTTACCCATTCTGCCTCGTCCAGCTGAACGTCTCGCAATATCCTCAGAGAAGGGATCTCAACCTCTAATGGTAATACCGCTTCCATTCCGTATACCAACGAGAACGGAGTTGCCCCGGTTGATGTGCGTACCGTCGTACGATAACCGTGCAAAGCGAAAGGTAGCATTTCATGCCAATCTTTATAAGTCACCACCATTTTCTGAACGATCTTCTTGATATTCTTATTGGCCGCCTCGACAGCGTCGTTCATCTTGGGTCGGTAAGGGGAGGAGTTGTGATGTTCGATCTTGAAATTCTGACAGAGCTCCTTCATCATTTTGTTGTTCAAATTTGAACCATTATCCGTGATTATCCGCTCGGGGATCCCATATCGGCAAATGATATCTCTCTTGATGAATCTAGCCACCACTTGCTTCGTTACATTCGCGTAAGACGCCGCTTCCACCCACTTGGTGAAATAATCGATTGCCACTAAGATGAACCGATGCCCGTTAGAAGCCGTCGGCTCGATCTTTCCGATCATATCGATTCCCCACATCGAGAATGGCCATGGAGATGACATCACATTTAGAGGACTCGGAGGCACGTGTATTTTGTCAGCATATATTTGGCACTTGTGGCACTTCCTTGCGAACTTGAAACAATCAGTTTCCATCGTCAGCCAAAAATAACCTGCCCTCAGCAGCTTTCTCGTCATAGCATGCCCACCAGCATGCGTACCAAAGGCACCTTCGTGAATTTCTTCCATGAGAAGCTTTGCCTCTTTCTCGTCTACACATCGCAACAACACCAGATCGTGGTTTCTTCTGTATAAGACGCCATCCGGGTTCAAATAGAAATTACCCGCTAATCTCCTGAGAGTCTTCTGATCTTGACTGGATGCCCCAGCCGGATACTCTTTATTCTTCAGGAAATTAAGGATATCAAAATACCACGGTTTGTCATCAGATGCCTCATCGATAGCAAATACATAAGCTGGCCTATCCAACCGAGAGATAGTGATTTGGGGAGCTTCGTTCCAGAAGTTGACCTTGTACATGGAAGACAAGGTGGCAAGGGCGTCAGCCATTTGATTTTCCGCCCGCGGTACGTGATGCAATTCAACCTTGTCGAAGAAAGGCAACAATCTCCTTGCATAATTCATGTAATGTATCAAATTGGGCTGCCGTGTCTCCCATTCCCCTTTGATCTGATTCACCACTAGAGCTGAGTCTCCGTATACGTCTAAATGTTTGATTCGCAAATCAATGGCTTCTTCAAGCCCCATTATACAAGCTTCGTATTCGGCCTCATTGTTGGTAACGGCAAAGGTCAATCGGGCCGTAAACGGGATGTGCGACCCGTGCGGCGTGGTGATAATTGCCCCTATTCCGCTACCATAAGCATTCACAGCTCCGTCAAATATCATCTTCCATTGGGACCCCGGCTCTGGTCCTTCGTCTGGCAACGGCTCTTCACAATCTTTCATCTTTAGGTACATGATATCCTCGTCAGGAAAATCAAACCTCATTGATTGGTAATCTTCAATAGGCTGCTCCGCCAGATACTCAGACAGCACACTCCCCTTTATAGCCTTTTGCGAGACGTATTGGATGTCATATTCAGTCAAGACCATCTGCCAACGGGCAATTCTTCCTGACAACGCCTGCTTTTCGAATATATATTTGATTGGATCCATCTTCGAGATGAGCATGGTTGTATGATTCAGCATGTACTGCCTCAAACGCTTGGCGGCCCAGGCTAGCGCGCAACAAGTTTTCTCCAGCATTGTGTATCGAGATTCACAGTCTGTAAATTTCTTACTCAAATAGTAGATTGCATGCTCTTTTCTCCCTGTCTCGTCGTGTTGACCGAGAACACAACCCATGCTTCCCTCAAGAACCGTCAAATACATTATTAAGGGTCTACCTGCCACCGGGGGTATCAAAATAGGAGGTTCCTGCAGATACTTCTTTATTTTGTCGAACGCCTTTTGACAATTTCCGTTCCACGTTACAGCTTGATCTTTCTTCAACAGCTTGAATAATGGTTCGCACGTGGCAGTTAGGTGAGATATGAACCGGGCAATGTAGTTCAATCTCCCTAAAAACCCGCGCACCTCTTTCTCTGTTTTAGGCGTCGGCATTTCTTAAATCGCTTTTATTTTAGCAGGATCGACCTCTATTCCTCTTTCGCTTACGATAAACCCCAGCAGTTTACCCGATCTCACCCCGAAGGTGCATTTGTTAGGGTTCAGCCTCAGCCTGAACTTCCTAAGCCTTTTAAACAACTTCAACAGATTCACCAGATGCTCTTCCTCCGTCTGGGATTTGGCAATCATATCGTCAACATAAACTTCGATCTCTTTATGCATCATATCATGAAAAAGAGTCGTCATCGCACGCTGATATGTTGCCCCAGCATTTTTCAAACCAAAGGGCATCACTTTGTAGCAAAATGTTCCCCAAGGCGTTATGAAAGTAGTCTTCTCCATATCCTCTGGCGCCATTTTGATCTGATTGTAGCCTGAAAAGCCATCCATGAAGGAGAATACAGAGTACTGAGCAGTATTATCAACTAACACGTCAATGTGAGGAAGTGGAAAATCGTCTTTTGGGCTTGCTTTATTCAAATCTCTATAATCCACGCACATTCGAACCTTGCCATCTTTCTTTGGCACTGGTACGATGTTGGCAACCCATGAGGGATACTTCGTCACAGCCAGGAAACCAGCGTCCCACTGTTTCTGAACTTCCTCTTTGATCTTCATTGCCATATCTGGTCGAGTTCTGCGAAGTTTTTGTTTGACCGGTGGGCAATCTTCTTTCAGTGGCAGACGATGCACAACCATATCTGTATCGAGCCCTGGCATATCTTGATACGACCAAGCGAATACATCATTATACTCTCGGAGCATTTCAACCAGTCTTCGCTTGATATCACTCTGCAGTGCGGCTCCAATACGAATATTCTTCTCAACCCCTTCCGACCCCAAGTTGATAATTTCGATAACCTCGTCGTGAGGCAGAATGGCTCTCTCCTCTTGCTTCACTAACCAAGACAGTTCTTCAGGAACGTCGCTATCTTCGACAACCTCTTCTTCGGTCTGGAATACCGGGTGCTCGAAGTCGGGACGAGTCATAGGTGGCTCAAGGATGTCATCTGAAAATGTTATCCTGCAAAAGGAATGGTTAAGTGCTTCAAAATGCGTATAAAGAGAATAACCACATTGCCATTTTATTGAAAAATACAAAAATAAGAAAGACAGGGATTACGGTATTTGCACATGAAAAAACGCCATTTATTTAATGATTAACGCGCAATGTTTATAACAACACAGCCCTAAGCAAATCCTGATGCCCCGGGCAAGACATCAGATTATTCAACAATTAATAAAGCAAAGCATTACTGTTTAAACGTCACAGGAACAAGCTCCTGAATAGACCAGTTGCACAGTCCTTGTCCTGGCGTGCTTGGCTGAATCCAGGCATCCATATCACAGTCGCTGTCTCCTTCATCAGACTCTGAAGCAGCATTGACAGTTTCATGACATACTCCACTGGCAGAGATGGTGATTGACTTTCTGAAATGGGGGGCCCCCACGGAAGGAGTTGAGGACGACGGTCGGTACCCCAGTCCGAACCGGTCCATTTTCACAGGAATGTCCAGCACTTTGCCCCAGCCCTTGGCTTCTCCTGCTTCCACTAGCGCTTGAGCTTCTTTATACGATGAAACAGCTATCTCTGGCACTTTGCTAGGCCCGGGACTCTTGTCCTTGACGCGCAAGCCTTCGAATGCTTGGCATGGTGTCTCGTGGATCTCCCCGTCGACTTCCACATATTTAAACGAAGATAGATGGCTGACCAGGATGTCTTCTTCTCCGCACACGGTGACTACGCTGTCTCCAACCATATACTTTAACTTCTGATGCAGGGTAGACGTGACTGCCCCTGCCCCGTGAATCCAGGGTCTTCCCAGCAAGCAGCTGTACGCAGGCTGTATATCCATGATATAAAACTCCGTGGCAAACACTTCCGGCCCCACTTGCAGAGGCAAGGTAATCGATCCGAAGACTGTTCTCCGCGTGCCGTCAAACGCTCTGACTACCAAATCACTGGGTGTACACAAAATTCCTCGAACATCCAGCTTCATCATCGCCTTCTTAGGCAGCACATTCAAAGACGACCCGGTGTCAACCAATACGTGCGACATTACCGACCCTCTACACTCAACAGATACGTGTAATGCCATATTATGGTCCCTCCCTTTCGGAGTCAAGTCAAAATCAGTAAAACCCAGACTGTGGCCCGCATTCACGTGTGCCAATACTCCTTCTAGCTGATTTACGGAGACATCCTGGGGTACAAAAGAAGTGTCCAGGACTTTCAGCAAAGCGTTTCGGTGAGCTTCCGAACACAACAGCAATGACAAGATAGATATTTTGGACGGTGTCTGCTGCAGATGCTCCACAATTTTATAATCACTTTTCCGAATTAAGCGCATGAATTCTTCCACATCTTTCGATGCTGCTTCTTTTTCATTTGCTTGTACCGGAACATTCTCAACCGCTTTCCCTTTTCCTTTCACTAGCCTTTCAGCCTCCACTTCAGGAGATATAAAGATTCTGCCGCTCCTCGTCATGCCTCCTGAGCCAACAACATTATCCACAATCTCCGCTGACTGCTTGTTGACATCAATCTTTATCCCGTCACAATACACCTCTAGCCCATATGACCATGGGACTGCTTTCGTGTTCTCATACGGGATTGGCCCGGCTTTAGTTATGGTAATCGGTGGGCGCTGAGCTGGTGCTGCAATAGTGATCGTCTTCCGCGGAATTGTTACCGTGGCCACATCACTCCGGTTATCCACTACTGCCCCTGCAGGCTCGTCAGTTGCTGTTCTATCAAACTGCAATATACCATCATCAATTAAGGCCTGAATGCCTTTCTTCAAATCCTCACACCCCCCAGCTAGGGTCCAACAGTCTAAGCAATACTCGTTACATCCCGGGTAAACACCCCCCTGCAACAGTCGGCTCTTTATCTCGCTCAGCGGCGTCTTTAAATCTTCAACATTCATAATCAGATTCAACCCTTCCTCGGTCAGAATGGCATTCGCCCCATGATTAGGCATGGGTTTCTGGACTATATTTGGACCTGCCGTTCCGAAGTTGATAGTCTTGTTGTCCAACAGATCCTGCACAACGTGCTTAAAAGCATGACAACCTTCTATATCGTGGCCCGGGGCCCCAGAATGAAACTCACAGTGCCTATTTGCATCGTAGCCGAACGGGGGAGTTCCCGTTATCGGTGCCAGGGTTCTTTTCTCCACCAGATTCAATCCCAACAATGTCTGCAATAAATCAGCATAGGTAGAGGGAGGCTTCTCAAACACTCTTCTCGGCTTATTACCCTGGAATCTTCGTTGAGCTTGCTGTGCCCCCTGCTGAGGCTGCTGCTGCTGTGGCGTTGGTTGCTGCTGAACCGGTTGTTGTTGCTGGATTGGTTGTTGTTGATACGGGATTGTGACACTCGACACTTGCTGCGGCTGACGATATTGATTTCTTCCCCTGCCTCGGCCTCGGCCTCGGCCTCCAAATACTGCGCTAGCTTCGCCCTGACGGCGCCCACCATAAGCTTTCCTATTACTGCCAGATGCAGTTGATTCGTCGACTTGGAACTTTCCTTGCTTAATATTACGTTCAATCTTTTCCCCCATCAGAATCAGGTCTGAAAAACTGGCCAGAGACGTATGAAACAACATATCATGAAACAGCCCTGTGAATGTGCCGACAAACATATCATTCATTTCCTTATCTTCCACCGGAGGACGGACCCTAGCAGCCATATCGCGCCACCTTTGCGCGTACTCTTTAAAGCTCTCCCCCTTCTTCTGCGAAAGCCCGGCCAACTGGACCCGATTGGGTGCCAGGTCGCTGTTATACTTGTAATGGGCTACAAATGCCTCCGCCAATTGCTTCCAAGTCTTGATATCAGTTGGCTCCAACCCCATGTACCACTCTAAGGAAGGGCCCGACAGACTATCCTGAAAGAAATGCATTAGCATTCTTTCATCAGTGGAGTATGCAGACATCTTTCTGTAATAAGCTCGCACATGCACTTTCGGACATGTGTCTCCTTTGTACTTATCGAACGCAGGAGCTTTGAATTTAATTGGCACCCTCAAGCCAGGTACCAAGCCCATAGTTGCCATGTCCAAACCCACAGCACTCTGGTTTAGGACTCCCTTCATTTGCTCTTCCAGCATTCTAATCTTTTGAGAATCATCCATCGGCCCTTCAAAACCTCCTCCGGAGAAGGCGTCATCCTGCTGATCCTCTTGCCACATACCGTTTCTAGCCCCGTACCCATCGTACACATTATTACGTCCAGCTCTGATCTGATTCATCCCCGGACCTCGGCCTCTGTTGCCGTACCCTTGAACACCTCCAGCAGGACCACAAGCCATAAATCCAGTACCATTTCCGTTTCCAAAGCCTCCATAACCCTGATTGACCATACCATAACCATCTTGCCCACAGCCTTGAGCATTAAAGCCATACTTGCCAGTGTTATCGAATCCCTGATCGTTGAATCCGAACCCAGTATTGACAAAACCATTGCCTCCGAGATTATCTCCCAAATTGACATCACCCAGCCCAGCATTATGGACAGCAGTCTCATTCCCCACTCCGACGTTACCATTCACAGCAGCGGTAGCATTGTTGACGTTAGCAGCAGGTATATTGATTACGGGCGGAGCCACTGGCGTGGGAGTGCCGTCTCCATGAGCAGTATCAACCCGGACAGACTGATGATCTTCGTTACCATGACCAGCGTTGCGAGCCAACAGAGGCTGGACCATGGCCTGCAAGTTCTCTTGCCCTTTTGCTATGGCTTCCATGGTTTGCATGAAGAGGGCGAGCTTCTCGCGCACATCCTGCATCTCGTTCTGAATCTGGTCCATGACTTTCCGACAGTTGGAGCGTGTAGAATAGCGGTGCGGATGTTGATCTGGAATCCTGTTAAGTACCTGGTACAGAGCAGGAAATAAGACACCTTTCAAAGATTACCTGTTATGCAATATGAATATGAATGCAATGCAATGTGTCTGTGCATTAGGGAAGTTCATTCCCCCAGTTCTAGTGCGAAGGTGCCGGTGCCGTGACAGTGTTGACAATAGGAATATCGGAGCTGAATCATAGAAAGCCTCATATATTGCAGGGAGAATCAATAAGCCCAGGGTACAATATCACTGAGAATACAAAGAAGGCATGACCTCAACCAACAATCCTGGTGATGGTCAGCACTATGCAAATAAAGCATACAAGATACTACATGCAATGATCAAATCCTCCCAAAAGTCTGGTACTCCTCTATCAACTTCTTGGTCTCCGGATGGCTTGGTCGATCAAGCAGCCCTTCAACCAGCTGGTTTCTCCTCTTAAGGACACGGCGTACGTCTTCAGCAGTTTCTTCCCATGTTGCTTCTCCGAAGCAGTCTTCTAGCTTTCGCTTCTGAGACACTGCTTCATCTCTAGACTTGATTGCCTTGTTCAGTGCATGCTGGACACTATAACGGTTCATCACTTCTTCCTCACACTTCTTGATGCTAGACTTCAACTTCTCTTCGAGGTCGGAAATGTGCTGCTTCAGCTTATCTTCCCTCTTCTTGTTGTTGGTGAGTGTAGCATTCCAAGTCTTATTGCAAGAGGATATCTCTCGGTGTGCTGCGTCGAGCGCTTTCTTCTTGGCTTCCAGCATGTCATGGGAACTTCTGAACTCTTGCCCCAGACGTTCGCGCTTTTTCTTTTCCTCGGTCAACTCAGCTCCTACCCTGTTTACCAGCTCGATCTGTTGTTGGAAAGCATATACGGCCTTGTTTTTCTCACTGCGTGCCTGAGCTAGCTCTTGCTCTAACCCTTCGTTGACCTTCATCAAAGCTTCTTTCTCCCTCACAACCTGTTCATAGACTTCTCTAGAAACAGTAGTCGGTTCTGCTACCGGAACGGGAACGAGAATTGGTGCATCTGGAAACGGCATCCTCAACTGACTAGCCCTCTCCTGAATCCAAACTCTATAAGGTGCATAGGCCTGACAGTCATTCTTACCTAACAACGGCTTCCCTCTTCGGTTAATACGTGTCCAGGCATGTTGCAGCTTGGCTAATAACTCCCCCTTCACGTCTCCGGTGAAGTACAGAGATTCCTGCACTTCTTCCTCCTGAGGTGGATTCTTCAGAGCATATCCGAACTGGCGAATGAATAGAGAAGGGTTGTAATTGATACACCCTTTTCTTCCTATCAGCGGCACATTAGGGTACCCAGAACAACTGAAGATGAGCTCAGATCCCAACAAATCTCGATCAAACCATACAACGTCTTCGGAAGTTAGCCTCATCAGGCGTTCTGACCAACTGGCTGAGATTGCACTGTCTACAAATGGTCCCTTCATCGGGAGATGACTTTTGAACCACATATTCAACAGAGGAGTACAGCAGTAAACAACTTTCCCTCTTCGGTTCTCATTCTTGTAGTGCAATGAGTGATAGAAGTCTCCGATCAAAGTTGGCACTGGGTTGCCTGCAGCAAACAGATAGAAAGCATCCAAATCCACAAAGTTGGGCAAGTTAGGAAACAGCACAATTCCATAGATGCATAAAGCCAGAATAGCATTGAAAACCACCCAACAACCGTTCTTGGCGTATTCTCGAGCTTTGGCAACTAAGAAATCCAGAGAGAAACCTGACACCCCAAGCCAGGAAGTCAATAACAGATCTGCAGCGTTCATATGCAAGGCTTTGGCTAAGTCCTCCAACTTGGGCTCAGCAGCGGAGTGAATGAAGGGAACTTTGTTCTGCACGGGAAGCTCAGTAAACTCCACATACTCCTCAATGGTAGGTCCTAGAATGAAGTCAGCAAAAGTAAAGCATCTCAATGCGGGGTCATAGAACTGCATCAAGGTGTATAACCCGTTCATCTCATCAGCAGTGGGCTTACAGACTAATCTCAGTAATCTCCCATGGCTCATTCTGAAGCTTCTTCTAACCTCCTCGTCAGCAAGAGATATCAGACCAAGCAAAGAAGTAAGATCAGGTGAAGGCAGCTTATACGCAACTGTTTTCCTCAAACCAGCCATAATCAATACTCAGAAGTCCAGGCACTAGAACTAGGGAAATGCAAATGCACCTGCAGCACAGACACACGTTAGTGAAATGCAAATGGTAATGGATATGCAGGCAATGCAATGCAAGTATCATGCAACAGGGACCAAAGCTGTAGCTGAATAGCCTGAACTCAATCAAGAAAGGTCTCAGGTAGACCATCCAGAAGTCATCAAACCCTGGTCTCAAATAGACCTAAAACAAAACTCCAGTACTGGTCTCTGACAGACCTCAAACCATAACTCCAACTGGTCTCTGATAGACCTCAAATCATATCCCCAATTGGTCTCCGACAGACCTCAGATCATATCTCCAAATGGTCTCTGACAGACCTCATAACTCTCCAACTGGTCTCTGACAGACCTCATAACTCTCCATAAATAAC